>LPNX010070200.1:68854-105450 GCA_001517045.1 Pseudotsuga menziesii | reverse complement strand
ATGGAGTCTCTGGGGCTATTGTTCATAATGCACCCATTAGGGTGTGACAGAGATCGGCGCCCTGAGGTCACTTTTCAGAAGTTCCCGCTTCCTTTGGGTATTTTGCTACCGTAATGGTTTGATCTAGGTGTTGGATTTTCACCTGACAGTTTATCAATTTGGGAGAGTGAATCCTAATTATACTAGTCACTCAAGTGCTTTTGATACAGCTTGACTGATCAGATGAACCCCAGCCAAGTGCAGAGCATACACACCAGAGTCTTGTCAATTTTAGTAAATTTTGAGATGGATGTTCTTGCTAAAAAGAAAACCCTCCAGGAACCTCTTTCGGTCCAAGTGGACCTCAATCAGGGAATCAAGGAGGGGTTGACTTTATTATGGTTGCTAAAACAAATGATGATAGGAAATGAAACATAAAAAGATAAGCAAACCACAATTTTTTAATTAGACTACCACGAACCTTTCTTCACCTTTCGGCTCAAAAGGAGGCTCATGGGGTGAGTATTAAAGTTACTTTGAAACCAATAGAAATGGAATATGGAAATGATTTTAAATCAAATTATACTACCCTGCAAATTAATACTACGCTAGATTGAAAAATATGAACGAAAAGCAAAAAAAAATGACATGGACGCAAATCCCCCTAGGGGGGATGGGGAATGGGATCGAAAGAGCCTATTCAGAATTATTTTTATTACTAGTAGTTACAATATCAGAAAACTTATATTATGCCTCTTTATTCTTATACAGAATGAAACCAAGAGTTTACAAAGTGCAAAAATTAAAGATTTCAGTCAAAAAGGGAGACCCCTGGGGAGATTCAGAAGCCCCAAAAGTCACTTTCGAACAACATATCCTCCTCTTTTCTATTATACCTGCTAAAAACCAGCAATCTTATTAGACTGAAATATGCCCAAAAGCATTCTGAAAGTACCTTTGGGTCAGCTTACTTCTAACCAAAAAAAGCTAAGTTAAAACTAGTTAAAAGAGGTAAAAAGGGAACCAAGGAAAGCAAGCTTTCCTTGGGATCTTGGATTGCCTTTTAGGAAGCCAATATGATGTGCACTGATTGCTAGATTTATCTTTTATAACAAAAAACAGAAATCTAATGCATGCAAGCTACAAATTCTCTTTAAAATTCCATGCAAAAGGGACGATTTCCCTAAAGCTAGATCTAGAATGCTTATGAAACCTTTTAAGAACAAGATCTAGATTATGGGCTTTGAGAAGATATATCTATGTTAAATTTACTTTAAGATAATTGTCAAAACCCCAAATTTTCAAAAAAATTTAAAATTTTTAAATGCATATAATTTTCATAATTTCAGTAAACTAATTATTAAATTAATTATATGTTACCAATTCATTATCTAAATTATCTATTGGTTATGTTTAAAGATAGAATAGTTCTTTTCATTTTACTGACTTGTTTTCTCTTTGCGACCACAAGGTGGGACTGTCATGCAAAACTGGGCTTACTTAGCTTTCGAGCTAATGCAGAAAGTTTTCCTGTTCTTACGGACTACATGTAAGAAGTTCGGGTGATGCTTGTCAAAATTCTAAAGTATTTAAATACAAGTTCGTCGCAGAAATAAAAGTTCAGTAAGAAAATAAATGCTAAACAATTTCCAACGCTTATTGAGGTAAATTCATTAACTGTCCTTCTTTCTAGTAGAAGTATATTTATGGTTCTTAATGATTACTGAACTATCCGATATCTATCATAGTCGTCAAGTGTCAAAATGCCTTAACTAAATTCCTTACAAGTAGAGTAAGAAATGGCAGAGCTATAGAATCAATAGTTTACTTTCAAATGTGCACAAATACATTTACATCATAATGTATATTATTAAGGGGTTTATGCATTATTGTTTCAATTTTCAACTTTTGAAGTTTAAGGGGGTTTACATCTTTATTTCAAGCTGCTCTTTGAGAAAGATATACTCATGTTGATGCACAGAGTTTTATTTACACATCAACTGTTCCAAAGCATATCTAAAGCTTATCTTTAGTAAGATAGATAACCTACTATAAACACGTTTTATCCCATCCCTTCATATATATAAAAGGGGCCTGCCCTTAATGGACTACTATCCTTAAAAGAATGCATAACATAATAGTTTTATGGCCTAACATTTATGTTGGTGAATCTTTTGTTAAAGGGATTAGTGGCTTAACCCTTGTATATTACAATTTCTTGGTTAAGAACATTTATTCCAGGCAATGCATTCATCAAAATAATTATTATTATTTTCTTTTGTATTTATTTACCAAACTTTTATTACTTAGATAAATACAACAAGACCAATGGGGTTAACATTATTAATAGGATATTTGCCATAGTTGATTCTACAAACCTTCTTAGAATCAACCATTAGTATATTTTTATAATAAAAATATAGATGTTGGTTGAATACTTGTGTAAGCATTATTCTTACTTAAACATATGTGTTATTATTTCCTTCTACAACAATGTTACAAAAATTATTTTTATCAAGGTTGTAACTGTTTGATGAAAGAATAATTGTACACCTAGATGGAGAGGTCATGAAAAACACCATGTCATAACAAGTTTATGGTTATTAACCCTTAAAATCTTATAAACCTTTACTTCATACATTCCAAGCTTGTATAAAATTTTAGGTCGTGAACTTATTACTCTTGATAGAGTATAACCTTTTGATCAATTGATTATTAAGTAAGAGATAACATGTTATGAAGTGCTAGGTCATAGTGTTAACTATTCCCACGATGAACATAAGGTTACAACTCGATTTACATTGCATAAACGATGGTATACCATAATGTATTTTGATGAGTTGCTAAAAAATTTACGACAATGGTAAGCTCTATGGCATAGTTTAAATATTAATGAATTTCTTTGTTATCATGCTCCATATGATAGGTTGACTTCGGCTGAGGACCATAGTAGAACCTTTGAAGACAACCAAATGATTGATAATGTCGTTTCCTCATGATTTTTCATCGATAACTATGGGAAAATACCCACCGTGTGCAAATAATTTGCATGGAGACATGGCTTAATTTTGGCCAAGCGTCGTAAGGTTAAAAGGGACATCTCTAACCCTAACCTGTCATTCTCTCCATTGCCTTCGGCTCCTGTCGTTCTTCTGCGAAGATTCCATCTGCTCGGTTACCTGTGTATTGTTGCTACTATCTTCCTGCATGTTCCACCCTCGTTAGCTTGCTCCTTCCCGGAAAAAACTTAGTTTATGAGCGTCCTTTCTTCTGTGGCTGGCTAGTGAGCATTGTGACTTTTCCTTTCAAGATTCTGGTTTGGCATTGTGACAGCACCAGCGTTTTATTGCACTCAGTCGTTGTGGCTGTTAACTTTGTTAGTAAACTTCTTCATACCTTATTGCAGCGATGAAGGGTCTCCTTCTCCTCACACTGGTGGTTGTGTTACTGTTCGCGGGTGGTCGTGCTTCAATCAAGTTTTAGGTAATATGTTGTTAATCTTTACAATACTTCACAGTTTGGTTTCTTTATACATAAGTGTTCATCTTGTATGCAAGGTGTTAATATTATTTTTATTCTTGTTACAGGTGTCAACTCGACGTTTTGGAAAACACAGAGTAAGATTGGAATGGTGGCTAGCTTACGGTAAGCCCTGGACTTTCCATGGCCATTCTACCTTGTCCACACCCTCATGGGATATTATGGGTTGGTCGTCGCTTCCTGAATAACCCTTATGGGTTTTGGTTATTCTGGTTATTTGCTTCGCTGATTTTAATGGTTTTTAAAACCCTTTCTTAATGCAGGGTTCTTCTGGCTTCGACCATGAGTGTACAGTTTGTCTTGTTTTATGATTCTGTGTTTATATATAAAGAACATGCTGTAAAAGCCTCACTCTATGGATTTTCATTACGGCCGTGAGTAAAATAATGAACTGGACTCTACAGTTGTTAACTCTTGTTTTATATTTTGGATTAGTAGGGTTTCTACCCTAATTTGACAGTATAAGAAAAGATTTACAACTTCTTTTAAATTTATCGTTAAATTTATATTGCTCTTCTGTAAATTTTGGGGGTTTTTTAGTTATGTCTTTTAATAATTGTTAAGCTCGATAAGTTGAGCATTCTGTCACTCTATTAATTACTTCCTGTACAATAGTGTACTTAATTTTTACCCATAATATTTTTTTTAAGTTCATTATTAGGGTTTCCTGTATATTGGTTATATATTGACCTATTTAAGGAAAAAGTAAATGTTGTTATATACTTGTTACCCTGCAGAATGTAATGGCTTTAGATTTTTAATGAAATTATTATATATCTGTTAGTTAATATTTGAGAGCAGAATTTATATTATATATCAGATTTACAATAATGAGTTAAGAACATTACTGTAATTACATAATAATACTATTCCTATAAAGTATATAATAGGATAATATATTATTATTTATTATAATAAAATTGTTATCCAACCTGCGAGTACTATTGCTCCTAAGGTTATTTAAACTTAGTTTCTTTTATAAGTGCATAGAGAGATAATATTTTGTTCTTTGTTTAATTATAATAATAGAATAAAATAGTCTGTTGTTAATGTGTTCTTATAATTACTGTACTAAATACCTTATAGTAATACTCTCTATATTCTATATTGTCTTGTTTTTATTACAAATTAATATTTATAAAATATATGTAAAAGAACTAACTATGTTCTACACTGTTAATATTGTAAAAAGTATAAGTTAGCAGTTGTATATTTTTGTTTTAAGCTTAGCTAGACAGAACAGAAATGAATGAATAACATATATTACTTTCCAGAAGTAAATTCTGCTAATAACTAAATTACCTGTAGAAGTAAATCGAGATTCTAGCTATTATTTCCCTCAATTTAATTATTACACATAAAGTATTTAAAACTGGAACGAAGTAGACTGTAAAGCATCTTTATTTAACTTAATCCCACTTTAGTTAACTATTATACTCTTCTTTTGAATTCAAATAAGCAATGAGATTACTGAAAGTAACTACTGTATCCCAACTGTTTCATCTACTCATTGATGCTACTGTCAGTAAATAATATAGCTTTTTTCTCTGTTTCTAATAGCCTGATAGTTTCAGTACATGTTATATATACTCCTAAAAAAAAAAGATATTTCCTCTGATAACAACACAAAGAAAATACTCTATAATTCCATTTAACATTCTATTCTGCATTTTTCATTGTACTATCTTTATTTCTAATTTCACCCCTGTGCTGGAGTACGGTCTGATCACTCCAGATGAGGAAAAACACAGGAGGGGTTTTTGTTTTTCATCAAAAGATTCTATTACTAAACAAAATAAAAACAACTTCATTACTAAATCATCTAAATCTTTACATCATAAGCTACAAACATAACATTCAATCATACACAGTTATTAAAACAAAGATTGTTAGATGGCAGAACCTGTTCTTGAGCTTGGACGACAACAGCAATGGGAGGTCGTTCCTCCCTACCAACTCTTGGAGAGAGCTCAAACAATGAATCCTCAGGATCCCTGAGCTTGCACTGGTCTCCCTGGCTGGAACTAGGTGCAGCAATAATCAAGTACCAGTCTTCAGACTCGGTACCAATCCTGAACCTTTCAGTAAATTCTCTCGGCTAGCAAGCTGTATCAAACCAAGTTACTGCAGATTATCTCTCAAAACACCTTCCTTACAGTTTTCCCTTTTTCCCCAATGAATTCCTTGAAGAGAATTCCTCTTGAATGATTCTTCTCCTGGAAAATATCTGAGCCCCCTAGCTCTATTCATTGGGTACTTTTAAAACATTGCCTAGGTCTTTTTGGGTTAGTTGTCATTTATTGAGCCACCTGCTCTGATCCCACTTTCTTGGGGGATCATGACCCCAAATGTAGGGAAGTTGCCACCTGCAACACAGGAAGTGTTTGAGGATGCTGCCACTTGTCTTTTTCCCTCCACCTAGTTCCTTTCACCAGTTTGACCAGTAACACTCTTATTAACAGCTCTCCCATGCTGTTGTCTCCACTTTTTATTTATTAATAATAAAATATTCAGAATTACATTCCACTTATTTTGACTCTGCTGAGTCATCAGTTCCTACTTAGCATTAAATTTAACATAATGTCTTAGGAAATCAAATTAAAACAATTAACATTATTTTACAAAATTGGGGTATGTGACATACACACCCCCTTAAAATGTAACATTGCCCTCGATGTTACTTATTCTTCATCCTCTACAGTCTCATGGAATAGATTCGGGTATGCCTCCCGCATCTTACTTTCCAGTTCCCAAGTAGCGTCTTCAGGACTAAGGTTCTTCCATTGCACCTTCACCTGTCCAATGGTGCGGTTCCGCAGAGTAATTTCCCTCCTCCCGAGGATACAGTCTGGTTCCACCAGAATTTCTCCTTCTGGTTCCACCTGTACAACATTCTAATCAACCACATGAGTAGCATCATGAACATACTTTTTCAAAACAAAGATATGAAAAATATTATGTACTTTCAAGTTAGGTGGTAATGCTAGCTAGTATGCAACTTGACCAATCCTAGATAAAATTTTGAATGGACCACAGTAACGCGGTGCTAACTTTGCACAACTCCCTAGTATTAAAGATCTTTTCTTTGGTCTTACATTTATAAACATGTGCTCACCTACCTTGAACTCCTTGGGAGTTCTTTTTAAATCTGCTTGGCTCTTTTGCCGATCCTGTGCCACCTTCAAATTTTCCTGCACTTGCTTCACAATCTCTTCCATTTCTTTCAACAATTCTGGTCCTAACACTAATCTATCTACTGGATTATTCCAAGAGACAGGAGTGTTGCATTTATGTCCATACAAAATTTCAAATGCACTAAACTTAGCTGATGACTGATAGTTATTATTGTATGCAAACTCTGCTAGATGCAAGTAGTCTTCCCACTTACCTAGCTGATCTTTAACATACATCCTTAATAAATTTTCCAGCACCTGATTCACTCTTTCAGTCTATCCATCTGTTTGAGGATGGAAGGAGTTACTGAAATTCAATGTTGTATTTAATCCCTTAAACAAGGACTTCCAAAAATTTTCTGTGAATTTAGGATCCCTGTCTGAAATTATAACTTTCGGTACTCCATGTAACCGAAAAATCTGCTTTAAGAATATATCAGCTATATTAGTAGCCTTGTAAGTAGTTTTGACAGGAATGAAATGTGTTGCTTTGCTTAAGTTGTCAACCACCACCATAATAGAGTCATTTTGATTCTGATTTCTGGGCAGTCCAGTAATAAATCCTAAGCTAATCACTTCCCATTTCCAGCTAGGAATAGGTAAAGGTTGTAGCAAACCAGTTGGATGTTGGTGTTCGGTTTTAACTTGTTGACAGTCCAAACATCTAGCAATGTATTCAGCTACCTTAGATTTCATATTAGGCCAAAAATATTATTTTCTTAGCATGGTTACAGTCTTTTGGTAACCTGGATGTCCTGAGTAAGGTGTTTTATGGACTTCATCCAGAATTAACAAATTAACCTTAGGCACATTAGGCACATACAGTTTATCTTTAAATAATAAAAATCCATTTTCGTTTAAACTATAACCTTTTATTAATCTTTCTGTAGGTTTTTCCTTAGCTGTAATTTGCAATTTCTGATAATTTTCATCTTGTTTTACCCCTTTGTTAAGCTGTTCATTTAAATCAAAAGCATAAGTGTTGATTGCTTATGTAAAGTTCAGCTTTGCGTTTCTGCTTAAAGCATCAGCCACCTTATTTTCCTTACCCTTTATGTGCTGGATTTCAAAATCATATTCACTCAAAAAGGCTAACCATCTTGCTTTCCTTGCATTTAAGTTAGGCTGATCTAAAAGATATTTCAGTCCTTTATTATCAGTCATTAGAATAAATTTTCTGCCTATTAAATGATGTCGCCACATTTTTAAGGCATGTATAACAACCGCAAGTTCTAAATCATAAGTTGCGTAATTCTTTTCGTGAATTTTTAAATTCCTAGACTCATAGGCAATGACATGCCCGTCTTGAGTCAGTACACCACCTAAGCCATCATTGCAGGCATCTGTGCATACCACAAAATCCTTATTAGGATCTGCTATTCTTAGAATAGGTGCACTTGTCAATAAGGTTTATAATTTTTTAAAACTTTCTTCACATTTTGATTTCCAATCAAATTTCTTTCCTTTCTTTTGCAAGGAAGTGATCGGATTTTCTATTTTTGAAAAGCCTTCAATGAATCTCTGGTAATAACCGGTAATTCCCATGAATGACCTAACATCCGTTACATCTTTTGGAACCGGAGAATCTTTGATTTCCCGAATCTTTTCAGGATCAACTGAAATCCCTTCCTTAGTCACTACATGACCTAAGTATTGGATTTCATCCTTAAAGAAGTCACACTTGCTAAACTTCATGAAGAGTTGTTGTTATCGCAACTCTTGTAAAACTATCTTTAGGTGTTCTTCATGTTCTTCTTCTGTTTTAGAGTAAATTAAGATGTCGTTGATAAACACGACAACAAATTTATCTAAGTATTTATGCATTATATTATTCATTAAGCACATAAAGACAGCTGGGACGTTGGTAAGCCCAAATGGCATTACGACAAACTCATAGTGTCCATACCTTGTTCTAAAGGCTGTCTTGAAGATATCCTCATCCTTAATTCTTACCTGATGATATCCAGAACCTCAAGTCTATCTTTGATAACACCGTGTCTCCTCGCAGTTGATCAAACAGATCATCTATGCGGGGCAACGGATATCTGTTTTTAATAGTCATCTTGTTTAGCTGACGGTATTCTATGCATAGTCGCATAGTTCTGTATTTCTTTTTAACAAAGATGACCGGTGCTCCCCAAGGAGACACACTAGGTCGAATGTACCTCTTATCTATTAACTCTTTTAGTTGTGATTTTAATTCATTAAGTTCTAAAATATTCATTTGATATGGAGCTTTCGAGCTAGGTACCGCACCCGGTACCAGCTCAATAGTGAAATCCAATTCCCTCCTTGGAGGTAATCCTGGAATGTCTTCTGGGAATACGTCAGTATATTCTTTTAAAACAGGAATATATTCTATTTTTAACTTATCTGTTTCATATTTACTTGCCTCATCTGTAATAGTTACAGCATAGGCTTTATATCCTTTTCTAACAGCTCTTTTAAGGTGTAAAGCAGAAATCTGTCTGATTATAGTCTTTCTAGGAATACCCTTAACCTTTACTGGTTGTTCATCACTATTTAAACACGTGAAAGTTTTATCATAACAATTTAAAACTACCTTATGATGTTCTAACCAATCCATGCCAATCAGTAAATCATATGAGCCAAGTGGCAAAACATTAAGCTTAACTGTAGTTTTAAATTCATCCATAAGTAAAGCACATTTGTTCACAAAACAGGTTACTTTTCTTTTTGCCCCAGTGGCTAATTGAACTAACCAAGAATTATCAAACTTATCGACAGACAACTTACATTTTTCCACTATCTGAGGTGCAATGTAACTAAGACTAGCTCCTAGATCGATTAAAATGGTTACACGGTTTGACTAATCATACCTTCCACCTCCACCATAGAAGTCTGATAGTCAGCTTGGTGGTTCTCCAAAGCTGCATTTATTCTGGGCATAGTCCTTGCTAGTTCTCCAACCGTTCATTTCCTCCTGCACAGTATGGATATTGCTGACTGACTTTATCCAGTTAGGGCAGATCGAGGCATAGTGCGGGCCATTACATTCCCAGCACTTAACAGGCTCCTTATGTTCAAAACTCTTGGTAAAATTTCCATGGTTATTTGCAGCTTCCTTGCCCTTAAAATTATTTGAATAATTGGAAGCACCATTTCTATTTCCCTGGAAATTCTTATTGTTAGAATAATTTTTATTCTTATTATTCTTGAAATTCCTCTGGGGTACAAATTCCTTCTTCTTAAACTCACGCTGATTGTTGTTTTTCTTAGCCTTCCAGTTGGCTAATCCTTCTTTCTTCTTGTTCTGCTCAAAACAGAAATTAGCCTTCCTCATGGCCTCCTCCAGAGTCTTTGGGTTATCATACTCAATTCTGTTCTTAATGTGATATGGTAGACAGCTGAGAAATCGCTGCACTTTAGGTTTCTCGTCTACTAGGTAAGGTACATACCTCAACAAGCTTAAGAATTTACTGTTCAAATCCTTCATAGTCATTGAACCTAACTTCAATTCGTAAAATTCTTTAGCTCTTTCTTCGTAATATTGTTCGGACAAAAATTTCTTCTTGAAGTACCTTTTAAAAGTACTCCAATTAACTTCTTTTTCCCTGATACCCTTGACTCTCTTCATATCTTTCCACCATATATCCGCTTTTCCAGAGAGATTATATATTGCCATCCTTGCCTTTAACTGATTAGAATAATTGTATATATGAAAATAATTCCTCATCCCGGATAACCAGGACTCTACCTCTTCCCCTTTTTCGGTCTCTCCATTGAAAGTTGGGGGCTTTATCTTTTTAAACTCCCCTGAAATTTCCTCCTATAGTCTGTATTTCTTCTTTCTGTCGTACAAGTCAGCCTCACTACTGTCACTAGTAGTATGGTAACTTTTTCGTTCACCAAACCCTTCAGATGATGAACTGCTTTCAGTTTTCACCAGCTTCATCTTTTTAGACCTTCTTTGATGACTAACATCCTCAGATTCTAATATTCTACTCCTTCCCTCAGCCTGGACTATTTCTAGTAAAATTTGGTTCAACTCTTCCTGAGCCTTCAAAATACTCTCATTCTCCTTTTTGACTAATTCCATTTCAGTCTTCAAATCTTTTACAGTATGCAACAGCTCTGAAGAGTTGGAAGTCTCCTCCTCTAACATAGGTTCTCTGGGCAATTGTCTTGTCTCGGTGTCTGGAGACTCCTCCTGAGCATACTCTCCCAGCTTCTCCATACCTGCCTGTTAAACTTCAGAAAATAAATTTTTTGTTCTTTACATAAAACAGAATATATGTTAGTATATTATTTTACTTTACTGTTCTATGGAAGCTAATTGGGCTGCATCAAGGCCCAGTGTTTGAACCTTCTGCTCTGATGCCACATGTCAAAACCCCAAATTTTCAAAAAAAATTAAAATTTTTAAATGCATATAATTTTCATAATTTCAGTAAACTAATTATTAAATTAGTTATATGTGACCAATTCATTATCTGAATTATCTATTGGTTATGTTTAAAGATAGAACAGTTCTTTTCAGTTTACTGACTTGTTTTCTCTTTGCGACCACAAGGTGGGACTGTCATGCAAAACTGGGCTTACTTAGCTTTCGAGCTAATGCAGAAAGTTTTCCTGTTCTTACAGACTACAGGTAAGAAGTTCAGGTGCTGCTTGTCGAAATTCTAAAGTATTTAAATACAAGTTCGTGGAAAAAATAAAAGTTCAATAAGAAGATAAATGCTAAACAATTTCCAACGCTTATTGAGGTAAATTGATCAACCGCCCTTCTTTCTAGTAGAAGTATATTTATGGTTCTTAATGATTACTGAACTATCCGATATCTATCATAGTCGTCAAGTGTCAAAATTCCTTACAAGTAGAGTAAGAAAGGGCAGAGTTATAGAATCAATAGTTTACTTTCAAATGTGCACAAATACATTTACATCATAATGTATATTATTAAGGGGTTTACGTATTACTATTTCCATTTTCAACTTTTGAAGTTTAAGGGGGTTTACATCTTTATTTCAAGCTGCTCTTTGAGAAAGATATACTCATGTTGATGCACAGAGTTTTATTTACACATCAACTGTTCCAAAGCATATCTAAAGCTTATCTTTAGTAAGATAGATAACCTACTGTAAACATGTTTTATCCCATCCCTTCATATATATAAAAGGGGCCTGTCCTTAATGGACTACTATCCTTAAAAGAATGCATAACATAATAGTTTTATGGCCTAACATTTATGTTGGTGAATCTTTTGTCAAAGGGATTAGTGGCTTAACCCTTGTATATTACAATTTCTTGGTTAAGAACATTTATTCCACGCAATGCATTCATCAAAATAATTGTTATTATTTTCTTTTGTATTTATTTACCAAACTTTTATTACTTAGATAAATACAACAAGACCAATGGGGTTAACATTATTAATAGGATATTTGCCATAGTTGATTCTACAAACCTTCTTAATATCAACCATTAGTATATTTTTATAATAAAAATATAGATGTTGGTTGAATACTTGTGTAAGCATTATTCTTACTTAAACATATGTGTTATTATTTCCTTCTACAACAATGTTACAAAACTTGTTTTTATCAAGGTTGTAACTGTTTGATGAAAGAATAATTGTACACCTATATGGAGAGGTCATGAAAAAGACCATGTCATAACAAGTTTATGGTTATTAACCCTTAAAATATTATAAACCTTTACTTCATACATTCCAAGCTTGTATAAAATGTTAGGTCATGAACTTATTACTCTCGATAGAGTATAACCTTTTGATCAATTGATTATTAAGTAAGAGATAACATGTTATGAAGTGCTAGGTCGTAGTGTTAACTACGCCCACGATGAACATAAGGTTACAACTCGATTTGCATTGCATAAACGATGGTATACCATAATGTATTTTGATGAGTTGCTAAAAAAATTACGACAATGGTAAGCTCTAAGGCATAGTTTAAATATTAACAAATTTCTTTGTTATCATGCTCCATATGATAGGTTGACTTCGGCTAAGGACCATAGTAGAACCTTTGAAGACAGCCAAATGATTGATAATGTCGTTTCCTCATGATTGTTCATCAATAACTATGGGAAAATACCCATCGTGTGCAAATAATTTGCATGGAGACGTGGCTTAATTTTGGCCAAGTGTCGTAAGGTTAAAAGGGCCATATCTAACCCTAACCCACCATTCTCTCCATCTCCTTCAGCTCCTTTCGTTCTGCTGCGAAGCTTCGATCTGCTCTGTTACCTATGTATTGCTGCTGTTGTCTTCCTGCATGTTCCACCCTCGTTAGATTTCTCTTTTCCAGAAAAACCTCATTTTATGAGTGTCCTTTCTTCTGCGGCTCGCTAGTGAGTGTTGTGACTTTTCCTTTCAAGATTCTGGTTTGGCATTGTGACAGAACCAGTATTTTCTTGCACTCAGTCCCTGTGGCTATTAACTCTGTTAGTAAACTTCTTCCTACCTTATTGCAGCGATGGAGGTTCTCCTTCTCCTCACACTGGTGGTTGTGTTATTGTTCGCGGGTGGTCGTGCTTCAATCAAGTTTTAGGTAAGATGCTGTTAATCCTTACAATACTTCGCAGTTTGGTTTCTTTATACATAAGTGTTCATCTCGTATGCAAGGTGTTAATATTATTTTTATTCTTGTTACAGGTGTCGACTCAACATTTTGGAAAACACAGAGTAAGATTGGAACGGTGGCTAGCTTATGGTAAACCCTAGACTTTCCATGGTTGTTCTACCTTGTCCAAACCCTCATGGGATATTATGGGTTAGTCGTCGCGGCCTGAATAACCCTTATGGGTTTTGGTTATTCTGGTTATTTGCTTCGCTGATTTTAATGGTTGTTAAAACCCTCGCTTAATGCAGGGTTCTTCCAGCTTCGGCCATGAGTGTACAGTTTGTCGTGTTTTATAATACTGTGTTTATATATAAAGAACAGCCTGTAAAAGCCTCACTCTGTGGATTTTCATTACGGTCATGAGTAAAATATTGAGCTGGACTCTACGGACTCTTGTTGTATATTTTGGATTTGTAGGGTTTCTACCCTAATTTGATAGTATAAGAAAATATTTACAGCTTCTTTTAAATTTATCGTTAAATTTATATTGCTCTTCTATAAATTTTGGGGGTTTTTTAGTTATGTCTTTTAATAATTGTTAAGCTCGATAAGTCGAGCATTCTGTCACTATGTTTATTACTTCCTGTACAATAGTGTACTTAATTTTTACCCATAATATTTCTTTTTAAGTTCATTATTAGGGTTTCCTGTATATTGGTTATATATTGGCCTATTTAAGGAAAAAGTAAATGTTGTTATATACTTGTTACCCTGCAGAATGTAATGGCTTTATATTTTTAATGAAATTATTATATATCTGTTAGTTAATCTTTGAGAGCAGAATTTATATTATATATCAGATTTACAATAATGAGTTAAGAACATTACTGTAATTACATAATAATACTATTCCTATAAAGTATATAATAGGATAATATATTATTATTTATTATAATAAAGTTGTTATCCAACCTGCAAGTACTATTGCTCCTAAGGTTATTTAAACTTAGTTTCTTTTATAAGTGCATAGAGAGATAATATTTTGTTCTTTGTTTAATTATAATAATAGAATAAAATAGTCTGTTGTTAATGTGTTCTTATAATTACTGTACTAAATACCTTATAGTAATACTCTCTGTATTCTATATTGTATATTGTCTTGTTTTTATTACAAATTAATATTTGTAAAATATATGTAAAAGAACTAACTATGTTCTACACTGTTAATATTGTAAAAAGTATAAGTTAGCAGTTGTATGTTTTTGTTTTAAGCTTAGCTAGATAGAACATAAATGAATGAATAACATATATTACTTTCCAGAAGTAAATTCTACTAATAACTAAATTACCTGTAGAAGTAAATCAAGATTCTAGCTATTCTTTCCTTCAATTTAATTATTACACATGCAGTAGTTAAAAATGGAAAGAAGTAGACTGTAAAGCATCTTTATTTAACTTAATCCCACTTTAGTTAACTATTATACTCTTCTTTTGAATTCAAATAAGCAATGAGATTACTGAAAGTAACTACTGTATCCCAATTGTTTCATCTATTCATTGATGCTACTGTCAGTAAATAATATACCTTCTTTCTCTATTTATACTGAGCCTGACAGTTTCAGTACAGGTTATATACACTCCTAAAACAAAAGATATTTCCTCTGATAACAACACAAAGAAAATACTCTATAATTCCATTAACATTCTATTCTGCATTTTTCATCGTACTATCTTTATTTCTAATTTCACCCCTGTGCTGGAGTACGGTTTGATCACTCCAAATGAGGAAAAACACAAGAGGGGTTTTTGTTTTTCATCAAAAGATTCTATTACTAAACAAACTAAAAAGAACTTCATTACTAAATCATCTAAATATTTACATCATAAGCTACAAACATAACATTCAATCATACACAGTTATTAAAACAAAGACTGTTAGATGGCAGAACATGTTCTTGAGCTTGGACGACAACAGCAATGGGAGGCCGTTCCTCCCTACCAACTCCTGGAGAGCACTCAAACAGCAACTCCTCAGGACCCCCGAGCTTGCTCTGGTCTCCCTGGCTGGAACTAGGTGCAGCAATAATCAAGTACCAGTATTCAGACTCAGTACCAATATTGAACCTTTCAGTAAATTCTCTCAGCTAGCAAGCTGTATCAAACCAAGTTACTGCAGATTATCTCTCAAAACACCTTCCTTATAGTTTTCCCTTTTTCCCCAATGACTTCCTTAAAGAGCATTCCTCCTAAATGATTCTTCTCCTGGAAAATATCTGAGCCCCCCAGCTCTATTCATTGGGTACTTTTAAAATATTGCCTAGGTCTTTTTGGGTTAGTTGTCATTTATTGAGCGACTTGCTCTGATCCCACTTTCTTGGGGGATCATGACCCCAAATGTAGGGAAGTTTCCACCTGCAACACAAGACGTGTTTGAGGATGTTGCCACTTGTCTTTTTCCCCCCACCTAGTTCCTTCCACCAGTTTGACCAGTAACGCTCTTATTAACAACTCTCCCATGTTGTTGTCTCCACTTTTTATTTATTAATAATAAAATATTCAGAATTACATTCCACTTCTTTTAAATTTGTTGAGTCATCAGTTCCTACTTAGCATTAAATTTAACATAATGTCTTAGGAAATAAAATTAAAACAATTAACATTATTTTACAAAATTGGGGTATGTGACAATAATAGATCTAAACAATATCAAAGCTATGAACACTTTGTAACCAGGTAAAAGAATTGATTTTGAAGGAGGAAGAGGAGGAGAGAAATGATGGTAGCCTTGAAGATCCACCGTGGAGCTTTCAGGTGGAATGTCGAGGGACTATGCCTTTGGAAGGTTTTGGAGAGAGTGAAGAAGCAAACTAGATCAGCATCCTCTCCAATCTAGGAACCTGCAGCTCAGCTGAAATCAAAAAACTTGCCGAAATACATGTGAGATCCGATTAGTACATACACAGAGATTCAGAATAACATGCATATAAACTTATAAAACATGCTGAATCTAGATCTCTAAACATGCATCAAAAGAAAGAGATGGCCAATAAACTTATTGAAAAGCACCTTTCCTATCAAGATTATAATAAGATTATTATCAATCTTAGCAATGAATCCATAAGCAATCAACAAATTATGAACATAGATATAGGTTACCTCAGTAAAAAATGGCAATGATCATCCACACATACAATGGCATAACATCGTCTTTCTTCCAAAGATTCTCTTTATTTCAAATGAACAATAACAACAATACAATAGCAGCAGTACCTCAATCTCAGTTATAACTAGCTTGGAAGAGGCAGCCTGAGCTTTATTTATACAAAAAAAAGGAGATCCAACCTAGGGGGGCACAAATCCCAAGGAGATAGACCACTGTAGCTGAAGGAGAGTCCATCAATGCCTAATCTGTGTCTAACTGAGCCAGATCTGAGTCTCACTGAGTGCAAATATTGTCAATCAGAGAGATGATCTGACTGACACCTCAACCTATTGACTGAAGCATCCACCAAAACTCATCCAAATGAGCCAAAATGTGTGGAGGAGAGAGGGAGGGCGAAATTCCCCATAAAGGATGCTGAAGGTCAACTCTGGATCTGATTTGATCACCTCCTTTAGTCAAGGATTTGTCAAATCCAGTCAATCTGGTTCAGATCTGACTGATTTCAGTCAAATAGGCTGAGAATCCACTAATCTATCATTCTGGATTTGCTCCATTATTCATCAATTTATTAATTAAAATAATCAATAATTGATTTTTGGGGCTTTCTGACCTGAGTGATGCAAAATCACTCAAAAATAGGAAATAGTGGGTCCATGGGTTTACATGGTGTTCTTAGCTTGAAAATGAGCACCTACATGACTGAAACTAATTATTTGGCCCACTTTTATTACAAAATCAATTTTTCCAATTAAACTATTAAAAAATAGCCTAAGTTTTGGAAAAATTAAATATTAATAAAAAACACTGAAACTTTTTTAAAAATTTAAAAAAATGAAAAAACCTAGGGGGACTTAGACATGTTCATGTGACTCGACCATGATGTCTATCATGTTTATACATTGACACATAGACTCTAATTACCTCAATAGGCCTAAATGCCAAGCCGACCACCCCAATTTTGGGGGTATGGAGTGAAAAACTCAAAAATTATTGGTCGTTTATTCATAACCAATAATAACCAAGGGAAAAAACACCCTGGGCTGATCGGATTGACAAATAGAGTCTAAGAGACTGATTCTTTTACAGACACTATCATGCTATAACTTTTATTACAATTCCCCCATGGGGTATGAACATGTGATATATTACAACAAGGATTCCCAAAAGAAAGACTGAAGGTATTCTGAAGTCCGAACAAGTTATCCTTGTCCGGTTCACCAGGCTCACTTGATCAAAAACCACTAAGTAAAACTTAGGTGGTAACAGGCAGGTTCTTTCACCATCAACAGTTTTTGGGAATACATCAAAGTCCCCTGATCGATGGATTCTCTCAAGTGCTCGACCTCAACACATTTATTTACACTTGTTAGTTTGCACTCTAGTACCTTGATTCCCATTTTCATTATTGGTGGGTGATCTCGCGTCTGTTAATGGTATACATCAATGACCAGTAATCAGATGATGGACCACTATGTTTGACCTCGACACCTCTATTCACATAGTAGGACATGTACTCATAGCGGTTTGTGTAGAAGACCTTCCAGATTGGTGGGATATCTTATATACTAGCACCTTGATCATGCCAGTGTTCATGAGATTTCAGCTCTCGTGACTTGATTCCAATATATGTCAGATATTTCCAGCCATTTTGGAGATCTTGATCCATTATATATCCTCAGCTTTCATGGAGATCATGATCCTATGTATATCTTCATCATGGATATTTTGATCTATCTATATTGTACGTGGCCATGACCACACGTGTCATATTTTGTATCATGCCTATTCATGTCCATTGTACTCTTATGTATCCGGGACTGCTATATCTACTTGCAGTTATGTGCAGAGTTTGATTATTGTATTGTATTGATTGGATTGCTAGTTCTTCCACTGGGTTCTTCATCACTCCACTTTTGGGATGGACTTATAATTTATTTCGGCCATCGTATGACCCCTCTAACCTCACACATTAGGGGGCATCTGTTACAGTTGATTTTACCACACATGGTAGATCACACCTTTATGGCCTTCCCTGTCCCTCTACAGACTCTTTAGACCCAATGGACCATTTTTGTACCTTTGATATTTCCAAGATCATCCCCAAAAACATGCAATAATTGCCATACGCGAATTTTAATCCCTTTCTCGTGTATATCCATGGATTTGATCCTTAAACCCACGTACATCGGGATGTGTGCAAAAGGACAAATTATTTTGAAGTTTTCCTTGATGTGGATCCGAATCACTTTTCTCTTGGCCTTCCATATGCCTTGAGATCGCTCGGATTCGGCCTTCCATTACCCCATTGAAGATCTATATAAGGAACCCTTTGGATACATTGATGAAGGGAGGAATTAAAGAGCAAGAAAACTATAGTCCATTGTTGCCGGAGCTTATACTTGAGTTTGCATCCCTTTCTCCCTTGGAGCACTTTGTGTTCTTCCCAATATTTCCTTTTTCTTGTGAGCTTGCTATAGAGAGATGGAGGATTGAAGTGGTGGAGGCCCAAGTGGGGGACTCAGTTTCTCTGATTCGCAGACATGCCGACAAAGGTTGTCACTATTGTAATCTTTGTTTTATATCAATAGAAATATTTTTTCCTGTCCAATAATGTGTATTTAAATGAGTATTTGATCCATGGATACTTATAAATGCTTATATGTTATTGATTATATATGCTAGAGTAGGTCTAACACAATTATATATAGCATGCTTGTCTTGTTTGTTGAATGTTGAGGAAGCAAATTGCCAATACAAGAGGGAGTGGAAAAGCTCAACGGGGATCTACATCAAGCATCCGGAATAAGGTATGAATTGAGATCCTTTAGTGTTAGATGTTTGATTTCTCTTGCATATAGGAAAGGATTGATTTATGGAGTTAATCAGTCTGTTGTGGTACCCCAAGCCATAGGAATTTCTCTCCGTAACAGATGCTTTTCCTCTCCTTTCCGCTTTGACCTTTCTTGGTATTATGTATAGGAAGACAATATGGTTGTGCACTTCATTTTTGCAACCATGGGGATTCTTGGAACTCAGTATTGTGGAACCACATACTCTTTTACTTGTAGAACCTTTCACTTCTACCTTCCTCTTGGGATCACTTTTTGTTGTGTTTAGAATTTGTACATTTGGATCAGGTTGTTCTTGGGAATCTGTAGTCCAATCCTCCATAGATTCCTTAATGTCACTATCCATAACATGAAATGGTAACACACCCATTATGAACTCTGGATTGGTGAGTGGTGAAGTAAATATATTGTGCACATCAATAAAGAAGCATATAATAAAGTCATACTTATTTATCAATGAGGTTGGAATGTGATATGACTTGGATATCACCTAAATCATGTGTTTTTGGAATGTCAAAAATGTAGTCTGTTATATTTCCTTATACGTGTTGTTTTTCTAGACATTGAATTTTTGTACTAAGAATGTCTCTCATTTCTATATAGTACACCCATCCCTCTAGTGGATTCCTATCTAAAATTGTGTAGAGAATCTTACTTCAGGATTAGTGATGGAATAAATCATTGTTCCTCTCATTCGTCTATGTGCCATATTTCTAATAAGCCTCTTCTGCATTTCAATCATAAAGTGCTATAGATTTTGTAAGATATTCACCCTTGTGCCAGAAACCTAAAATATTGTCAATGACATCAATAGTCATTGAGCATGTTTTATCCAACAATAAGCAACCCCCATGCATTCTAGGTCTCCAACAAGTGCATCAATCCCTCACTTACAAACTCTAGCAAGAATGGTATGGCATAATCATGTTAAAATTTTATTGCAATTATGGGTTTTCAAAGAATGTGTCCAGATTTGTTGATTTTCTATTTTCAGTGTGCATAGGTCAACCTACAATTAGGTTTATTGCTTCCATGAACTCAAAAACTGTGAAGAATTGAATTTATAGTGTCATTTACCACTATTTTGATGCATGACATGTTGTTTTTTTAGGAATTAAGGCTTTTATAAAAATTGGCCAAAAATTGCCAAGATTTGAGCTTCATTGCTTTAAGCCTCATATCAAGTGTTCCCTCACCAAGGAGTAGTAGAGCCAAACCCTAGCTCATATGAAACACTAAACAAGTGCTCTATAAATGTAGACCTCCAGAGATACTACAAGGAGTAGTGTTCGATAACTGAAGAGACAAAGGAGTTGTCACACCAAACCCTATGGATAAACCCTATCTCACCATAAGCGCCATGAAGAAGGTGCATCATCATTAAGGACAAACCCTAGACAAGTTATAGGTCTCTCAAGCGTGTGCACCAATCCTCTAAGGTAAACCCTAGTTAACTGCTATGCCTCCAACAAATGTGTTAATGCTCACCAACAAACCCTAGCAAAAATGATAGGCCTCCAACAAGTGCGTCAAGCCTCACCAGCAAACCCAAGCCAGAATGGTAGGCTTCCAACAAGTGTGTCAAGCATCACCAGCAAATTCTAGAAAGAGTTCTAGGGAATAATCATGTTAAATTTTTGGGAGACTATTTGACCCTATGGGTTGGACATGATTGTTTTTCCTCCTATTTAGTAGGTGGTGACTATAATTTCCTCCTCCTAGATGGTCGTGACTACTTTTGGGTCTCTTGTGGGATAGGTGTGACTGTGTTGACCTCCTACAAGGTTTTCATGACTTTTTTTCCTCCTCTATAGAAGGTTGTGACTATGATTTCCTCCTCTTAAGTAGGTCGTGTATGTTCCTTTTTCCCTATGGGATGGCGGTGACTGTTTTTCCTTCACTTTAGCAGGACGTGACTATTATGGAGTCCTTTTGGGTTGGGGGTGATTTTATTAGACTCCTCCTATTAGGTTGTGACTATGTTTAAGCACCCTAGGGTTGGGTCGTGGGCTATATAACCCCTCTAAGGATGGGCTATGGATTGTATAAGACCTATAGGGTTGACAGTGGATTATGGTGGATCTTAATAGCTGAGTCGTGGATTGTTTGACATTCATTTAGCTAGGTTGTGATTGTTTTGTGACCACTAGAGTTGGATTGCACTTTCCCACTGCTCCAATACCATTAACGTCTTCATCTTTGGGAATTCCTGTGTAAAGCTTGTCCTGCTTGCAGCCTCTAAGGATAAGGGGCCTTCACTTTTGGAGACTGAGATATATTCTTGGCTACTATATGTGTCTAACCTAAACCTACAACACTCTAACCCTCTCTCTCTCTCTCAAGTTATGACATATGTTCCTTTTAGCAGACAGTCCTTATAGTGACAATTTATAATTCCAAAGGTATCCGAGTATAAGGCAGATCCATACTAGATCTAAACTAGCATGAACAAGATGTGTCATTATCAAGGACAAACTGTAGATAAGTTCTAGGTCTCTCAAGCATGTGCGCCATTCCTTGAAGGTAAGACCTAGTCAAATGTTAGGCCTCCAACAAGTGTGTCAAGCCCTCACCAGCAAACCCTAGCAAGAATGATATGGAATAATCATGTTGAAGTTTTGGGATAATTATGGGTTTTCAAAGAATGTGCCTAGATTTGTTGATTTTCTATTGTTGGTGTGCACATGTCAACCTAGAATTAGGTTTATTACTGCCATGAACTCAAAAACTGTCAAGAATTGGAGTTATAGTCCCATTTACCACTATTTTGATGCACAACATGTAATTTTTTCGGGCAAAGGTCTTCCTAGAAAGTGGCAAAACATTGCCAGGATTTTAGCTTCTTTGCTTTAAACATCATATCAAGCGTGCCATCACCAAGGAGTAGTAGAGAAAAACACTAGCTCATATGTAGCACTAAATAAGTGTGCTATGAATTTAGACAACCAAAGATACTACAAGGAGTAGTGTTGTAATCTCATGGATCATAGAGGGTTACTACGAAGCTACAAGCAAGTCGAAAACTATGAAACACAATCAAGAGGTTGCTAGACCATTCAAAAAGTGCAGAAGAAACCAGTCCAACAATGTTTCTTGGTTTCCATCATCCCAAAAATATTTGAAAAGAAAAGCAGGAAATACCCTACCCTAGAAACAACAAATGTAAGTATCAAACAAATCCCAAGATACAAAGAAAGAGAATCACCAGTTATGCAAATAAAATAAGTATCCAAAAACATTGATGAACATGGCCAACTACAAATCATAGTAGAAACCTTCACAAGACAAGCTGCTAGATGGTGGGATGCCCATCGATCAAGATTGCAGACATGGACAATAGCTTCGACTTACTTTATAGAAATATTCAGAGGAAAATTTCTAACCAATCAAGCCCAAATACCTATGTCCATCCAAGGGCAGGACCTAGAAGAGCACATAATAACATGCGAAAAAGAGTGGAAAAGACTTGGGTATAAGGACGAACATACATGGCCACACTTGTTTACATCAAAGCTATCCGACTTACCAAAAAAATGGTACAAAATGGAAGAAGCACGGGGTGAAACATTCCTATGGCATGAAATTAGAGATAATTTTATCAAAGACTTAAGATTTATACCACAAAACGAAAAGTTAGTCGAAACTGCAAAACAAATCAAGACGTTTATAGAAGCGACTGGGAACAACATGCTAACACAAAATTATGACAAACCGACAATAACATGTAATAATATAAAAACCAAGACAACACCACAGTCAACAAGATTACAAATGGAAAATGAAAATATGGAAGGGAAAAGCTTTCGATGGAAATCATACCATGCAGAAACAACAAAACCAATTCACACAGTACTCAAAGTCAAGACAACCGATAAAGAAGATACTGACCAAATGACTGCAGCAGACTTTCCTACTACATTTTCACATTTTAAAGAAGGGACCCAACAAATCAATGAAGCCAAAGCACCAGAATGGTTAGATGCTAAAGTGAAAACTAAAGAATTCGACATCTCAAATGATGATCGACCAAAAATGGAAAAAATTGGCAATTACTGGAGTGAAGAACAAACAACAGAAATAATAAAATACTAAAAGAATTCCAGGATGTATTCACTAGAGACTACAAAGATCAAAAATGTCTAGTCCATGAAATGGGTGAAATTAAGATCGACATCAAGCCTAATGTCCGACCTGTAAAGAAGAGGCCATATAAATTAGCTCATAAATACAAAGAGATAGTCAAGAAAGAGATTGATAATATGCTTGCAGTAGGAATTATCTAACCTATTGACCAATCGGAATGGGCAAGTCCAATGGTCATTCAACCAAAGAAACATGACTCGACAAAGCTAAGGATCTGTTTTGACTTCAAAGAATTAAACAAAGTCACCTTAACATACCCATTTCCAACACCCTATGCAGATGAAATCCTAAATGAAGTTGCGGGACATGAATGCTACTCATTCAGAGACGGATTCTTAGGTTATAACCAAGTACCAATAGCTAAAAAAGACCAGAAAGAGACAACATTCGTATGTGAATTTGGCTCATTTGCTTACAAAGTTAAGCCTTTTGGTTTAAAAATGCACCTGGTCGACACATTGTTTGCAAAGAAGGCATCAAGGTCGACTTTTCGAAAATAAAAATTATCCTCAACTTAAAACCACTGGTGAACCCAAAACAAGTCAGGGTACTACTTGGTCATACAGAATATTACAGAAAATTCATAAGATACTATTCAGATATGACCTATCCATTGGAATAACTATTAAGAGAAGATCAGGAGTTCGACTGGACAAAGGAATGCAACATATCATTTGAAACACCAAAAAGGAAGCTAGTCAAAGCACCCATTCTAAGGTTTCCGAATTGGTCGACTAAATTTCATGTACACATCAATGCATCAGGAATAGCAATAGGAGCAATCTTAACACAACCGGGGGATGACAGAATGAACTACCCCATAGTTTACAGCAGCAAAAAATCAAATAAAGCAGAAAGGAAGTATTCGACAATAGAGAGAGAAGCATTAGGAATGGTCTTTGCACTACAAAAGTATTGACATTACCTACTAGCCAACCCTTTCATATTTTATACCGACCACCAGGAATTAAAATACCTTGTAAATAAACCCTTACACCATCATAGAATTTGTCGATGGCTACTTCTAATCCAAGAATTCGAATTTGAAGTCGTTGTTAGACTAGTAAAATTAAATGTTGGACTCGACCACTTGTCACGCATCAACAGAGGAGAGGAACTGAGAGGAGTCGAAGACGACCCGTCATATGCACATTTATTTCGAATAGAAGCAATCCTAGTAGAATTAGAGGAAATAGCTCAATTCTTAGAAAATGGACAAGCACCAGAGGGCATGAGCATGAAAAAGAAACAAATCTTAGCCATGAAAGCTACACCCTATAGCCTCATAAATAGACTTTTATATAAAATGGGCCTGGACAACATCCTCAGAATATGAGTATTAGAACATGAAAGAAATAATATCATGTATGAAGCACACTATGGACTGGTGGGAGGAAATTTTCAAGCAGACACAACTGCCAAGAAAATCCAACAGTCAGGGCTATGGTGGTCGACACTATACAAAGATTGTAAGAAATTTATGAGCCAATGCAACAGATATCAATGACTAGGTCGACCTCTACCTAGTATAGAAATTCCCTTAATATCTGTAAACCCAAGTTTGACAATTGAAATTTGGGCCATTGACTTCATAAGACCATTCCCCATACCAGCAAAAAGAATAGGTGCAAGGTACATAATAACTGCAGTAGAATATGTAACCAAGTGGGAAGAAGCAGAACCAGTCGACACATGTTCCAGTGAGATAGCTACTAAATTTATCTATGAAAATATAATTACCAGATTTGGATGCCCAATAACTCTAATCAGTGACCAAGGTTCACACTTTATTAATAAAACCATCAAAGCACTAATAGACCAGTTCAAAATTGACCACCGACGTATTACATTTTATCAGCCCCAGTCAAATGGAGCAATCGAGGCATTTAACAAAACATTAACAAAGGGCCTAACTAAAACCTATAATACTAACAAGGATTATTGGGACGAAAAGATACCTGCAATACTATGGGCTTACAGAACAACATACAAGCGTTCGACCGACCAAACACCGTTTCGACTAGTCTATGGACAAGAAGCAGTTGCTCCACTACATTTTCGACAGCAAACACTTATCATAGTAGATACTTTACATGTCGATGTCAAACAAGGTAGGAAATACCAACTGATGTAATTAAGCAAGCTAGAAGAACACTGACTGATTTCTCTACAACACCAAGAAATCCAAAAACAATAGCAGAAATATTGGCACAATCACAATATCAAAAACAAGAATCTATCGGTAGGGGATCTCGCCTTACTATATAACAGTCAAGTAAAAGGAAAACCCAAAAATTTACATACAGAATGGATGGGACCCTATGTTGTCAAAAAGATTCATGCCAATGGATCAGTGCAACTAAGGACGTTACAAGGCGTAGTATTTCGAAAACTTGTTAATGGTGCTCGACTAAAATGGTACAAAAATTAAAACAAGTTCTAAAAAAAAAAACGACCATAACTATCAGACAAAAACTATAAAAATATAAAAAAGATTAAAAACAACAAAATAGAACCAACACCCATAACCCAGGATGACAGGAAACCAACGCTTCGACATCTGACATCAAACCCATTGACATACCACCATTGACCACTCACATGATCGACATCGACCAATGACCCTAAAGGTCAAATCATGCCTTCATGACTACTGTCAAACGGAGTGCCAAAAGCAAGATACCATTAACGAAAAACCCAGAGACCAGGCTGGAACATCACTTCTGCCATTAATACACCCATCGAAAAAAACATCAAACACCCCACCTATAAATACCAAACTAGAAAAGGATCATTTACAGTATTTTGAAGAGATAGAGCAATTCAGCAATCAGAAAGTTGAGAACTGAGAACCTATAAGAAAAGTCGACAAAGAAACTGACAAGATGGCACCGAAACAAACCAGATCCATAGCTGCAAAGACAAAGGAACTGCAATCTATTGAAACCCCATTGATGAGAAGGTTAAGAAACATAAAAAACG
This sequence comes from Pseudotsuga menziesii, assembly GCA_001517045.1. Lineage (NCBI taxonomy): Eukaryota > Viridiplantae > Streptophyta > Pinopsida > Pinales > Pinaceae > Pseudotsuga > Pseudotsuga menziesii. The sequence continues at coordinate 79,076 of LPNX010070200.1, read as the reverse complement.
CCAAGGTACAAGAAACCTCATGGGTGAAAACGTGGGCCGAAATCAAGGAATGGGATTATGTTGATAAGAAACCGACACAAGCAGCAGAAAAAATAAACCACAGCTCCATTATGAACTACATGAACACACCATTCATGGCGGGTTTTGGAAGAGCCAAGGAAACAACAGTAAAATTCATTATCAACCGGTACCACAATGGGAAATTTTACTTCGACAGACCAGTTGAAATATCTCAAGAATTCATATACAAACTAACTGGTCTCTCCAACCAATGTGACCCAATCCCTATTGGCATAAAATAAGGACTCGTAGAAATTTTAAGTGGAACGCCCTCTGGGAAGAATTCAAAAGGGCTAATGATTAGCCAGATACAATCCCGGACGCCACAAATGGTGGCCAAAATCATAGCAACAGGGCTCACACCTACAAGTCGAGGAAGAGACCTGAAGTTGGATATGCTAGAGGCAGTAGACACAATAGAAGAAATAGAAAAAGTATACAGATGGGCTCAGTATGTCGTTAACATGCTCAAAACTATATGTGAGAAATGCCAAGAGTCAGGCGGGATTATAAGGTTCCTGTCTCTAATAATATGGATAGTGATGTACCACTTGTACCCAGTCAGGGACAAGCAGTTCCAAGAGCTGACAAAATTCCACATTTGGGGTTCAAGCCATTTGCACAGACTGGAACACCTAAAGAACTAGCAAATGGAAAGGTACTGGTGGAAAACTAGCTCCAACACCTGAAAATCCAGATGACCAGATGGAGGGTGCCTTAGAACATACGATGAAGTCTGTCGAAAATTGCACACATCCAACTAGAGCTCAACCACACTACGGTTTGGTATATGTAGGGTGAAAAAGTAAAACCAAAGCCTCTCGAATATTACCCAATAGTCGAAGAGATCTTTTGCAAGCTATCTCGACAATTCAGCACAAAGCTGTCGATACAAGCAAAAGCCAAGGAAGGAAAACTAGCAATTGAAGAACCACTAACAAAGCAGGAGAAGGAAGAATAATATGAACTTTGACTACACATCAGCACCTTTGTGTCGGAAGAAACACCAGTAGAGGACACCAATAGATTGCAGATAACAATCATACCACCAACGGCCCAAAGGGGAAGTATACCGATAGAGCAGCAGGTAACCAAACCAGCTGAAGAAAGTATCAACCCAGTTCAACAGTAGGAGGGAGGGGAAGAACTAGAGGAATACATTGAGCTTGACAATCCTGAATATGCCATAACCTAAGACATAATTAAAAATCTAACGAAAGAAATAGTAGCCATAATAAAAAAGGCAATGAAAACAAAAGGGAAAGGGAAGCACAATCTGATCCTTTTAGAATCAGAAGATGAAGAGGAACTAGTAGTTATCATCGTCGACATCATAGAAGATGTTGTAGTGAACAAATTTCTGATCAAGACACAGTTCAAACGCTTTGTTGAGTCGGGAGCAGAATAGGTTCAGGGGAAAAAGGTAAAAAGCACAAACACTTCAATGGCTGAAAACATTGTCGATTTAGTTTCTACACCTTCACCCCCATCTCTGACCCAGATCACACAGGAAGAAATTCCACAGCTACCCACTATAAGCCCAGTAGACATATGCAAAAATTCTATGCCAGAAACCTTGAAAGAGAGGTTCGACCAAGACAATCATTTCCAGGCATACATTGAGAAATTGCCTAAACTACTCACCTCTATCCAGAAGATCACCACCAGATGTCCTCTAATTGAAGCTAGTGGATCAAGGAAGCTCATTCCTTCACAACCTGGACAAATACCCTAGAAGCCAAGGTCTATGGGAATTATAAAATCAACATTTGTGAGGAACCCCGACAAGATACCTCAAGTTGTCACAAGTCGAACCTCATCCTTTATCCCTACTAACATCCCACCCCGTCCATTAGCCAATGAACCAACAATATATGTAGAAGAAGAAATCCTGGAAGAAATCAACCGAGTAATCGACAAATTATTCTCTGACGACCCAGAGGATTCACCACCATGAGTCGAGGACCTGACACCAAGTGACCATATCCCTACCACACCAATTACGCCTGACCATTCACCATCTCCACCGCCACTTTCTAATCCAGAGTCTGCACCTGAACCGCCTTTACCCGAACCAACTGCACCTGAAACATCTGTACCTGAACCCTATGCCCAAAATCCCCTAGTTACACATCCAGCTACAGAGCTAACCCTAGATATCCAGCCAGAAGTTACACTGATCGTTGCAGATCAACAACCAGAAAACCCAACATAAGAAAATTAACCACAGGGGAGTCTAACACTTGCAGATGCAAAAGCACAACAACAAGCAGAACAGCATAAACATAAGAGGAAGAGAGACAGAAAGAAGAAGTACCACCAAAAAGAGTCACAATCAACAATGGTCCACATTAGCCAACTTGGGTCGACCACTGCAGTCGACGCAACAAAGCTAAAGGATGGAGAGTTGGGACAACTCTTAGAAACTATGGCCATTGAAGCAAAAACAAGAATCCTGACCAGATGCAAGGAGCTTGACGACACTGAGAAGGAACAAGTCAAATTCCTATTAAAATGTAGAAACCTAGCACAATCTGTAATACCAGGATCGATGGAAGCCGACATAGACAAGCCGCTTGAAAAGGCATATCAACTATTTGAGAGTGTGGTGTCGACCCTACAAATACAAATGCAAAATACAAAGGAAGAGCAAAAATCAGAGACATCTAGATTATTGATGCAGCAGTACATAGCCTTCTCAGAAGCTTACAAAGTGCTACAAGACCACATGAAAGAGTCTGTCATTACAGAAGGGGTACTCTGGGACTGGCCTACTTATTATGAGAAAGTATTTCAGTAGACCCAACAGACTCGATAACAAATTCAAGCATTGGAAAAGAGAAAGAGAACTAATAAAGCACTAAGAAGCACAATACAAGATCAAATTGTGCTAGAGATAGCCAAACTGCAAAGACTCGAGAGACAAGAACACCAGTGGGTGCAGCAGGTACTCTCGAGCTTGGAGAAATTAGACACCATATTCCCATAGATGAAAATACTGCTGGAAACAACAGAAGAAAAAGACCATTTCATGGTACCCGACATGGAAAAAATAGCAGACCTTTCCATTCAGGAGAAGATGTCGACGTCATCAAGCATTACAACACTGACCATCGACATCCATAAACTTCAAAGTTGGATAGAATTCCAACATCAACTGGTCGTTACAGCAGAAGCAATCGTTGAAGTATGTATATAGAAGGGACCAACCATCTGACTTTATAGCCCATGAAAGACAAAAAAGAAAATGAGTGATCCCTGACTCCACAGCTAGTACAAAATTTTAAATCGTTTTTGTCCTTGTATGGGCAGTCTGCATATCGGTGACCTTCTTTATAGCATGTGAAACACTAGATGGGTCGACATGGTCAGTTTTCAAGATTCCCAGAGAATCGACCTTGACCTCCATATCCTCCCCGACAGTTGTCAAACCAGTGCTCATATCGATGACCTTCGTATCTTTGATTATTCTATTCATTTTGAGCATGGCTTCGCTGATTGTTATCATTGTTCTGTGCAACTGCATTTGTCTAGTAGACTGCTTGGTAGTTTTGTTGATTTTTTAATTTTAGGTGGCAGTCGGCCCTGGTGTGAATTTTGACTTCACAGATTGCACACCAAGATGCTTTGTCATTTTCCATGTTATATGGGCAATCCTTCATTGTGTGTTCTCCATGTTCTTAGCAGATGTCGCAGAAGCACTTTGTCTGAACAAATCGAATGTCCTGTCAGTTGATGTCTTGCCAATAGTTATCTTTTGTGTGTCCGGTCATTAAGCATTTCGTGCACCAGAAATCCTAATTCTTAAGGTTCATCTCTTTCAATGATTTCTGCATTATTTCTAGCTGTTCTTCCAGTCTAGTATCCGTGGGATATGCTTGGAAATATTCGTCCATCTCCACTTGCAGAGCTTTAGTAAGTGCATCTTTATATGTTTTAAATGTCTCCAGGCTTATGTGCCACTGAATTTTCTGTGATAGACCTGCAAGGAACCACTAAATTAATAGTTGTTCATCAATTACATAATCCAGTTGGCTAAGGAGGTCTTTCCAACGTTTGTTGTACTCTTGGACAGACTCTACTGTATTTTGCGATGTTGTTTTCAAATTTTTAGCTGCCAGATGTTTTGCATTTGGGGTTTTAAAGAATGACAAGAATTGTGCTTTAATTTCTACTTTAGATTCTTGATGGGTTCTCTCAATAAAGGTCATGTACCACGTTAGTGCTCTTTTCCTCAAGGCACCAACGAACTGTGTCATCTGTTGATCTTCAGTGGTAACCTAATTTTCCTCCCATGTCAACTCATAGACAAACCAATGTCATCTAGGATCTTCATCACCCTCGTATAAAGGGATATGCGCTGATCCGTGACCCATGTCAGACTTGTTGTCGCTATCTCCTCCAGGAGGTGGCGATGGTGGGGGTGGTGGTGGTGGGGGTAGTGGGATGTTTTGATTGTCTCTTTATGTAGATCTGTTGTCAGCTGAACTTTTGTTTCCATCGGTTGTTTTGTTTTTCATTTCTTCTCTAACAAGCAGTCGGTTTGGGTCGACTTCTCCTGTTGATGTCCAACTGCAATTATTTGTCTGCAGGTCTGACTGTTCGGTATTCTCCAAAGATGTATTTGGCAGGGGGGGTGCTCCTTCATGTGTCTGGTAAAGTAAGTGGATACTTCGGTTGGAAGGGTACACCTGAAGCGTGACCCAGTTTCCTTCCTTCGATCGATGGATCACTAGATAATTATCATCATTTACCTCGTCGTCTAGTCGGCTCCATATACCAAACTCACCAGCTCTTAGTCTTAGGTATTCTTACACAATGGCTTGTATCCTAGTACTTGGATTCATTGGAGACAGAGTTCTTATCTCCTGGGGAACTTCTATTTGGAGAGCTTCACACTGCTCTATCCACAAGTCTTCTTCCATGGGTGATGGCTCTTCATCCACGCCTTCTTCCTGTCGGTCATGACCCGACTCTGGCAGATTTATTTATTGGTATGTCACCCTAGTACTCATTCCTCTTTGTAGTACTATAGCCCTTTCTCTTCTTTCTTCCCTTCTTTTTATCCTCTTCTCTCTCTCTATTCTCTATAAATCCACCGCACCTTTGTGTGTCACTATCCGTTCAATTTCCTTTTTAGGTTGACTTTTCATTGCTGGTGATGGTATCTCCTTTTAGTCGACTAGAATCCTCTTCAATTTTCCTGACATACAGCTAGCTACCCCCCCATAGCCTACCCGACGCTTTAGAAATCTCGGATAGCTCTGTTTACTTGCTTAGGAAATATTCCCACTCCCTTACAACAATAAATTTCTCCCACTTTTATGTTTCTTCACCCAACTAGAATTTGGTGGAGGTTCATACAGTGACAGATGAGGTTCGACAATATGACCCACTCCTTTTTCTATCAAAAATTTGAATAGTACGGTCAGTAGAGAGCACAAGAACTGCTCGATAAGGTCTGTATAGAATTTCTTCTGAATGGTTTCCACCGAAGTTCTTTCTTCTATAGCTTGCTCCTCGCAGAATTCATCGGCGATCTTTTCAAACCACTTCGACAGGTTTGTTCTTCCTCCTCGAATCAATTTCTCTAGAAGCTCTTGGTCATTAGTCGCTTCCAGCTTTTTCATCCATAAGTTTTTTCAAAATATGGGGTATTGACTCTACGAACTTCTCATGAGTTTCAGTGAAGAATCTCTCCTTCGCCTGAGCAGTCATCAATCTATTTCTCCTCGCATAATTCTGCAAATAATTTGCTATCTTATGCTCCCACCAGTTCTTAATCTCCTGTTCTGATATCATCTACTTATAGTCATCTCATATATGTACTACTGGCAACGAAACCAATGTTGTAATCTCACGGATCACAGAGGGTTACCAATAATACACATTAAAGCATACAGACATAACAGAGACAAGAGACAAGAACATAAATGTAGAACAACAGATTATATTATATTATGAGGGTCCATACAAACAAAGAACTGAACCAAGTTCTCATCTGGCTCAACGGCCTAATATATATGATTTACAAATAGTTACATATAACTACCTGTCGATTCGGTCAACCAACATGACCTTATGCGGCTGACCTAATCTCTAATTAGTCAGCTAATCGACTTAGTCAGCTTACCGACTAGCTCCTCCAACAAGTAGTGCTACATAACTGAAGAGACAATGGAGCTGTCACACCAAACCCTACAAATAAACCCTATCTCCCCACAAATTCCATGAACAAGGTGTGTCATCATTAAGGAAAAACCCTAGACAAGTTCTAAGTCTCTCAAGCATGTGCGCTAATCCTCTAAGATAAACCCTAGTCAACTACTAGGCCTCCAAAAAATGTGTCAATCTTCACCAAGAAACCCTAACCAAAATGATAGGCCTCTAACAAGTGCATCAAGCCTCACCAAAAAACCCAAGCCAAAATGGTAGGCTTTCAATAAGTGCATCAAGCATCACCAACAAATCCTAGCAAGAATGCTAGGGAATAATCATGTTAAATTTTTGGGTGACCATTTGACCCTATGGGTTGGTCATGACTTATTTTCCTCCTCGTTACCAGCTGGTGACTATAATTTCCTCCTCCTAGCATGCCGTGACTACTTTTGAAGCCCTTGTGGGCTAGTTGTGACTGTGTTGACCTCCTACAAGCTGGTTGTGACTATTTTTCCTCCTCTATAGTAGGTTGTGACTATGCTCCTCCTCTTTAGCAGTCCTGACTGTTCCTTTTTCTCTATGGAATGGCGATGGTTTTTTTTCCTTCTCTTAATGAGGCCATGACTGTTATGGAGTCATTTTGGGTTGGGCATGATTGTATTGAACTCCTCCTAGCAGGATGTGACTGTGTTTAAGCACTCTAGGGATGGTCGTGGGATGTATAAGTCCTCTAGGATGAGTTATGGACTGTATAAGCCCTCTAGGGATGGCCTTGGAATGTGGTGTCTCTTCTTAACTGATTCATGGACTATTTGACCTTCATTTTGATGGGTTGTGATTGTTTTGTGACCACTATATTTGGACTACACTTTCCCACTACTGCAAGACCGTTGTCGTGTTTATCTTTGGGGCTTCTTGTGTAAACCTTATCCTACTTTCAATCTCTGAGGATGAGGGGTGTTCACTCTTGGTGACTGAGATATATTGTTTTATTACACAAGTCTCCCTAGAAATACATAAAAAATAGCCCGAATATGAGATTTGTTCTTTTAAGAGCCTAAAATATGACCGACTTTGATGATTGATTTTCTTGAAGTTTTTAAAGTGCGCCGAACTTCCCAAGAAGTGAGAAAATGTTGTTTGTTGGCTTATAATAATTTGCAATTGAGGTTTACCAATGTATTCAAAAAAATCACATCATTATCCATAGTGATAAACCACTCCCATGAAGAAGGAACCAAATATCGATCCCTTTAACATTACTAAAGTAAAATTTCATTCCACATGATTATAAACTTTCTCGGAATTACTTTTGATGAAGATAGATGGTGTTCATGATATATAGCAGAGTTATTATTTTGGCATTGATGTTATACCCTATGTATGGTGCATTTCCCTTTTAATTTTGAAACGTGTTGGATAAATTAATCATGTAAAAAACTTTCTATATTTATGTACCTTCAGTTAGCAATTGAGTGATGATAGAATTTATTTTGATGGGTTGTGATTGTTTTGTGACCACTATATTTGGACTACACTTTCCCACTACTGCAAGACCGTTGTCGTGTTTATCTTTGGGGCTTCTTGTGTAAACCTTATCCTACTTGCAATCTCTGAGGATGAGGGGTGTTCAGTCTTGGTGACTGAGATATATTGTTTTATTACACAAGTCTCCCTAGAAATACATAAAAAATATCCCGAATATGATATTTGTTCTTTTAAGAGCCTAAAATATGACCGACTTACTTTTGATGAAGATAGATGGTGTTCATGATAGATGAAGATAGATGGTGTTCATGATATATAGCAGAGTTATTATTTTGGCATTGATGTTATACCCTATGTATGGCGCATTTCCCTTTTAATTTTGAAACGTGTTGGATAAATTAATCATGTAAAAAACTTTCTATATTTATGTACCTTCAGTTAGCAATTGAGTGATGATAGAATTTATTTTGATGGGTTGTGATTGTTTTGTGACCACTATATTTGGACTACACTTTCCCACTACTGCAAGACCGTTGTCATGTTTATCTTTGGGGCTTCTTGTGTAAACCTTATCCTACTTGCAATCTCTGAGGATGAGGGGTGTTCACTCTTGGTGACTGAGATATATTGTTTTATTACACAAGTCTCCCTAGAAATACATAAAAAATATCCCGAATATGAGATTTTTTCTTTTAAGAGCCTAAAATATGACCGACTTTGATGATTGATTTTCTTGAAGTTTTTAAAGTGCGCCGAACTTCCCAAGAAGTGAGAAAATGTTGTTTGTTGGATTATAATAATTTGCAATTGAGGTTTACCAATGTCTTCAAAAAAATCACATCATTATCCATAGTGATAAACCACTCCCATGAAGAAGGAACCAAATATCGATCCCTTTAACATTACTAAAGTAAAATTTCATTCCACATGATTATAAACTTTCTCGGAATTACTTTTGATGAAGATAGATGGTGTTCATGATATATAGCAGAGTTATTATTTTGGCATTGATGTTATACCCTATGTATGGTGCATTTCCCTTTTAATTTTGAAACGTGTTGGATAAATTAATCATGTAAAAAACTTTCTATATTTATGTACCTTCAGTTAGCAATTGAGTGATGATAGAATTTTTTTTTTGGTGATGCAGGATTTGTACAAGTGGAGACATTGTAGAAATTCAGGCCTGCAGTAGATTAATTTCACCCACAACAATTAACAATTGATCATGCAAAATTATCAACAATGGAGACTGAATATGGAGCTGTAACACAAAATTATATTAACTGAGTGTACAATAGCCAACCCTATAATAACATAGGCTGCTGAATATATAGAATACATGAGCAAATCGAATGCATAAGGAAGCATCCAAATCTAGCATAAAGCAGGCTTACCCAAAATAGGCAAATCCCCCATAGGTGTAAAAATCTGATCCCAAATCTATCAAGGACCCCACGAATTAGCAAGGGTGCATAGGCAAGCTAAAGAGTGGTCAAATGGCATCTCATACATGCTTTTGCATGGAGGAAAGAGTGGAGGAGGAAGAGGCAACAAAGCTGATTCACCACACCTAGTCTTGCTTTCCTATGTGCCTTAAAACACTGAAAAAGCAGGCAATAAAGCAGAAAAAGCAGAAGGGCGCCTAGGAGGCCAGGAATAAAGCAGATTTGATTCCTAAGGCTTTCCCAAGCGCTAAATGAGTCAATAATGGCAATTTTTACCTCTATGGATAGGCAATTAGCAACTTGCACATGGTGGGACTCATGGACTAGGCAAATAAGACAAAAATAAATGAATTAATGTCTAAGTGGGTAAATACTATGGGTTGATTATTCTAACACCCCCCCTTAAGCCTGACTTTATGAGTAATAAATCAAAAATATAGGTCCTAGCAACAAGGCTTAGTCACCCTTTACATACTGCAAGTCCATATGAAACAAGGAAAGAGGCAAAACCAACTTGGGAAAATCCTCCCTTAAACATGGACTGTAAAACAAAATTGTAGAATCTTGTCTCCACTCATGCTTTGACAGCATGATCAGCAATCCCCAGCAGTGATTTGAGATTGATGAAGGTCTTCTCACAAAATGCTTTGGTGAATATATCAGCTACTTGTTCTGAAGATGAACAGAAGAGTAGGTGAATGGTGCCATCATGCACAAGCTCTCTGATGTAATGCATGTGAATCTCAATGTGTCTGGTTTTGTTCTTCTGAACTAGATCCTTGCAGATTCGAATGATACTCTGGTTATCATAGTAGATGGTAGTTGAGTACTCAGGTTCGAAACCACATTCTCCAAGTAAACCCTGCAACCATAAACACTGAGTTGCTGCATTGACAACTCCTCTGTACTCAGCTTATGTAGATGAGAGTGCAATGGCACTCTGTTTCTTGCTTGACCAACTGATTGGCCCTTCTACAAGCATGAACACATAACCTGAAGTGGACTTCCTGTCAGTGCTATCATCTGCCCAATCACTGTCAGTAAAAATAATTAACTCAAGGTCATAA
>LPNX010070200.1:0-65726 GCA_001517045.1 Pseudotsuga menziesii | reverse complement strand
CTTGCACATGGTGGGACTCATGGACTAGGCAAATAAGACAAAAATAAATGAATTAATGTCTAAGTGGGTAAATACTATGGGTTGATTATTCTAACAGACATGGAGGTAAGTGATTGTTTGTGAGTGAAGTATATCATTATTTTTATGGATATTTAAATTGTTAGAATATATTAATTTGTAATTTAATAACAATATAATAGGATATGGCTAATCACTACTCTAATCATTTTGAAAAAAACAGAGAAATCAGATTATGACACAAAATTAAAAAAATCTGGTAATGAAATTTTCAAAAAGAATGCGCCAAAATGATAAAATAGGAAAGAAAGGGACATGCATCTCAGAAGGTAAATATTTAGAAATAGAACAATGTATTTCCTTATGCAGTATAATGCTTATTTTTATTGTATGGTGATGTTAGACATATGTTTAATAACATTCTTGGCTACAATTACAAAGAAGAGGAAAATACAAACAATAGAAAATAATATTACACCTTCTATGCCTTTCAATAACTCTACTAGTCCTAACAAAGAAGGAAATGACAAAGATAATTTTTCCTCTTTTCAAGAGGAGGAGAAACATGAACAATGAAAGCCCATTAATTCAGATTTTTCTAGTTCTTTATAACTATAAATATTATGATTAAGAAATCCATAGCACCTTTATGAGCCCTTCTTTTATGAAAAATGTTCACAAAAAACCATGCCATATGGATAACATTGTAGAAGGGGAAGATCCCTCGACACAAAAATAGGCAGAGCAACATGAGGAACAAGGTGAGCTCATTAATGTATAATTTTGCAGTTCTTCATAAATAAAATTTTATGACTTAGAAATCCATTACACCTTTACGTGCCCTTATTTTATAGAAGATGTTCACAAACAACAATGCCAACAAGATATCAGTATACAAGGTGAAGATCCCTCTACACAAGCATCAATAGAGAAAGTCAAGAAGAAAGGTAGAGGAGAAACTAAATGTGCAAATATCAATAACTTGGAGGAAAAGATCGAAATTCATATCAATTAAAGGACCCAACCAATTGGTCCAAACTCCATGAAGTTATATTCATTACTAGGTGTGCTCGCAAACGAAATGGTTCCAATCAATTATTCTGATTGGAGGAAGGTTTCAGATCAATTAAAGGAATACTTGTGGAAAATTATTAATGTGAGTATTATACATTACGTGTATTTTTTTTCAACATTTCTATTTTAGGATGATTTCGAAGTTTATTTTCAAACCATGTATGACATCTAAAACTGCAATTCTTGTATGTTGCAGGAAAAATTCATAATCCCTCCAGTCCTTAAAGAATATTATATGCAAACCATTGGCCATAAGGAAAAAATTCATAGATATCGTTTGACCAAAAATTATTGTGACCCTTATGAGTCAATAGAGGAAAGATTAAAAAATGTTCCTTTAATTAGGATAACTGAGATAGTGTGGAGAGAATTCGTCCTATCACGAGCCACCACTGAATTCTGGGTAAGAAAAAAGTTCACATATTATATAATTAAGTTTTTTAGAATGTCTATTGGCTTGTAATGTTGACCTATATATGTTATTTTCAATTGAGTTCTAGGATATAAGGAAAATAGAGAAAAGGAGAGGGACTTGCATACCTCTGGACGTTGAGTTTATCAACAGGTCGAAGATGATATGGTAAGCAATTGTTATAATATTTTTTCTGATATGAGGAATATTATCATATATAAGTTTCATTATAATGTCACAACTTAACCTTACTATTTTACTTGTTGCAACTAGAAAAAATATATAGCCTCTGATCATACAACTACAATCATTACTAGGGAAAACTTATGGAAGAAGTGCCATCAAAAGAAGGATGGCACTCCAATCACACCAGATGTAGGAGAAACATTAGTATGTTCCCAACCTTTTAATTTATATATTGATTCAAATTTCATTTTACATGTCGAAAATGTTTTCTTCTATGATCAGATTTAAGTGTATGTCAATGCTAGCAAAAAATTGAACAAGCACAAGTAGAAGTTGCATCTCAAGACTTTGCAGCTAAGGATGATGACCTTTCTAAGGTACTAGGGGTTGATGTAAGAGGACGATGTCATGGCGTTGGATTAGGAGTTACGCCCACTAACTTTTTTGGAAAAAATCCATACAAGGAGGCGCTAGCTGTAAGCCATGCTACAGTGAAAGAAAAAACACAGGAAATCACATCTATGAAAACAACAATAACTGGACTACTAAAAAGAGTAGAAGATATGGAGAGAGAACATGCAGTCTACAATGAAAGTGTTAGTTTCCAAATCGTTACTCTTGTCTCAATATACATATTTTCACACTAATGATCTGAATTCTAATATCTGATTTCTCATATAAACAATGTCCTACTGTACAAAATACTCATGCTGAAATCACGCCTGTGGTGGAGGTTAGTTGTTTAATTATTATTTTAAATAATGTTTTATTTTAATATTACTCTGTGAAGGAAAAAAAATGTAATATATATATATATATATATATATATATATATATATATATTACATTTTTTTCCTTGACAGAGTAATATAGGAGATAGAACAACCCCTATGAACGGACTAATACGAAAGAAATTAACTTCAATGCAGACTCCACCATCCCTAGTAAGTATTGAAAAATTTCATAATTTAGCTCAATTTTATTTTATTTTATCAATATATTAGAAATAATTCTCTATTGGGTGCATAATTGTGCATCAAAATATGATCAAGATTTGGTACAGAAAACACCCAGTGTTCCATCGAAACTGTAAATTGATTGTAATTATTTAATCTAGGATCATCAATGTTTAACTTCTTATTTCTATGCATATTGCTTTGTCTCATTTATTTGCAGGGTCCAAATAATGCTAATGAATTGAGACCAACTTCCCAATTGGGGCTGGAAGGAAAAAAATTGTTGCCAACCCCACCTTGGTGGCATGATTTTTCCACCTATGAGATCAAATATATGAAATTCATAGCATGAAGGGAATTTAAACCCTTCCTGACAGCCAAATTTTTATGTTAAATCTTCTTCTACAACCCTAATCCTTCAATTCTTGGGTTTCTGTAGTTATCTATTTCACCTTCCAAGTTTCTGCAATTTTTCTATCTTTCCACAACAGAGTTTCTGCAACTTTGTTTCTGCATCACCCTTTTTGCACACTCTCTTCCGTAATGGGATTTCCGCATTCACCTTTTCCGCAATGTGGGATGCAAAAATTCCCAAATTCCAAATTTGACTTCCGCAATTATGCAGCCCTAACACTCCTTTCTGCAATCGGATTGCAGATTGTGGATTGGTGATCCAACTTTTCCAGAAGTTGAACTTCCACAATCTCCCTCCTGCAATTCCTTTTCTGCAACTCTTTACAACCATTGATTTCATGTGGCTTCCTTCCTTGCTGTCGATCCATATTCTGATGTGGATCTGTTCTCAACCGTCAAATATTTTGCAGAATGTTTTATGGCCGTTGATCTCTGATCAAGTGTAGAATTTCATTTTACTTTGTGGATCTATGTCCCTTTGCTGCGAAACTAATTACGACCGTTGATCTTCTCCAATATCTAACTCCACCATATGATCTTAGCTTATCTGGGCGATTGGTTTAGGAGTATCTTGGGTGAAATCCTATTTGCGGAATTATTCCTGAGCCGTAAATATGTTCCTATGACGATCTCGACCATTAAACCTGCACAAACTTAAACCTTAATTATTATCGATCCTTACAGTGATCAATATGCAGATCTCGAACCTGCACCAAGTTTAATTCAAGATAAAATCCATTTACGAAGTCTTAATAATCAAATTCTTCCTTCGATTGATCAGAGAATCAATCAATTGATCTCTTTTTTACTCACTTTCAGAAACCCTGAATTCACACACAGGTTTATCAATCATTAACACGGTATTTAACCATACATTCAATTCATGAAGTCACACACTCAGATAGAATTGAATTGACACATACAGATATTATGCCAAAATAGGATTTTTCATTCACATGCTAAAACTGTACATACAAATTTGTTTCAGAACCTTCGTTCTAATCTCCTTAGGCCTGATACATCTTTAAATGGCCTTTCTTGATCCAGATTTACTCTGTTCTGGCTACTTCTCTTTCTCCTATATGTCTATATATGTCTCTTGTCCTCTTTCTATCTATTCCTCGTAGGATTACATATATATATACAACAAGATTCATTAACCATTCTGGTTTAGATCCATAATCAACTCAATAATCCCTAATATTCTTCTAACTAATCCTAATTACAACAAATCCTCTAACCTATCCTATGGCTCGTTACCATTAGACAAGGTCTTTGTTACAATCACTCGTCAATTGACCCAATGACTCACTCCGATCCTCTTAGTGACTCACCATCTATCTAGAATCAAATAAAACATAGGTTTATTTACAATGTGATGGTTCAAAGATCATAAATTCAGGATTAAAGACCCCTTCTAGGCCTGATCCAACATTTAACTTGGAATTTGAATGGAGAGCAAGATGATTCTATGTCAGACTCCCTAGGAAGAAAGAAATATGAAATCCTGGTCATAACATTCCATCTTCAGTATGCCTGGATCCCAAACCTTGTTCTATAACTGATCATCCATCTCATCACGTTGTTCTATCTTTGTCATGTTCAGTTCTCCTAGTTTTTTAATTTTTTGTTGTAATGCTCCACTAGCTTTTCTTTTGCAATATTTTTTTGGCATCCATCCTCTGCCTTTGTTTTTTTTAATTTTCTCTGCTGATGTAAATCTTCATTCTTTCTTCATGCCTTCTCTGAGACATATTCACCATAAGCAACCTTAGTTCTTCTATCTCGATGTCCAATCTATTCTTTGAATGGTACACCTACATCTTCTTCTCTTGAAACTATTGATGTCCTCTTGACTCTCTTTTGCTATCCACTAAATTACAAGATACTCCAATGTTTTGACCTTGTATTTTTCTAATTCTTCTATCAAACATTAAGCAATCATCATTATCAATCCTTGGATTAATCAGCCAATCTTTCATCATTTCTAACTCTTCATCATATTTCCTGAAGTTAGAAAATTTTTCTTTGTCCCCATTATCTAACTCTGCAACAACAAATTCCTTTAGGTACTGATCGCCCCTTTGAGACAATATAGTCTCTTCTTGTGTCATGACATATTTCTTCCCCTCTCTGTCAGGAACGCCACTATCCAAATATGCAAGTGTTCTCTTTTTTTTTATCTCCATGAGACCATGTCATCTCATCCTTCAATCCCAAAACAAACTTTTGGCTTTGGTCCATGTCAAGAATACATGGATACTCTCCTTCTTCTTCTTTTACCTCTGGTACAACTTCACATGTTATTCCCACAGATATACACAATTCACTAATTTCAAAAATATTGAAATTTTTATCTCCCATTGAATTTCTTATCAGTATATTCTTTTGCTGATCTGAACTCTCCCAAGAGTTCATGAGACTTTCATCTAGTCCCTCTTCTGCACCATATTCTTCTAAGATTATTTTATGTTATGCTAAATAATAGTGAACATATTCTTTTGTCAATGGTCTAATTTTTATTTTTCTATTTTTCCTCAAAGCATCCATCCTATGCTTCACAACCTGCATAGACACATATTTTTAGTGTTCTTCAATACCTGCAGTCATACACCAATAATCAATTTCAAAAAAATGAGACTCTGAAGTCCCTGTTGATATTTCCTCTGGAATCCCCTTGTTGTGTTGGTATGAACATAACATCAATCTATCACCATCACCTATTTATCCAATGGTATGGTGTACAAGCTATATACACTCTTCAAATCTCTCCTTCACTAGAATAAAATTTTGATCCTTCCTTGTAGAAATGTCTTTGAACATTTCTTTTTCTTCCTTCATCTTCAGATCATCTTCAACTGGCTGTGTTCCTCCATCAAGAAACTCATTAATGAGTTCCTTTTGTTGCAATACTTCAGGCCTTTCCTCATTTGAGAGGCTATCTTCATCAATTTTTAAGACAGTTTCAAAGGACTGCCCATCATTTGCAACAAAACATGCAATCAAAAACAAATCATCAGTCTCAAAAACATAAGACCTTTTGGTCTCATTCAACCTCACAATCATCTCTTCCATAAGTTTATATGTATTCTTTACAGAATTTATGAGACTCTCAATTGGTCTCTCTTTTTCTACTTCATCATCCTCTCCAAACAAAGGACCTTGTTTAGGTTCACAATATGAAACCTCCATCTCAGATTCAACTTCTCTGAGTTCTTTCTTCAATTCAGTAAGCATATTTTGATGTAGCTTCACCTATAGTGAATTCCATCTTACCTCCATTTTCATGACCCAACCATACCTATGGTTTTATTCTTCATCATCTTGCATATGCTTCTCAAAGCAAAAAATGCCTTTTTCTAACTCTAGCAATTCTCTACTACATCCTTCTTGTATTCCTTTATTCTTTATTCTATTGTGGATTTTCTTTGAACCCCTACAACGACCTTCAGTAGTCATTATTCTTGTCTGCTTCTCCTCTTTTGTGAACTTCATCATGTACCCTTATGGACTGTAACTAAGCCTTCACCTTCAACAAGTCTCCATACTTGTCTGCTATACCTCAACAAGATATCTCTCCTTGAGCTTTTCATTTTGGTATATCTGGTCCTCTCACTAGAACCTTTTGATCATTTGCTTTTCTCTTCTTGGCTTCTGTAGGTCCACTCATCTTTTTTTTTGAGAACATGTACTAGTCCTCTTTTGTCCAACTTCTGTTGGATTTCTGGGTTCTTCCACTGCTTCCTCTTTCTTCTTCTCAAGAACTTCTTTGGTCTTTGTTGCTATCAAATCTTTCCTATATAACCAAATTTAAATACAAACATAAATCAGTCGATGCCTTTAGAATTTCCACTTGTATAGTTGGCTGAAAATATCTCCATTGTTATCTTCAAAATATCTTATTCTTGATCTTTTTCACCTGCACTTTCCTTTCTTGTCTCTGGATTATAGCCACTATCTGCACTTTCTCCTACTGCAGATCCTATACTTCTCCTCCCCAATATCTGCTATGATCCCTTGCACAAGAGTGAACATACACCCTGACAACTATCAGTCTTCAAATTCAATAAAAATTTGCAAAAATTCCTTACCTTTTCTTTCTTCAATTGCTCAAGAGTAGTTTAACTCAATACTCTTCCCATGCATCATAACTCCATGCTTATACCTGTCAAATCATATCCTTCCAAAGGATTTCTTATGTATTCTCTTGTGCTAATCATCAATTTTAACCACACATCCTCTGTCTACAATCAATTCTGAATACTCTCACTTGACTAACCCTCTCAATACAATTGTTAGTATTTCACTTTAAAATGAATTGAAATCAGAAATTTATTTACCTCTTACACAGAATCCTTGTCCTTCTTTGATACCAAACTGATGCCAACCCCACCTTGGTGGCATGCCTTTTCCACCTATGAGATCAAACACATGAACTTCATAGCATGGAGGGAATTTAAACCCTTCCTGATAGCCAAATTGTTGTGTTAAATATTCTTCTACAACCCTAATCCTTCCATTCTTGGGTTTCTGCAGTTATCTGTTTCACCTTCCAAGTTTCCACAATTTTTTGTCTTTCCACAACAAAGTTTATGCATCACCCTTTTCACACACTCTCTTCCGCAATGGGCTTTCTGCATTCACCTTTTCCACAATGCGAGATGCGGAAATTCCCAAATTCCAAATTTGACTTCCGCAATTGTGTGGCCGCAACACTCTTTTCTGTAATCGGATTGCAGATTGCGGATTGTTGATCCAAATTTTCCAGAAGTTGAACTTCTGCAATTTCCCTCCTGCAATTCCTTTTCCGCAACTCTTTACAACTGTTGATTTCATGTGGCTTCCTTCTTGACCGTCGATCCGTATTCTGATGCAGATCTATCCTAAACCGTTAGATCTTTTGCGGAATGTTTTCTAGCTGTTGATCTTTGATCAAGTGTAGAATTTCATTTTACTTTGTGGATCTACATCCCTTTGCTACAGAACTAATTACGACCGTTGATCTTCTCCAAGATCTATCTCCATCAAATGATCTTAAGTTATTTGGGCGATTGGTTTAGGAGTATCTTGGGTGCAACTCCTATTTGTGGAATTATTCCTCCGCCGTAGATATGTTCCTGCGATGATCTCGACCATTAAACCTATGTAAACTTAAAACTTAATTATTATCAATCCTTTCAATGATCGATATGCAAATATCAAACCTGCAACAAGATTAATTCGAGATAAAATCATTTACAAAGTCTTAATAATCAAATTCTTCCTTTAATTGATCAGAGAATCGATCAATCGATCTATGTTTTAATCACTTTTAGAAACCCTGATTTCACATGCAGGCTTATCATTCATTATCATAGGATTTAACCAAACATTCAATTCATGAAGTCACACACTTAGATAGAATTGAATTTACATACATAGAGATTATGCCGAAATAGGATTTTTCGTTCACATGCTGAAACTGTACATACAAATTTGTTTCAGAACCTGCGTTCTGATCTCCATAGGCTTGATACATATTTAAATGGCCTTTCTTGAGCCATATTTACTCTATTCTAGCTACTTCTCTTTCTCCTATATGTTATCTCTATCTCTTCTCCTCTTTCTATCTATGCCTTGCAGGCTTATATATATATATACAACAAGATTCATGACCTATTCTGGTTCAAGTCCATAATCCACTTAAATCCCTAATCTTCTGATAAAAAATTCTAATTACAATAAATCCTCTAGCCTATCATGTGAATCGCTACCATTAGACAAGGGCTTTGTTACAATGACTCATCAATTGACCCAATGACTCACTCATCCTCTTAGTGACTCACCATCTATATAGAATCAAATAAAACATAGGTTTATTTACAATGTGATGCTTCAAAAACCATCAATTCATAATTGAAGACCCCTTCTAGGCCCAATCCAACATTTAACTTGGAATTTGAATGGAGAGCAAGATGCTCCTGCATCAAAAATGATTTCTCGTTAAATTAAACGCAAGGGTTAAAGTTGCAAGGGAGACAATACATAAGGATGACCAAAATGCAATGGTATAGTGTGTCACTATTGGAAAGGCTATTATGTTGTGAATCCGACAGAAATTTTAGATCCTCCATTTGGAAAGATAGAGCTACCATGTCCCAATAGCGCATTATGTAATCGAGAAGATGCTTTGTGCAGCTTCATACAATGGCATAAGGATGACATTGAACTATGTAGCTAGTGATTATACTATGTGACTAGCGATTTCAATGATGTTGTATCAATTGAGAATAGTTCATTTATTGAATATTTATACTTAGATCAGGACATAGTTTATAAAAAAATTTAGTTCGGTATTAATGTTTACATTTACTTAAAATTTTGGGCACAAGTTGCCATTATATTCCATGGGCACAATTTCTGATTTTGTAATACATCAATATTATATAATCTTCATTGCATGTGAAATGAGATGTTGTGTTGTGAATATGTGGTATGAGCAGTCTATCTATCATATTTTCATTAAGTTCACAACCTTGGATGAGCTTATAGGTCTAAAGCTTTTGGGAATGTTGGGTGTTTTTTATTTTGTGCCTTTAGCATCTACTTAGCATTAAAATTAGACTGGTGTTCTGGGAACTCAAAATTATATCTCAAATGCCTAATCTAATATATAAATGGTACATCCCACAGATATGGATAATGACTTAGAATTACTGTATAGCTCATTTTGCATGCATATGTATATACTTATTTAGGACACACATGCACATGAAAAAGATAGAGTGAGTACTTGATGTTGTTTGCTTCTGCAATTGTTTGGAGTTATATTCATATATTTCTTAGGAGTTGTGATACAATTCAATCATACTTATACTTTGGACCTCGGGTCCTCATCCTGTATGTGGTGAATTCGGTTTTTTTATGGGTTATATGGGGTAAGTCACTTCCTTCCATTCACCCTTGTTAGAATGGCCTATACGAAGTTGCTTGTGAAAGAAGTGGCCTATACCGTGGACCAAACTAGTTATTTGTAAATTTGATGAAGACGATAATTTTTCTCGAAATGGTTAACCCCTACATTTGTCTTTTTTTCCCTTGGAAAAAGACAGCTCTGTAGCACATGATAAAATTTAGCACAACCCAAGGCAACCTGAATGCATCACAAAAATAATTTACAAATCAATCCCTAACAAACCTCACAATAGAAATAATGAATCAAGAGATGAATCATAAGGATGCAATGATTTTGATTAGTACAAAATATAAAACCTTAGAGCATACTCACCAGCAATCTATCAGAAACAAAGTCAATGTACTGACTCATAAACTTGGAATTCATCCACACAATATCACATGGGAGAGAATCACATACAAATTCTCTTTCAATCTCTACAACATCACAAACTACCCTCCTTACTTTTTCTTCACTTAGTTTGGTGTTCAACACGCTATAAAAGCCATCTAAGTGTTCATATTTTGGCAGCCATTTAAATCCAATCCATATTAACAAAAGGAAAATAACATCCATTGATATCATAATTGTAGAGAAAGCATGAAAAGTCATAGTGGAGACCTTCATCTCATGACATGAGGTCATTGGAGAATGCTAGATCAGGCATCAATCCCATTTTCTTCAGCCAAAAGATTGCACCAAAACTACAGAATACCACCACAAAATGAGAAATATACAAAATAAAATAACACTACTCAACATTCATCATTACTCAACATTAATGTACCCTATCACCAAAAAACTAAACTAACATTGGTTAAAGGCTATACTAAATAATAATAATAATAATAATAATAATACCTTACTAAAAGGATCCATATTTAAGAGGAAAACACATTTCAACATTGTAGTAATTAACTGAAATAAGCAAAAAGATGAATTAAACACTGGATGCATAATAACCTTACTTCTCTATGCAACTAGCAACCCAATATGATCCATGTAGGCAAGACAAAATAAAATATTAGAATAATGATGAAAGAAAAAAATAGTAGACTACCTGTCAGAGAAGAAAATGCCCTCAACACAAGCAAATCCAATAATCCTTTATGCAAAGCTTTCAACACTACACAAAGCATGGAAAAATTGTTGTTAAAAGAATAATGGTACAACGTTACAATCTATTCAATGTTTCACAGTAGAATGCACCTAACTTCTCTTAGTAAAAAAAATAGAGGGAAAACTCAGGATGGGACTGAGTTTCCTACATTCCTAATAGTCCAGAGATTTGGAAATGTGAGGGTATGTCTCTAAATTATATCAGTGGCACCAATATACAGAGGATGGATAAACATCCCCACTGTCATTTTCATTATTACCTAGATAAAAACAGACCCTTAGCAAGCTACTAGTCCCAATTTAACCAAACCATCCCAATAATCAAGCTAAAAACCTAATCTAACTCAATCATATAACCCAACCAATTAACAAGATCAAAACAAAAAGTCCTCCAATAGAAACAAACAAAAAGTATAGAATATTGAAAAAATATTTCAACAAAAAAGATATAATTTGAGCAAGAGGAAAATGAGATCTATCATCCATAGGGATCCTAATTTGGCCTATAAATCAATGCAAGTCATCATGCATAATAGGTGGCAAAGTTTTAGCTAGAACCTAATATTGTAGAGTGGTTCAGAAAAAACACATTATAGATATTAGAATGCAAGTGTAATCCTGCAGCCTTTCTATATTTTGTTGTGCTCATCCAATCCAAGACAATCAATTCTAGGGAGGATAGGTAAATCCCTTGGCCAACAAGAGACCATTGGATAGTAGAGAATGGAAGGGGATACTGTGCATCTTGTTGAAGACACCATTTTGGTCTTTTGATGTAGTATCCACATCCATATGTAAGAGGTTTCAAGTTCTAACTAAAAAGGCATTGACAAATAAGTTAATGCAGGAAAAAATACCCAGTGTATAGGATTCTCATAATTCACTATGAATGCAAAAATGATCCACATGAAAGATATTGATTCTTCACTCTAATCCTTGAAAATTTTCATCATTAATTTTTTAAAAGTAACAAAACCACGGTAAGCAAAAATAAAATGAGTTGCTTGTTTACCATACTTGAAATTAATAGATATCATTCTTACCTCACCAACCAGGATATATTTTGCACAATCAATAGAATGACGTGATGCTCTGCCAATACTTTCCTTCATCCAAAATATATTAGAAAGATAAGTACAACCAATATTCTTTGTTTCCCTAAACAATTTCAAAAAGTTGCTTGTAAAAGTTTTAGCTGGAACTAACAAGATGAGATGATATTATATTTTAGAAGCAACAAATGTTCTTAAGCTTGGAAAAGAGGGGATGGAATACATAATCAAGGATACCAAAATCCTTCATGGAAAAACAGAGGTAGCTTCAATCTTAAAACATATCCACTTTATTTATTCAGAGGGAGAGATTAATTTAGATCTCTCATGGAACATCATTAAGACCAAGTTAGAATATGATTCTTATTGGTTAAGGAGGATTATTGGAAATCTAGGCATCATTTTGAATGGTATCTTGAAGGAGAAAGGATGCAGGGTCATTTAGAAGCAAGAAAAAAGTACAGGGTTGAGTTCTCTTCCTTGTGTGGTTGAGAAAACTTACAAAGGTCAAGCTAATTTCCAGAGAGCAATACCATAGTTTTAGGGTTGAACCATCATCTTGAAGAACTCAAACTTCAGTTTATGGATGTGAAATCAATGTATTATGACCAAGGAAAGTCGTAATCTCATTATAGATTAGTATTGTTGCTTATTTTGAATCGTATTTCCTTTGTTGGGTTGTTATACTTCTTTGTCGGAGTGAATCTATATGCTTAGTCCTCATTTACAGTGTTGGAGGACTAAAGAAAGGACCATGGACTAGAATTGTGTTGGGTTATTGACTGTATAGGTTGTGTATTAAACTTTGGGAGGATTTACTATAATTTGGGTATATTTATACCGGGTTTATTCACTACATGATTAGATGATTTAGTGCTATGTTAGAAATCTAATTATAGACATTATTGTTGTGAGCATCATTTGGAGGATAGAAGGTATATAAGGAGATAACTATGGCCATTGTATATTGATGGGTTTGATTCTCTAGATATGGGTATATTATGAGTGTTTGAACTACAATATTGCACCATTTAGAAGGCTATAAATCATCAACAAGTGGATTGTCTTCCTTTGTGGTCTATCAGGTCAACATATTGCATTTTGTTTTATTTGCATATTGTTGTTAGATAGTATTAAATTCTACAACAGTCTTCTTTATTTGAAAACTTAAACTCCTAGCTATTGTTTGAGATAATTCTATCTTTCGAGAATTTTATATATATTTTTACAATTATGTACATATCAATCCATTTTGTTATTCCTATCATCCCATATCCTTCACATGAAACATAAAAACCCCAAACAACAAACCCACACTGGAAACAACAAAGTGTTTGAAAAAAATCCCAAACTGCAAAAGCTAGAAGAACACTAGTGATAAAGGAAATTTTAAAGTATATTAGGGATGGGACATTACATGAAAGGATCGACATTCAATTGAAGGAAAATATTTGAACAAATTGAGAAGATGAGTGTTAAATGTTCATTTTTTAAAAGGTACCCATATGGTCCTCACCTTATTTCAATCATCAAAATCTATAATGCTTGGTTAAAATTGAACAATGAAAACTATAGCTAAAAACATTTCTAACATGAACATATAGATAATGAACTAGAAATTATGAGAACATACAATAATACATATATTATAATTTTATTAAGCCAATGTAAACCAATCTTAGATTCAGATATATTAAGCACCAAGAGGGATCCAAAAGACAATTGAGATGCAACTTACAACAAATAATATACATCAAAATAGCATAACAACTTAGCATAAGATCATTTCTAAACTTTTCTAAATCCACTAAAACACTTAAGTGTACTTTTTTTGAAGTTGTTAATAACATGGAATTTTATGCATAAAAATGGAAAATAAGCAGCATGCCAAGTGAGCGAGTTTCATGTGCCATGTGGACAAGAAATGTATGGAAATTTATGCATAAAAATATGTGGAAGGGTCCTTCTAGATACAACACCTAATCTTCTTTGCATGTTTTGGTGTTAACACCTAGAAATGATATGTCCTCTCACATATCATAAACCTAATCAAACTAGACATATACCCTGTCACAATCCTACCTACAGTTGGTCCAAGTGAGTCAACACTGCACAAAGCATGGAGCAAGAGTTATGTTTGCAAAATAGGCATATTGCATAAGATCATTTCAAAAATATCCGAAAAAACAAATTCCAATAAAATACCATTATCTAAGAGATCAAGCTGAAAAGAAGAACATTCAATTGGAATATATTCCAACACAAGAACATGTTGTAGACATCTTTACTAAACCCTTAAGCAGAGATGTATTTGAATATCTCAGGAAAAGGTTAGGAGTAGTCTCTCTTCCAATCTAAATGTCTCAAGAAAAAAAATGCATCAATTGCCATTAGTTCAGGGGAGACAATGATCAAAGTCAAGGGGAGTCATGCAACCCTTTTCCCTTGATGTCAAAGGGGGGTAAATTAAATTAGTATTGCCATCAATGCCAAAGGGGGTGATTGTTGGCAATATGTCAGTATAGGTTGGAATTGATGGCATTGGCATTACCAATGGATTTGTGAGGATGATAATAAGCATTGATGGCATTGAAAGTAATGACTCTACTATATAATTATGATTGGAATAGGGATACTAATTTTGTATTGAATGGGTTGGACAACCTCAATTCTCAAAGACATGTGAACAAGATTTGCTTGGCATCATCAAAAATTGAAGTACCTTACGTTGTAAGGGTCATAAGACCAATCAAACCTTCAATTTGGATGCAAATAAGGGTTTTTCTAATATCCCAATCAGTAGTTTACATCATATAAATTATGAATTTTTTGTGCTTTTGTCCATGAAAGGATGTAAACAGACCTAAAAACGTATATTTGAGTTAAATACAAGGAGAAAACTAGGGTGTTTTTTCTATCTATATCATTATATTATTATCTAAAATGTTAAGTGGCGAGCAAAGTTAAGTGTTGATGGTATTATAGGGTGATTGTTGAAGCCCTAAGAAAAAGGAGAAAAATGAGGCATTTTTTTTGTTTATATCATTACAATATTAGCCAAAATGTGAAGTGAGAAATAGAGGTAAGGGTATAGGGTGTCAGTTGAAAGTAACTTGAAACACTCGGTGGAAGGAGAAAATAAAAGAAGAGAAAATTGGGGTGTTTTTTTCTATGTCATTATAATATTATCCAAAATGTGAAGTGAGCAACAAAGATGAAGGGTATTATTGTGTCACTATTTAAACCCTATATAGAAGAAGAAGAAAAAAATAAGTGAAGCCTTTGGAAGCAAAGAATGACACCATTGTTAACAATGGGAATTTTCCACAAGAAAGGAAAGAGGTCCCTCAATTGGGTGGCCACCAAATGTTGCATGGTATTAGAAAATTTCCTTAGAAAATAAAGGACATACCTTCACCTTGTTTGCTAGCTGAATCAATTTATTTGTTTTTAATAGGATAATTTTGACCTAATCTCATCCTTAAAAGAAATTTCCAGTTATTTTTTCAACTAAGATAATATATTTTAAAAAGAAATTGATCAAGTGAAACAAATATATATTTTAGAAAATGTCAATAATACATAAGGATATGGTTCCAATGTTATTCATGGGGATCACTTATGGGAAAGTATGTTTATCCTAAAATATTGAATTGTCTATATCAATCCAAATAACCCAATCTATGATAAGAGGAATATATTTGATCAAACTATTGGTTGGATTTGTGAGCCAACTTTAAAGATCCAATTCCACCATTACCAACCTACAAATTTTTAAACTATTTATTAGGAAATATACCATTTAATTATTGAATGAAATAGGTTGTTTGTCAACTATTAACATGACCAAGAGTTATGTTTTCACAATAGGAATATTGCATAAGATCTGAAATGATAATTTTATTAGGAAGAGAGAACATCGGTTCATATGAGTTTAGTGACAGTGATGATGACGTCCTTTTTCTAGGTATTGAAGATTCTAATGAGATAGAAGAGATTGAGCATATGGAAGAGTCAAAAGATGAAGAAGAGGTTAATATGGAAGAAGAAATGTATTTTCTTGGTCAACTAAATTCTTTCTAGGATTACAAACAGTACAGTCCAAAAGGGGAATCTTTATCCATCAGTATAAGTATGTTAAAGATATGCTTAAAAAATTCCAGTTAGAGGATTGTAAACCTATCTGTACACCTATGACACTAGGATGCAAACTAAGAAAGGAAGATGGTTCCAATGCTATAGATCCAAAATAATACAAATCAATGATTGGGATTTTACTCTATGTAACATCTTCCAGACCTGATGTCAAGCAAGTTGTTGGAATGGTGGCTAGATTCCAAGATGCACCAAAAGAGAGTCATGTTCAATCTGTGAAAATAAAAGAAAGGTCAGAGCTTGAGTTCACACACCTCTTTTTTCCTAATATTGGAAGGCGGTGATAATGCTAAAAATTACTTGAGGTTATTGTTTATAGTTTGGTCCATTGGAGTATGATTGAGGTTTGGAGACCTCTTAACTTAATCATACACTATCCAATAATTTATAGTGGTACTTTCTCCATCCAATATCATTATATCTTGGGGTTGTATGGAGTAGAATACTTCACATTTGGAATCGATAGAGTGGTCAACCAATGGGTTACATTGATTGGAAATTCAATTTTCACTAGTGGGAGATCAATGAATATTTGTAGCATCAATTTTCACACTAGCACCTGAATACTATCGACAATAAGTAACTCATGTTCTTCTTATAACCCTATTTTTACTTGTGTAAACTCATTTTCATTTGTAATTGTTCTAATATTAAATGAAAAAGTAATTGGTAAATAGTTATTGCAATAGAAGATGTAGTGCATATTAAATATTCTGAAACCAATTTGTTTTGAAAATAATTAGTTTGATTAAATATTCTATTAAATCATGAAACCACGTCTAAATTACTATATTATTAAGTATAAAAAGAGATAAAAAAATATTATGGAATTTAATAGTGTTTGGAAATTTAGTTGTAGGCCAAGGATGGATTTTAACATAGGTATAATAACCTTGGTTGAGGGGAAAGATTCACATAGACTATGGATTGTCTACTTCACTAGTATTACTAAAAATAAGTTCAAAGAGAGGGATATTGACACCAGGTTCTAAAGAGAAAGACACAAAGAATACTGGAATGGATAATCAAGGAAAACATGTATATATCCCATGCCATCCAGATGTAAAATATTTTATTGAGCGATCCATTGATGGATTGATTAATGGATGTATTGATGGAAAAAATTCATGGTACTTATTGTTAATGTTAATCTTATAAAAAGAGAGAAAATAAAAATATTACAAATAAAAATAATTCACATTAAAATAATTACAAAAGAGCTTGTAGTTCCATAAAATTTTAGTTTCTTTTCGACATTGTGGTTGTAAATTATTCTTAATTTTTCATATCCAACATCATAATAATTTTTTTAAAAGAGACGAGATGCAAATCTTACAATTAAAAGGAAGATGAGAAATCCACTTCCATCATCTCTTGTATCTTTTTTATGTAACCTATCTTCCCATCAATTAGGTTTTGATCATGATGGATAGAATGAGTATATTGGTCTAAGTGTACCTCCACTCCATATTCAAGTGTGGAATATGCATCATAGGCATCATTAGCGTGAAAATGATGTCCATATTCCAACATGGATGGGAACAAATGCATCTATAAAAATGAAAACAATGGATGTTGTCATATTTCTAGTAACCTGAATATTAATAAAACATATTACATGTTATAATTAAAATGTACATTATAAAATGAATGTGAAAAATATCCTACAATGAAAATGCACGATATAAAAGAAGGAATTTTATTGATCGTAGGCCACTTCGAGGGGAAAACATTTGAGCAATATCAATACAAATAACTCACGGATTCCTTCATGGCCTCAACACATAATTATCTACTAATTCTAATATAAACAAATATTACTCCCCATGAATGTGGGATAATACAATATACTCACAGGACGACTTACAAGTCATATGCTTCCAACAACAATATACTAACAAAGTCAAGAGAAGCAATACAACAAATTTGACTTATAGGGGTAGTTTTCTTCCACCTCCAAAAGTGAATTTTGGGGACGGTTTTGGATTTGGAGGCGATCTTTACAAAACCACCCCTAATAGCACTGACACTAAAAGTTTTGAATTTTAGGGGTAGTTCTAGAAGAGATAAAAACTGCCCCTAAAAGTGACTTTTGGGGGCGGTTCTAAACCCCCCCAAAAAAATTCACTTTGGGGGCAGTTCTACCCCCACCCCCCCAAAAAAAATTCACTTTTGGGGCAGGTTCTCAACCCCCACAAAAAATTCACTTTTGGGGGTGGTTCTAAGCCCCCCCCCAAAAAATTTACTTTTGACTTTTGGGGGGGTTCTAAACCCCCACCCCCCAAAAAGTCACTTTTGGGGGTGGTTCTAACCCCCACCGAAAAGTGGATTTTAAGGGTGATTATAAACCCCCCTGATAAATACCCATGGGGTTGGTTCCAACCCCCCCCCCCCCCCCCCAAAAAGTCACTTTTGGGGGTGGTTCTAACCCCCACCGAAAAGTGGATTTTAAGGGTGATTATAAACCCCCCTGATAAATACCCATGGGGTTGGTTCCAACCCCCCGCCCCCCCCCAAAAAAAAAAAATTCCTTAGTACAAACCTTTGGGGGTGGTTACGAACCCCCCTCTAGGTACCTACCGAGGCGGTTTTAAACCCCTTGTAAAACTCATTACAAACCTTTAGGGGCGATTATAAACCCCCCTCATTGGTACCTACAGGGGAAATTCAAAACCCCCCTTAGAATTATTTATTACAAAACTTTGGGGGAGGTTATAAACCCCCCTCGTAGGTACCTACAGAGGTGGTTCAAAATCACCCCTAAAACTCTTTATAAACCTTTGCGGCAGGTTATAAACCCCCCTCATAGGTACCTACAGAGGCGATTCGAACACCCCCTAAAAATATTTACAAATATTTGGGGGATGTTATAAATACCCCTCATATGTACCTAAGGAGGCGGTTGGAAACACTCCCTAAAACTCTTTACAAACCTTTGGGGGCAGTTATGAAGCCCCCTCATATAAACTTACAGGGGGGTTTTGAACCCCCCTCGTTGTAACATAAAATGGAAGTTTTTAACCCCCCTCATAGTGACATATGAATTCAGTTTAGAACCCCCCTCGTAGCCATAATAAATCATAATAAATTATATTTTATTTAAAACATCAATATTGCAGTATCATTAGAGCATGAAGGAATCCAACCTTCAACCTCCTGCTTGTAAAGCATGTGCTCTACCATTGATATAGAACCCTTTAATAATTTGGGAAAGGGGAAATATTTGTGGAAATTGAACCCAAGTGATAGAACAATTACAATCACAAAATTGCTAATCAAACATGCAAAATTCACAAAAAAGGAGACTGAAATTGGAGCATAACACAATCCTGTATTGAATAAGTGTACATCAGCCAACCTCATCAAGTAATAGCCTATCCAAATATATAATTACATCATATATTCAAAATCATAAGGATGTGATTCAAATTGGTAAAAACAAGGCTTACTAAAACTAGTCAAATCCCCCATAGGTGCATAAAACACTTTCCAAATATAAGAATATGCTCATGAATTGGATAAATCAAATAAGCAAGATAATAAGTGATGGAAAGAGATCAGATCCATTCTTTTGTTTGGAGAAAATGAAGGAGGATGATGTGGGTAAAAAACAAGGTAGTTACTCCTAGACTAGAATTTCCTTTTTTCCTTAAAATTGCTGTAAAGCAAGGCATCTTTCAAAAAAAGAAGAAATACACTTAGTCATCCTTTACATACTACATGTCCATACAACCAAGGAAAGAGGAAAAAACCCAATGGGAAAATCCTCCGTTAAACATGTACAGGAAACAAAATTTTGGAAATCTTGTTATTAATCATACTTCACCACATGATCAGAAATCCCCAACAATGATTTGAGATTACTAAAGGTCTTCTCACAAAAAACCTTGGTGAATATGTCTGTTTCTTTCTCTGAAGACGTGCAGTAGAGTAGAGAAATGGTACCATCATGCACAAGCTCCATGATATAGCGCATATAGATCTCAATGTGCTTGGTTCATTGTCTTTCAGCTATCTCAGTGGAAATTTGAATGGTGATTTGATTGTCACAATAGATGGGAGTGGAAAAATATGATTCAAACCCACATTCTCCAAGTATCCCCTACAACTACAAACATTGAGTAGCTGCATTCACAACTCCTCTATACTCTGCCTCTGTATATGAGAGGTCTATGGCACTCTGCTTCTTACTTGACCAGCTGATTGGTCCATCTATAAGCATGAACACATATCCTGAAGTAGACTTTCAATATGTGTTGTCACCTTCCCAATCACTGTTAGTAAATACAACTAGATCTAAGTCAGATTTTGCTTTATAGAAAATCCCATGAGTTCTTATTCCCTAAACAAAGTTTAGGATCCTCTTGGTTGCTCTCCAATGGATCTCATGAGGCTGATCCAAGTATCTTGAAGCCACACTAACTAAGATAATTTAGGTTGATTATGTGTAAGATAAAGCAAACACCCAATCAAATTCCTATACAGTGTGTTATTTACCAAAGGAGAAGAACCTGCTTCCTCAAGCTTAACTCTTGAGAGGAATGGAGTCTTGCTTGGCTTGCAATATTTCATGTTGAACTTACTGACCAGATATGAAGCATAGTTGGACTGATGAACTTTGTTTCCATGTTGGGATTGAGCAATTTTGAGACCCAAGAATTAGCTCAAAAATACCAAATATGTCATGGAAAGGGCATGGTTTGTTGCGTCCTTCAAGGAGGAAATCTCTTTCTTTGAACTTCCTATAATCAGTAGGTCATCCACATATAAAACAATAATAATTAAAGAACCATGAATCAGCTTCAAATAGACATTCAGATCAGAATTGCATCAAACAAAACTCAGTGACAAAAGAAATCTATCAATCTTGGCATACCAAGCCGCTTATGTGGCATCCTGTTCTGGATATAGGATGCACAGTTTATAGCCTCGGCCCCAAAACTTTGGTGGAAAATTTTTATCCTCTATCATGTAAGTTTCCATCTCCTTGAGTGATATGTTCTTTCTCTTATCAACAACATTTTTCTGTGGTGTGTAAGGAATAAAATGATGCATCTGGATACCTGCATCTTTACAGTAAAGGATGAACTCAGACTTGACATACTCACCACCATTGTCACATCCGAGGATCTTGAGTTTCCTCCCAGACTGGTTCTCAACCAAATCTCAAAAGACCTTGAAGAGGTTAAAAAATTCATACTTGTGCTTTAGGAAGTAGACCCAACAATACCTGGAAAAGTCATCTATGAAGGTGAGTGCATATTTGGCTTGACCCATGGACATATCAGGGAATGGACCAGAAATGTAACTATGGATTAACTCAAGCGGTGCAGTGGTTCTCTCATGACTAGCTCTCTCATATTTGTGCTATGGGTGTTTTCCTAGGATGAAACCTTAGCAGAATCCCTTATAAAACTTAATCTTTGGTAACCCTATGACCATATCTTTGTCACTCAAACCATAAAGATACTTATAGTTAATATGTCCAAAGCATTCATGCCAAAGCTTGCTTTCCTCATTAGCATGGGTGAGAAGATCAGATGGGTTTGAGTATGGTAGAAAATGGGAAAACTTGTATACCTTCAAAGTGTGATCCACGACACCTTTTTCTATGACTTTACCATTCAAAATATCTGAGATTTCAACTTCATTGGGGGAGAAGATGACATTCTTTGGAGACCCAGTGTGAGTCATCTGATACATTGACAAGAGATTAGAGGAAAGAACTAGAACACACAACACATCTTTGAAGGAACCATGGTCAAGATCAATCCTTCCCTTCCCCATACTGTTAGTGAGAGAGTCATATCCCAAGAAATTTTTTGGACCTTTCGAAATGTTAAGAGAGGAGAAAGCCTCCCTTGTCGAAACCATATGTCTAGAAGCTCCAGAATCAATGATGAAGCTAGGTGATCTTGAGGTTCCAACAACCAAGGCATGTACTATCTCTTTGTCTTCTAAAATTAACCCTCCTTCATTCTTCTTTGAGCAATCAGGAAGGGAGATGTTGTTTTTCTCTAGGAATTGGGTCAACATGCCAATTTTCTTTTTTGTACAAGATCCCTCAGGATAAGGCCCTTACTAGAGTATGCACACTTGCTCATTTCTCCCTTGTTCTTCTTCTTCTGGAAGTTCTTCTTGGAGCCCGAGGGATCCTATTAAGACTTTGACTTGTCTCTCTTTTTCCCAGGTGGCTTTTTGGATTTTTATTTCCCTTTGAATCCACCCTTGAATCTCTAGCAACCAAAGCTTGGTCTTTGGAAGGTTTGATGGTGCCCATCATTACCAATTTATCTTGCTCTTGGGTGAGGGATTCCATGAACTCAACAAGCTTAGGCATCTTCTAGGTTCGAGCTGTCAATTTGGTGGCATGGAAGGTCAAAACAAACACTAAGTAGTTAAGACAAATATTTGAGAGTATGTTTAATACTAGTTTCTCTTCCTTCTTTTCGATCCCACACTGTTTTAGCTGCAAAACGAGGGCCTTAAACTTGGAAAAGTAGAGTTGCAATTATTCGAAGCTATTGGGACTCAAGGAGATCAATCCAGTCTTGAGTTGATGTCCTCTCATCTCATCTGTCTTTCCAAAAATCTCTTCACTCTTCTCTGAAACCTCATTAGGTGATGTCAATTCATTAATATGAAAGAGGAGGTCTCTTGAAATGCTCAAGCACAAAAGACCATAGGCCTCATCCCTCCTATTGTTCCATTTAATTTTCTTTGCAGTTGCATTGGGCTCTGCCTTAGTTTCCATTGTAACCCTATAGAGACGTTTCTCTTTCAACAATATCTCCATCTCATCTTTCCATTCGAATAAATTGAATGTAGTCAAGATGATCCTTTGATATTGGTCCATATCTTAGCATTTGTGCCCTCCAGTCAGCAGAATGCGCTCCCAGTCAGTGATGTAGAACCTGCAATAACAATATGGAAAGAGAGAAATCAATCAACAAAGGCTCTAATACCATGTGGAAATTAAACCCAAGTGATAGAGCTATTACACTGACAAAATTGCTAATCAAACATGCAAAATTCACACAAAAGGAGACTGAAATTGGAGCATAACACAATCCTTTCTTGAATAAGTGTACATCAGCCAAACTCATTAAGTAATAGGCTATCCAAATATATAATTACATCAGATATTTGAAAGCATAAGTATGCTATTCGAATTGGTCAAAAAGAAGGATTACTAAAACTAGTCAAATCCCCCATAGGTGCATAAAACACTTTCCAAATCTAAGAAGATGCTCACGAATTGGCTAAATTAGATAGGCCCACTAATCAGTGATGTAAATAGATCAGATCCATGCTTTTTTTTGGAGAAAAGGAAGGATCCCTAAACAGGAAGGGGAGGTGTTAACAGTATTAAGAGTTACTCCTAAGTTTCAAGAAGGACCTGAAACCTTAAATACACTAGAAAATAAAGGTAATGAGACCCAAAAATAGACAAGGCTCTCCA
Source organism: Pseudotsuga menziesii (assembly GCA_001517045.1). NCBI lineage: Eukaryota > Viridiplantae > Streptophyta > Pinopsida > Pinales > Pinaceae > Pseudotsuga > Pseudotsuga menziesii. The sequence goes on along the minus strand of LPNX010070200.1, from coordinate 41,944 downwards.
GTGGAGTCTCCAGTTTTGTTGTTAGGGAAAGTGTTCCTATGGTTGGGGGTTAAGAGACCACCAACATACTAGGGGTGTAAAGACATATATAAAGTTCTACAAGCAAACATAAACACAATTTCAAAGGAAAGAAGGGTTCATACCTTATTAAGTGAAGGTTAATCCCAACATTCCTTTAGACCTCCTCTTCCTCCTCTTTATCCTCTTGCTCCAAGAGACCTACAAAACAATTGCAACCTTCCTAAAACCAAATAGCATGAAAGGAGATTATGTTCAACAAAACATGAAATCCTAATCTGATAAGAATCATAATATAATCATAAACAAATATTCAACATCAATCATACAATGATTTGGGAAGGGAAGAGAAAAAATATTTATTGATAATGGAAGAAGTACAAATTGTACCTTCTCCTCATGCAAGGCACCTCGTGAAACCTTTGATCTGGTTTCCTGCTTCTCTTCTCCAAGAATCTCATCCTCTGAGCTAAGCAACACATGAAGATGGAATCTAGGGAAAAAGTAGAGGGTATGAGAGTCCCAATTTCTCCATCATAACAATGTAAAGGCCAAGTCCCCTTCATGGACTCCTCTCCCTCACTTATCTTCTTTTCTGAAGAGTAAGGGTCGAATAGGGATCAGTTACAACTAAAGGAGCAGTTCCAAAACCACACAAACCACCCCAAATTAGATAATTTTATAATTTTTTTGGCCACTTCAGTGGAAACTCGCTGGTTTTATGAAGTAGATTCATGAGTGCAAGGGAAACTCCTAGGTTTTCTTAAGCAAACTCGTGAGTGGGTACAAAAAGCTATTTTTAGGGTATTTTCATGCATTTTCAGGGGTTGTTGTCTTCTAGAAAGTATTTCCTTGTTTAGATACCTTTCTGATGGTCCATAGAAGAGATTAAATGGAGTTACGAAACTCTAGATATGTCTCCTCCAATCAAGGTGTTTTTTTAGTGACTGACAATGACTTTTCATGAAGTGTTGTCATGGAAGTGTCGACATGCGATGAAAACATGTGAAAGTTGTGACAATCAAATATTTTTCATTTTAGGCTATAACAATTGTAACTTCCACCAAATGGGGAAGAATCTCCTCAAATCAAGGCACAAAGAAATGATGATAATCCACTGGCCAAAAATAGCTAGTGGCAGTGCAATGAGGGAAAGAGTGGGCCCAAGGGGAGTTGTAACCAGGGTAATTTTTAGGGGCGAAATTTCACCAATTGGCTATTTTTTGGTTTTTTTTCAAAAAATAAATTTGCTATTTGGTCATTTTTAGTGTCTAATATCGCCTATATTTACATATAATATGTTTTTTTTATCATAATATTTGTCAAAATTTACACATTTCATTGTTAATTTTATGTTTCATATGTAATATTCACCTACCTATATATAAACATGTTTTTTTCAATCCAAAACAATCACCTAGAATACTATACTTAAGTATAATCTTAGAATCCTTAAAAACTACCCTGGTTGTAACTCCCACCAAACAAGGGAGTCATATCCTAATTCATATTACAAAGTAGATCAACTATCCATGAGGCCAAGATAACATTAGAGAGGAAGTTAATCTGCCCCAAAGAATCATTCTCTCATGAAAATAATATTTATTAATACTTTATTGATATTTGGTAGAAAACACTAGAAGGATGAATGGGGATTATTAAATAAGGGTGATGGAACCTATTCGGTATCTTTTGGAAAAACTATTTCTGAATTGAAGATCTCATGTAGCTTCCAATATTGATATATGTTCCCCTTGCATTTGTCACTAGTTTTGGTGGTGAAATATTCCACCCTAGCAGGTGTGAGAGGAGAGATCATCCGATCTCTTCATTTGGGATTCATTGCAGGTGTTAAAAGAAATAATCCATATCTTTCTACTGAGATTCATTTATAATCTTATTCTATGAGTTTCATTTCATATTTGAATATTCATCAGTGTTTTAGTATTATAATATGTTGGTTTTCTTGTGTTTTTAGTGTGGAGGGTGCTCTCATACAATGTTAGTTTGATATTGTTTTTAGTGTTGGGGGAACACTTGTGGAAGATATTACACCATTTGGGGATATTCAAAAAAATATTATTGACTCTATTTCTTAGATCCATTTTATTTTGTCTCTTGATATGTTGTTGGAGCAACTCTTTAATTGGAACTAATGTTGGTGGGTCCAGATAAATCTTCTAGTTTGAATCTTTCTGAGTATTTATGGGATTTGAGACCTATTACATGGAATATGGAGTGTAATTTCCAGTGGAAAACACATTTTAATTCACCGAATTTTTTTTTAGATGGCCAATATACAAATATTTTACCAGATCTGCGGGTTTCAGTTGAGAAGAGCGCACCTATATGATTTATATTTGTATATTTAATGACTTTCGAGCAACTGTAATAAATTTATATTGTTGTAATGTTGTTCCCATAAGTGTAATTATTGTTTCCATCCATTAATAATAAATATTCATGGTGATTTCCTCATATTGTGTCCAAACAATTGATGTGTTGGTTAATCCATGTATAGATATGTAATTGTGGTAGCGAGATCTCAAGTTTGTGTGTTTAAATATTTCATAAAGTTCCCATGGTTTTGTTAATGAGACAATGGGATTTGTTTGGGTGTATTAGAGTCAAGTAGGAGCTTTTTGGAAGAATTTTAGTTGTGTGGGATGTTTCCAGGTCCATTCGAATCCACCAGTGACTTTGTGTTGAAATTCAATATTTTCTTCCTAGATTCAATTTGGTTTTTGTGGAGTTGTTCATGTATGGTTAAATCTGAAATATATACATCAATCTTGTTTTTCATTGATTCAAGAACTCTTCCCTTGAATGTGTTGATGTCACTAGTGCTTCCTATGCTTCAAAAGTGATCATTAAGAGGCCGCAAACAAAGTGTTTGAATAAAATCATGAACCGGACTTAATAAATAGCCACCAAAACTTTATATCAGATCTAATTTGGCACTTTATAGTGGGTTCAAAGCATATTAATGGGGTTTTGTACATTTATATAAATCTGAAATATATATATACATCCCACTATTATTAAATCAAATATCTCCATTTTGGAGAATTGAAAATCAACATAAATTTCCATTAGAAATTTGGAGTTAATATTGCTAGCTTTTAATTGGGAGATATTACATCTGGCTTGTTGGAACATATTCCCATCTAGACCTTGGTTAATAATATTTGTATAAGGTTTAAAGTGTTTAATGTAAGTTGTTCCATGTGAAAATGGTTATAGTTCCTAGTCTAGTGTCTTCAATGTCTTGAACCAAGAGTTTATCCACATTTGACCCACTTAGACTAGTGGTTATGCCATAAAAACTTGTTTGTCCACTTACCCACTCATTTCCTTATTCCATGGAGTCAATGCGCTCCTATATGCTACATTTATGGTGTAGTTATTGCATTTCCCTATTTTAAGGAGACTAGGTGCACCCTCTTGAGGATTTTGCCAATTTTCTCATCAATGGTCCAAAACCAAGCCACTAAACCACCTCTAGCACCCTCATGATGGTTCCTTTCACACTTGCTGACTAGCCTAACCACTTCATGGTCTATCTAGGTTCATTTCACCTCATTATGACCACTACTTGGAGTTACACTTGGCGCAATGTCATATATTGGGGGAATTCATCAAGATAATCCAACATTAATGTGAGCTACCCATGGTATTGCACGTTATAATGCCTACATATTGTACTGGTTTTTTCTCAATATGTACAGTAATGGAAATATGGTCTATAGAGGTTTCTCTAGTTTATGTGTCAAATTCTTCTCTAATTTCATGCTATCTCTAGAATAACTATAAGTAAGAATTGCTAATGAATCTAGATCTAGGTTGTTTGCACATGACTCAAAACCTTGGTTGGGATGTTGTGCAGGCCAACTTTCACACGGCTCACATTGTTAAACTGAATGGGTGTAATGAAATCTAATTAAAAAGGATAGTGGTGAAGGATAGAAAGACTATTAGATAAAGAAATAATATGCAACAAAAGAGGATATCTCTTCCTCATGTAAAGGGCTTGTCTGAGAAACTATCTATAATCCATAAGAAAACATACATTGTTGTAGCATTCTACCCCTAAAATACCATAAGAAGATTATTGGACTCGACCAAATATTTGATCAGCCCAAGCATGCACAATGGCATGTTCTCAATTCCTTGTTCCCATAGGAAAGCCTATCTTAGAGAGATTATAGGAGATCAATGAAAATAATACTCAATGAACATGGTGAATATTTAAGACTAAACATAACTCATAAATCTTCCTGGGTAGAACACTCATCTAAAACTAGTCATCAACTATGTCTAGAATACATGTCCAAGATAATCGCTGAAGTGGATCACTGTGAGAAAATAAAAGTGATGAAGCTCCTTGAGATTGAATTCAATCTAGAAAATCTCAACAGGGATGATGGACAGAAGCTTGGAAAAATTAGAATGCATTCTAGAAATTAAGAAAAATTAAAACCCTCAAATTTAATCATGATCTAATGTCTATCAAATGTTAGGACCAACCTATTGGATGTAGTTGTAGTTTAGGTATAATATCATATATATATATATATATATATTTATATTTATATTGTTAGAAATCTATTAAATGTTTCTCCTGCACTAGATATATGCTCGTGAAGATGATTCTAGAAGGAATTGAAATGCATCGAGAGACATTTGTTGAAAATATAGAGATATACTACCCTTAAAATAAATACATGGTTAATGAGAGTGAAGGGTTTATGGGCTAATGTGATTAATAGGTTAGGAAATTTGTGGATGTGGGATTATCAACATACACTTTTAATTGATTAATGGATAAGTGGGCATGGAATTTGTGTGCAAGTGGACAAGGGATTAGTGGGCCAATATAGTTAATATGGTGAACCATGGTGAATATGGTCTTTATAGTCAATATGGTGATGTAGGTCAACCATGGTCAATGACAATTGATATGCTTCATGATGGTCAATATTATCGAGTTGATGTGTTATAATGGACTTGTTGGTTAGTGGGATAGTTTGTGGGTCAAGGGTAAGTGGCTAATTGTGAGAGGAAACTAATGATGACTAATAGTTGACATCAAACAATAGGTCAATATGGGTTAAGGGGGTTATTGTTAAATGGGTTATGTATCAACCATGATTGATAATGATTAATAGATTAGTGGATAATAGGGAATATCATTAGTGGGTTAGGGGTTAGTGGGTTAATGTGTGTTGGGGCTCCAGTATTAACAACCCTAGAGTCGGGTAACTCCGCGGGTTTGGTGAAAGCTTTGTAAGCAGAGTTACAGCTCAAAATATTCTTAGGGGTGTCGGGGTTGAGTCAAAGACTTCTGTTGTAATAAACCCATGGTTTAAGTCTAGGGTTTAGGGTTTGGGATACCCATGGTCTAAGACCATGGTTTTTTATTAGTGCGCTGTATAAATATGCACTTGTGTAAAGAAGTGAGGTTAGTTTTTGGAATGTAAGAAAGATAAGGCGAAGCTAAGGCTATTTTGTAAGTGAAGGATAAAGTCCTAGCTGAGTGTGTGGATGACCTCTGCAGCTGTGTGCGCAGAGGGTTTGTAAGTGATAAGGAAATATGTAGCTGAGTGCGCAGAGGCCTGCTACTGTGTGCACGGCTTTGAGGACTGAAGAGATCTGCAGCTGAGTGCGCAGATCAGAACTGTGATTTTGTAGAAAAATTGAATAAAACACAGTTCTGTGGACGTAACCCCTACACTAGGGGTGAACCACGTTATATCTGGTGTTGTGGTTCTTGTGTGATTTTCTGTTATGTTCTTTTATGCATTTATAAGTATAGATATATTTGATAAGTAAGATCGTTGCTTAATAAATAGCTTCGCTGTGCATTCCCAGTAAGGGTTGAGCAAGTCACGGTGTTATTTAACTACGAAGATATATATATATATATGTGTGTGTGTGTGTGTGTGTGTGTGTGTGTGTGTGTGTGAATGATTAAACTCTGTGTTAATTGATTATAAATTGATAAAAGCTAAAGGTACAGTAATCTCCCTCTTCTGCTTGCAGAAACCTGATTCTGCGGCATCCCATAGCTGTTTCGGGTGAGACTGCAACCTGTTCGCAGGTTGTTGCTGAAAGGGCCAACACTGTGGGTCTCTTGTTCGTGCGAATTTAAAGGTATAAAACTCGGGTCTGCCCTATAGCCCAACAAAGTGGTTACGTTGCCGGTTGAACTCAGTATCTGCGCAAGAGGGGTTTACGTCATACCTCGAGGGCTATGTTCTGGAGACCCTCTATGAAAGAAATCGGTGATTGGCTGGATGAAACTTATCTGAAATTCGCTAAGCAAGAGAACAAAGATCCACATCGTAGCGCAAACGAATTTTTACAAAGGTATGTTTTTTGTGATGTTTATGAAATTTTCTTTGGTAGTATCCACATAGAGTTGCACCAGTGGATATCCAGGTTGGCCAAGCGAAGGACAAAATTTCATGGTGGTTAGTTTCCTGCTTGGACCCCCGCAAGAATCAACCTGTTGAAAAGAGTAAACAATGAGATCTCTCACGCTGTTGATTTCTGGACGACGCAAACCCTCGAGGCATTCGTGACGGAGTTCGCCATTGACACGAGTACTTCCTTTAGTGAGGCGGAGCGACAGTTCTTCAAAGGACCAAGGGGTAAGTTTTTAAATTCATTTAGTCTGAGGATTAAGATGCTATTAGTTGAAAAAGGAATATTGCTTATTGAATCAGACTGTTAGGTTCTGTATTACTAACCTATGTTTGCAAGTGAAAATACCTTCAACGAGCAAAGTGGTTTGCTGCGAAGTGGCAAAAGGTACAAGAGAACTTTTGAGTAATCTACCCTAGGTCTGGACACCGAGTCTACCCTTTTTAGTCCAGCAGCCTCACAGCCCGAAGAAACCCCGTTTGTTGGAAACCCCCCGGTAACCCCGCAGCACTGATCTGCTATCCCTGAGAACCCGTCACAGACCGAAAGTAACCCTAGTACCAGTACTCCTATCGCAGGTCAGTCTACCCCAGTAAGTTCCCCCCCGCCTACTCCCTGTCCCCCTCCAACCCCCCCTAGATCTACTATGGCCCACATGACTGATGATATTAAGCTCCCTATTTTCAAAGGAACTGGATCAGAGGATCCAGAACAGTTCTGGTTTTTATGTGAGGTGGCGTGGACTGCTAAGAACATTACAGACCTAGTTGTAAGAACCACGCAGCTCATTACTTCTTTCAGGGACCGGACTTTGACCTGGTTCATGAAATTCTCTAGTACTTAGAATCCTGCCCTAGATGATATCAAGGCAGCAATAATCAAAGAGTTTAAGAAGCCCAAATCAGAGTCACAATGTATCACTGAATTAAAGGAGATTTAGTAGAAACAAGACGAATCAGTGTGGGACTTTGATCAGAGGTTCAAAGTTCTACTTGACCAATTCAGTTTCACAATTGGACCGGCACAGCACAAGGAATGGTTTATAGCCGCATTGCTACCACATCTCAGAACTCCACTCATGCAACAGAAGGTTGCTGACCATCAGGAGGATCTGGAAATTGTGATGAAGCTTGAGACCGCACCTGTTAGAGATAATCCTGGTATTGTTCAAATCTAAGCGCAGTTGGCAGCCATGGCCCTGGAGCTCCGCGCCATGAAGATAGGAAAACCTGGCCGCGAAGAGGTTTGGTGTACGCAATGTCGGACCAAAGGTCATGACAAGGATCGATGTCCTCTGGTAAGAAATTACCTGAATACAGGTGCGCCAAACCCATTTCCACCGCAAGTTCTATATTGAGAGCTCTGCAGAATAACAGGTCAGCATCGACCTGAGGACTTCCATCTACTACAGAGGTATGGACAAGGATCTCAGAACCCCTATTGTATATTTTGTAAGTCTGTAGGACATAATGAAGCTGAGTGTCACACCTATGATGCCTATCGGATACAAAATGAAGCATAGAGCAATGATGGTTATGGTTACCACGGTGGTGCATCCAGTAGAGGTGCTTTTGGAGGACGTGGTCATGGTGGTATGGCAGGAAGAGGCAGAGGCCAGGTTGTGTGCTACAACTGTAACCAAGCCGGGCATCTCACCCGCGACTGTCGGAACCCAACTATGACATGTCGTTATTGCCGCGCAGTAGATCATGTGATCGAGCAGTGCCCGCAGCTGATAGCTAAGATTCAGGCCAGAAACAGTATTCCTACCCAGAATATCTAGATGATTTTTGTCAAGCCACGCCCTATCATAGCTATTAATGTTGTTACACGGAGTGGAGCTACGACACACATACAGAATACGGAGAAACGGATTGGTGAGCCTTGCGTTCGTAAAGCTCCCGAGAAAATCCCAGCATTTGATATCGACAGAGAAAAAGAGACATTCATGGAAGCCAAGAAATATTTTGTTGACCCTAGTACACTAGTTGCACCTGCGCAACCACCTCAGCCACCAGCGCAGCCACAAGAAGCTTCGATGGACAAAGTAAGTACACTGTCCTCCTTTTTACAGAGTTGCCTGAAACTCTTAAGAAATCGGAATGCTTTAAATGAGCTACAGAAAGTCATTGCTTCCTGCGAACCTCAGCAAAGCTATGGTCGGGACAAAACTGTTAATAAAGTCAGAAGGACTGGCAGGGAAATGAGATTGAATGCTCAGGTAGGAGAATATGATATGACTGATGTCATTTTGGATCTAGGATCAGAAGTCAATGTTCTAACTAAGCAAACCTGGGAGCAAATGGGGAAACCTGCCCTTGCCTGGTCTCCTATACAGTTGAAGTTAGCCAATCAGCAAAGGATTGTGCCCCTAGGGAGATTCCTTAGTGTCCCAATCGATATTGATGGGGTCAGCACTTTAGCCAACTTTGAAGTTATTGAGATCATTGATGACAGTAACCCCTACCCAGCCCTGTTAGGAATTGAATGGGCAATGGAAAATGCTGCGGTCATTAACCTTAAGAAGAGACAGATGACCTTCGAAGGGAAATATTTGAGATTCATCGTACCCCTGGACCCCTCACAAGGAGAAAGGTACACAGAACCACTACGAGACGAAGATCAGGATGACCTGGAGCACATCTATAACATTACAGCTAAGGAAGAAGATTATGTCGATCCTACTGCCGAAGGTATTTTGGATTGGCAGTGTGACAGCTCATGTATGACAGACTCCGATGATGGGTTAGAGAACTGGTAGAACAGACTCCATGAGCTGCATGGACATAGATGTGCCAGAATTACCAAGTCTCTCAGATGGCTTGGTACTCAGGACAGTGCCCTCCCTATTTTCGATGGGTTGTCAGATCCAAAGCAGTTTATTGGACAATTTTCAGAACGGGTACCAGACTCACAAAGACTAGAGACACTGGATTCAGCATTCAGGGCCACAACAGCCACATGGTGGAACAGCCATAAGAAAAATATTCCTAATTGGGAAACTTGTCAGAAGCTCCTTCGCCTGAGATTTAGGGACTAGCCCCAGGAGCTATAAAGAAAGTTTGATGGAAAGTCTAGCTCCCAGGAACATTTGGAAAAATGCTACAAGGTGTGGAAGTATGTACCTCAGGAAGAATGGGTACATAGATTTGTGCATACTCTGGAACCAATAGCAAGGAACTGGTACGCAGAGGCTGAGCTTCGCCGGGATACTGTAAGTTGGGATTGTCTTGTTAATAGTTTTGTACTTACATTTTCCACTAATGAAGTTTGTCCAACCCTAGATGTAGCTATCAGGTTGATCCACACTAAGGTATTTGATGATCAAGAGGTAGAAGAATACCAACATGATTGGAGGACACAAGAAGCTCATGCCGTAGAATGTTATAACCTCGCAATTGACGAGGATGAGGATCCGCGCAACATTGATATTCCTGAGTCAGAAAGGCACTGCGAAGTTCAAGGAATAGCAGTTGAAGCAGCGGAAGTGACTTAGCCCCTGAAGACGCGGACCCTCAACATTGGATCAGAAGACCAGCCTAAGTATGCTACCATTGGAGATTATTGGGATGATGAGATGGTAAGCAAAGTGACCCAACTTCTCCATGAATATCAGGACCTGTTCCCGACGAAGTTCTCAGAGATGAAAGGTATCCTGGGGGATATCGGTGTGATAAAAATCTCGTTGAAACCTGATGCAAAGCCTGTGAAACAGCGTCCTTATAGGTTGAACCCTAAGTATAAGGAAAAAGATCGGCTGGAGTTGGATAAGATGCTCGCTGCAGGAATCATTGAACCGGTTGAAGAATCTGAGTGGTTCAGCCCTATGGTTGTGCAAGAGAAGAAGACTAAAGGTTACTATCAGATTATAATTGCTCCAGAGGATCGACATAAGACAACTTTTTCTACAGAAATGGGGTCCTTTCAGTATACAGTTATGCCGTTTGGGTTGAAGAATGCCCCTGCTATGTTTTCTAGAGTAGTCATCTCCGCATTTAAGGAATTTATACATAAATTCCTCGAAGTATATTTCGATGACTAGACTATTTTTGGGCTAGTAAAAGATCATATAACTAGTTTAAGACTTATGTTGGATAAGTGTAGACAGCACCAGATCTCCTTGAACTTGAAAAAGTGCATCTTTTGTGCACCATTTGGGATTTTGCTGGGACACATTGTATGTAAGCAAGGATTGATGATGGATCCTGCGAAGATAGCTATTATTGTGAACCTGCCACCTCCGAAGTCTGTTAAACAACTTCGCACCACCCTTGGTCACACTGGCTATTATAGGAAATTCATTCGAAACTATGCTCAGATCACCGCCCCGATGGAAAAGCAGCTGAAGAAAGATATTAAGTTCGAGTGGACACCTGAGTGCCAAGAAAGCTTGGATGTGCTAAAAGAAAAAATGGTCATCGCTCCTATCTTAGTATTCCCTGACTGGAATAAGGAGTTCGATGTACATGTGGATGCATCCTCCATTGCTTTGGGTAATGTCTTGGCTCAATCTGGTGAAGGTAATATCGATCACCCCATTGCTTTTGCAAGTAGAAAATTGTCTACAGCAGAGAAAAATTACACTACGACAAAACGCGAAGGTCTTGCTATGGTGTATGCACTACAGAAGTTTCGACATTATCTGCTAGGATCTCACTTTAAGATGTTCATTGACCACTCTGCTTTGAAGTATTTGGTTAACAAGCCTATACTAGGTGGAAGGATATGCAGGTGGCTAATTCTATTTCAGGAATATGATTTTGAGATCATAGTTAAGCCTGGAAGACTTAACCTAGGACCTGACCACTTGTCGAGGCTCGAGTTAGGAGAAGAACCTACCAGTTTGGACGAAAGTCTTCCTGATGCCCAGTTGTTTTCTATCCAGATGATTGATGAGTACTTTCAGGATATTTTTCAGTATTTGTCTACAGGTTTTCCACCCACTGATATGACCACACAACAGAAGAAGCAGTTGGTGGTTCGTGCAGCGGACTTCACCTTAATAGCAGGACAGCTGTATAAAATGGGACCAAATGAAATACTGCGCAGATGTGTCTTGGAGCATGAGAAGCCACTGATTTTGGCTGAGGCACACTTTGGCCCCGCAAGAGGTCATTATGCAGGAAAAACCATGGCACAGAAGATTTTGATAGCCAGATCGTGGTGGCCTACGATTCACAAGGATGCAAGCGAATATTTCCACAGCTGTGACATATGTCAAAGAATAGGCAAACCATCCAGGAGGGATGAGATGCCTCTAGTCCCACAGGTAACTTTACAAGCATTTGAAAAATGGGCAATTGATTTTGTTGGCCCTATCAATCCCCCTGCGAAGAAGTCTGGAGCACGATACATTATTACAGCAACTGATTACCTTACCTGTTGGGCCGAAGCTCAACCAGTCAAGACTTGTAGCGCTGCTATAGCTGCGAAGTTCATCTTCGACAACATTTTGTCCAGATTTGGGTGTCCTAGAATTCTTATGAGTGATCAAGGATCACATTTTCTAAACAAGACTATTGAAGTCTTGACTGAAGAATTCCAGGTTTATCATCAAAAGAGTACTGCCTATCATCCACAAGCAAATGGAACTGTCAAAGCTTTTAACAAGATCCTTGAACATGCTCTGACGAAGGTTTGCAATGTTAACAGAAATGACTAGGATCTTAGAATTCCAGCAGTCCTCTGGGCATATAGAACTACCTTCAAGAAATTGACAGGCCATACATTTTTTAGGTTGGTTTATGGGCAAGAAGCAGTCATGCCCATGGAGTACATTGTTCCTAGCCTCAGAATATCCGCTTTTATAGAGATGGCTGACCCATATATAATGACAGCAAGGCTGACAAAGATACTAGAACTGGAAGAGGACAGATTTATTGCAGGGTTCCAACAGCAAGTGCAGAAGGCCCGAGAAAAAGCATGGCATGATAGACACATCAAGAAGAATCAGTTCCAGCAGGGTGATCTTGTGCTCTTATACGACAGCAAATTCATGAAATTCCCAGGTAAGTTCAAGACACATTGGAAAGGACCGTACATAGTACAGAAAGTTACTAATGGTGGCGCAGTTCAGCTAGCTAAGTTGAATGGAGAAATTTTACCTTTGATGGTAAATGGCAGTCGTTTGAAGAAGTACAGGGACAGGCCGGGACCCCCTAATCAGAAGTAGCCCCTAGAAGGACAGTCTAACTCCCAAGAATAGTTGAAACTTGGGTACCGCATGGGGTAGTAAGTATCGAGGGCTAATATCACGTCGCAGTTGTGGGAAGTCATTATGTCAAAGGTCCAAGGTGTGTCGCAGCCTAAAATGTGATGGATGGGACAAAATGGATTTGGCGGCGCGGGCACGAGAACTGCTCTTCATACCTATAATAATGAGATTTTGGGGGAAAATCTAGTGCCGTGTGGACAAGATTTCTGGAATTCCATCAGATTTGGTGTTATTAATGCACCATGATGACAGATTCTGTTACAGGATTCTATAAAACAATGCATCGGCCTGCGACTCCTGCATTAAGCATTTCTTTGAGTTGTTCAGTTGGAACCATGTCAAACAATTGCAAAGTCCAGAAGTTAGTATGAGAGTTCAAAGAGATAGGGTTGCAGAACCTTTTGAGCAATTCACCAGTACAGTCCTATCCAACTAAGGGACAAAGGAAGGCAGAAGTTTGCTCTAAACCAGACGAAGGCAGGCAGAAGTTCACTCTAACATGGAGCGACGAAGGGCACAAGGCCTCATAGCAAGACTCTGGAGAATCCCGCCATGTATCCTCCTGGGTTGACGGAACCAAGGCGGTTGTTTTCCTTATGCAGCTTGACATGCAATTCTGGGGACCCTTAGTTGTGGATGGTCAAGTGATCGGCAAACAGAGTGAAAGGCGGGGTTGCAGATGGATCCAGAAGACCGTCCTCAGCATAAATAGCACGCAAAAAGGAAGCGAGCGGCCGACAGCAGCAGGGAGGGCGTCAACAAGCAACACACCATGTATTTTCCAACAACGTCTATCACCAGCCCAGTAGATGAGTGTCCCGGGACGGGACACTGGTGAGTCTTAAGGGCCTGTTGGGGCTCCAGTATTAACAACCCTAGAGTCTGGTAACTCTGCGGGTTGGGTGAAAGCTTTGTAAGCAGAGTTACAGCTCAAAATATTCTTAGGGGTGTCGGGATTGAGTCAAATACTTCTGTTGTAATAAACCCATGGTTTAAGTCCAGGGTTTAGGGTTTGGGATACCCATGGTCTAAGACCATGGTTTTGTATTAGTGCACTGTATAAATATGCACTTGTGTAAAGAAGTGAGGCTAGGTTTTGGAATGTAAGAAAGATAAGGCGAAGGTAAGGCTATTTTGTAAGTGAAGGATAAAGTCCCAGCTGAGTGCGTGGACGACCTCTACAGCTATGTGCGCAGAGGGTTTGTAAGTGATAAGGAAATCTGCAGCTGAGTGCGCAGAGGCCTGCTGTTGTGTGCGCGGCTTTGAGGACTGAAGAGATCTGCAGCTGAGTGCGCAGATCAGAACTGTAATTTTGTAGAAAAGTTGAATAAAACACAGTTCTGTGGACGTAACCCCTACACTGGGGGTGGACCACATTATATCTGGTGTTGTGGTTCTTGTGTGATTTTCTGTTATGTTCTTTTATGCATTGATAAGTATAGATATATCTGATAAGTAAGATCGCTGCTTAATAAATAGCTTCGCTGTGCATTCCCAGTAAGGGTTGAGCAAGTCACAGTGTTATTTAACTACAAAGATATATATATGTGTGTGTGTGAACGATTAAACTCTGTGTTAATTGATTATAAATTGATAAAAGCTAAAGGTACAGTAATCTCCCTCTTCTGCTTGCAGAAACCTGATTCTGCGGCATCCCATAGCTGTTTCGGGTGAGACTACAACCTGTTCGCAGGATGTTGCCGAAAGGGCCAACACTGTGGGTCTCTTGTTGGTGCGAAGTTAAAGGTATAAAACCCGGGTCTGCCCTATAGCCCAACAATGTGGTTAATAAGAGTGTGTGCAATGAAAAATATGGCCTTTATCCATTCAACATTAGGTGTTTAGTGTGTTTCAGGTCATAATGTATTGGGGCCAGAATGTTCATGATTGTCATAAGTCGGTAAGGGGTCATTGCATGAAGGGCCATGGGGATTAAAGGTTAAAGTGAACGACAATGTTAGTGTGTTTGGGGTGATAGTTTATGAGGCGGTAGTGTCTTCAAGGTTCAATAATGTTTTATATGTGATTAGTATCTTTGTGGTTTGTTGTTGTTTCTTAAGTAGTTAGTGTCTTTAGGGTCACAATGTTTCTTAGGATGTTAATCCCAGAGTGTATGAGTGGGTGATTATGCTAAGGATTAACCATGTTAAGGTTTATCAACAGCAAAAGGTACAATATGTCTAGGATTATAATGATTGAGGATTATGTTAAGGTTTATCAAGATCAAAGAGTACACTATGCCTAAGGTTCTAATGATTGGGGATTATAATATGTTAACGGGTCAAAGTGTTTATAGTCATAAAGTATCAAGAAGTCATTATATGAGGAGTCATAATGAATAAGGGTTACTAGTGTAATAGTTAGTTAATATATTACGAGTTACTATCGTTAAAATCACAATGTGTTAGAAGATGATAATATTAAAGGGTAATATAAGACTTTCAACACCATAATGTGTCATAATATATTAAGAAATAATTATATTACATATCATAAAAGTTAAAGAACCATATCTATTAGGAATCATTATATTAAAAATAATAATAATAATTACAAAGTACACTTCATAAGTTAAAGAACCATATCTATTAGGAATCATTATATTAAAAATAATAATAATAATTAAAAAGTACACTTCATAACGGTTAAAGATAAAGATATTGATGTATAAGGTTTTTCTATTCAAATGTCAAAAGTCATAATGCGTTAGAATAAATAAAAAAAATGAAGGGTATAATAAAGTACACTAATGATTCTCCAAAGCATTTAACAAAACTTATTTCAAAATATTAAAATGGTTATCCTTACCGTAAAATAAATAAAATAAAAGTGAAAAAGATACCCGTAAAATAAATAAAATAAAAGTGAAAAAAATGGATAATAGCATCTAACGAGATCCTTTTCTCAAATTATATTAAATGAGTTCCGAGATATCACATTACACCTTTACTTATATGGTACAATAATACATACCATTCCGTATTCCATCCAAATTTTTTAATGGTCTTCAATGTATGAAATAAGTGTTTTCCTTTTATAACATGATCGTTGGCATGTTAAACAATTAATTCAGGGACACATCTAAACATCTACGTGATGTAAAACGTTGATTATGCATTTAATATCTAATTAATAAGATAATAAAATTAAAATTTATGTTAATTTAATGAATAAATAAATATATAATTAATTAAAGTATTGATTCTATTTAGAAATTTAGAAACATAATTTAAATGTTTTAAATTTTAATTTTATTAAAAATAATTAATCCAATTTCCATCCAAATTTACCGTAAAATTGAAAACACATAAAATGAATAAACTACTTTATATAACATTAATCATGAACCTAATAAAGAGTGAATTAAAATCGATGCTTTACACTTTAGTGCGATATCATAAGAAACGTTAAGAAATATCATAGAAACTTTGTCACGTAGAGATGATCAAGCTAATAGCTAACCCCGAATTTAAATTTGTTTTATCCCATATAAATAACTTCACATAATTTAATAATTAACATCATGTTACACATTTCCGTATCGAAAATAAGATGATAAAGACGGGAGTAATTATAAATATAGTGGAGAGAGTTGGGTAGTTAGTTCATTTTATAAAACACTATGTGTATGTGAGAGAAATAATGGTTAAAAAAATATTAATCAAGAAATTGATGAGGAAACTTATAAATACTTCTTTATATTTCATGGATGGTAAGGGTGGTAAACCCTTTGCCTCATGAAGGCCTAACCCCAAAGGATTCAAGGCTGAAACTCATGACCTCTACCCTTCCCAAAAGATAATATTTGTTTAATATATATTTGAATAAACAAGCATTGCTATGAAAAGCATGTATGTAAAAATATTTTAATTGTATATAAGTGTGTAGTCGATCTAAATTTAATAGGAGCTCATCTTTGGAAAATTGTAAATGTGAGTATTTTAATACAATAAGTTGAATGGTTTTTGTATACTTTGTTATAACTGTTGTATGAGAAACCCTAACAAGTGGCAGATGTGGGGATCATCTTGGATCTTGGAGGATCTCAAGGAAGTAATTTTGCTTTGAGATTAGGATCGCAACAAACAATCAAGCAAAGGCATATACTCTTCTTCAAAAAGTAAAGATGAAAAATGCTTCAGAAATATAGACCATGCTTATTTTTGGAGACTCCTTATCGTTATTCGACACCTAATTAGCGATACCTTACCAAAAACTATTCTATATAACATTAATCATGAACCTAATAAAGAGTGAATTAAAATCCATGCTTTACACTTTAGTGCGATATCATAAGAAACGTTAAGAAATATCATAGAAACTTTGTCACGTAGAGATGATCAAGCTAATACCTAACCCCGAATTGATTTTAAATTAAAATCCTCCGAGGTTGGTTAACTCCAAAAATGCAACGAGATCTTGAGCAAGAGGACATACATGACTTGAGTTCATTAGGGTTCTAGATTTCAGAACGTACCTTTGGAGGTCAGCAGCGATTTGGAGGTCGGACGTTATCTTTTAGTTCATTTTCCTGGTGATTATGCACGTGGACGATTGGACATCTGGGCTGATGATAGGACTGATATTAATTGTTTCTTGGTTATTATTAAATTACTAGTGGTACGGGATTACACCTATATTCTGACAGGCATTATTGGTGGATCTCGGATTCCACATACCTTGTTTTCTACTGTTTTGGCATTGATATTGACCATATTTTCTTTTCAGCATTCTGGTTATGGGTTTGAAGCCGGGTTTTGAAGATTGATGTCGTCTGTTGTATCGGTTCAGTGTATTCGTAGACAACATGAGGTTTTTCGGTTTTTTCAGCATTATACTTTGAAGCAGGTTTCCGTTTTGGTTTCTTTATTGTTACTATCCTGCTGGTTTTTTGTGGTGGGTTATGTCGCTTCGAGCTGTAAAAATAGAAGCTCGTACTCCACCTAAGGGAAGACGGATTATCACTCGGTCTCGAGGTTTGAGATCAAAACCTAATGGCTCAGTTTTGACATCCTGTCTTCCTGTGAGTGATGCAGTGGGGGCGATGGTGAATGTGCCGGTTTCCAGCTCGATGCCTTCTCCGAACCCATGTTTAGCATTGTCACAGAAGGTGGAGGCACCGTATCTTTGTTCAGATAAGATGGTTAAGGACACGTCAAGTTGTTCTGGAAAGCTATCAATATCTTTTTGTGGGGCGGTTTCGGTTAAATCGAACCAGAAGATGGCTCGATCTCCCTTAGCTGGTGGGGGGATATTTACCAGGTCTCAGGTGGATAAACCATTCGATACAGCTCGTCCTTCTCTGAAGTTTGTGTGTTCTTCGGTGGGGGTTTTTGCATATTCACCAGAGGTTCGTGCTGCTTCGGGGTCCACCTTTTGTATGGATCAGGCGATAGTTTCTAGTCGTAAGGTTTTGGGTAGGAAGGAAATTCCTGGTGATTGTTCTCGAAATTCTTCATCTCAGATGGTGGTTGAATCTACGGAATCTTCACACAAGGTATTTAATAATACATTCTCCTCTGAGATTAATTTGCCGGTTTCTGTGGGGGGGTTTATTGTAGATACTATAATTCATGAAAATCCTCCGAATGAGTATGAAATTTTGGGGGAAGACTGTCCATGCAACTTGGGGTCTGGTATAGGGTTAGCATCTGTTTCCCCAGAAAATGAGGTTCAGGGTTTAAATGTTTCTGCGGTTTGTGCTCCGGGGTTAAATACTTTTAAAGGGGATTGTCTAGGAGTATATTCTTCACAGACGACTATACCTGTTTTGGGGTTTACACACCAGAAGACTACTGAAGCACTGAAGTCGATTTCTTATGGGAGGAAGACTGTTGATGATACTATTAATAGGTATCCGAAGGTAAATGCCTTATTGGAGATGGATGACCCTTTGGATTTGGTGTCTGGTTCTGGATTGGTGTGTTCCTCCCCAGGTCTGGCAAATGGGGGTCTGGATAATACTCTTATTTCGGGAGTTTCTGTCGAGGTTTTGGGTAAGACCAAGTTATTAGATGGGAATACTGAAGCTTCAGCACCTTCTTTGGCGGCTGACTTGGACATCTCTGGTGTTCCTATTGTTCATAAGAGACAGAAAAAGATTGTTCGTAAAGTGGACATTCCTCTACTGGTAGTTGGAGAGGATATTGAACTTAATGATATAGTGATGTCTAATGCACTCACACTGGTAGGAAGATTCAGAGGGCGTCGAGTCTCGCCGGAGGGGTTGAAAGTTTGGGTTTTGAGTACATGGACAAATGTCACTTGTCCGGACATATTTCTTCTTCCGAAAGGATGGCTGGCATTTAAATTCTTCAATGTGACTGATGCGGATAAAATCTTGTCAGGCATTTGAAAGTGGAACTACTCTGGGTTATTGCTTAAGCGATGGACTCCTCTTTTTGATCCAAGGCATGAGAGGTATGATGTGATGCCTATGTGGGTCAAATTACCCAATTTACCTTTTCAATTATGGTCTTTGTCTTTTTTTAAACTTATTGGTAATACCCTTGGATCTTTTATAGAAGCTGATCTTTCCTATTTAGTATCTGGGGTATGCTGTCTTGGTCAGGTTTTAGTTTCTTTGGACTTACGGAATGGTTTAGCCTCTGATATTGATATTAAAATTGGGGATACTATATTCAATCAATCTCTGGATTACATGGGTATTCCTTTTAAATGCAATAGATGTCATAGGTATGGTCATATAGCTTCTTAATGTCATTTAACCATGGGTGAAAAAAAATACTTCTAAGGGGATTAAGTCTAATCTTGTCTGGAGGGTTAAACATATGGGGTCTACTGTTGCTGCTGAAATGGGAAGGGTTCCTACCTGTAATACCAAGGAAGAGGTTTTGGTATGCTCTGATGAGGGGTTTGAAGGCCATTCTTCACACCATTATGTTTTACCTTTGTCTGCTGCTACTGATGTTATTTCTGATCTGGGTCCTAAACTAGGTAATATCTCCCTAGTTCATATGTCAAAGAATCAGGATTGTACTTTTCTACATGGGAATGGTCTAGATTCTTCTGGGGTTGCTGGGTTCTGGGATACTTTAGGTATGAGATCTGATGGTGTTTCTATGAAGGAGAATAAACAGTTTCAATATTTTGGGACTCTTAGAGCAGAGTTGTCCTCGACTTTGGTTCCATTATGATTTGTATGACCCTGAATTATCGAGGTTTGGCTAGTAAACCAAAAAAACTAACAATATGCAGACTTGTTGAAGATAAACATGTAGATGTTTTATTTCTACAGGAGACTATGGGTAAGGGGCAGCAGTTTGTTTTTGAGATGGAATTACTGTTGAAGGGATGGAATTTTTTATTTTTGGATGCACAGGGCAAATCTGGAGGCCTTTTATTAGGCTAGAGAACCAGATTTTTCCACCTTATGAATGCATGGGGAGTGGATTCTGGATTATGTGCATCACTGTTCTCTATTGAACTTAATCTGGAAATATGCGTGGTCAATATCTATGGCCCTTACTGTGATAGAGAAGGTTTCTGGAAGAATCTATTTGATTTGATTTGCCACAAAGGTGAGAAAATAATACTAGGAGGGGATTTAAATTTCTCATTGGGGTTCTCTGAGATTTGGGGTAATAGAGCTATACTAGACCCTCTATCTGATTTTTTTACTAAATCCCTGGAAAACTATGACAAGGTGGATATTGTTCCTACAGTCATGCTTCCCACTTGGAATAATAGAAGAGTGGGAGTAGATAACATTTGCAAAAGAATGGATAGGTTCTTGTTATCAGCTGATTTACTTGATTTTGATTACTTCTTTAGACAATGGGTGGGTAGTGGTGGTGAATCGGACCACCATCCTGTTTATCTTCAGATTTTGAATAGGGGGACTCTACTAAAAATCCCTTTCAAATTCAATCCACACTGGCTTGAAAATGAGGATTTGGTCAAAACTTTGAAAGATTCCTGGGTGGTTTATTCTGATATTTTACATGATTCACCTGCTTCTCATTTTGCTACAAATATTTAAAAAATTAAGGAGGTATCTGTAGCTTGGTCTGTAAAGAAAAAGGAGATGGAATTTAAAGAATTAGTGGAAGTTGAGCTTTTGTTGACTGTATTTTCTCAGAGGTATGGTTTTGGTTTCCATACTGATGAGGATAAGGCAGTCCCGATCGAACTGGAAGCTCGTAAGAGGAAAATCCTTTTGGAAGGTGAACATGAAGCCAGACAGCAGAGCAGGGCCACTTGGCTTATGTGTGGTGATGAAAATACACCATTTTTCCATAAATTTGCAAATCAACGAAAGAATTCAAATTCAATATGGAAGATAAAAGATGATGGGGGTAAGGAGGTGGAAGGTTTTGAAGATATTGTTGGGGCTGCTATTTGTCATTTTGAGACACTTTTTAAAGCTAATTCAAATCTTTATCTTTCTGAACTATTGAAAGTTTCAGCCAATTTTCCTTCTTCCATTACGGATGAGGAGAATTCTGATCTTATGAAACCTATAACTTTGGAAGAGATTCTTTCTATAATAAATCTGAGCAAAAATGATAAGAGCCCTGGTCCGGACGGGATCCCTGTTGAGGTGTATAGGTCACTTTTTGAGGTGATGGGTTTGGATCTGTTAAGGGTTATTGAGGACTCCAGAAAGAGTGGAAAAATCCCTGTTGTTTTCAACTCAACCTTTATTGTCCTGATTCCAAAATCAGATAATCCATGTACTTTTGATGGTTATAGACCTATTTCTTTATGTAATTTCAGCTATAAGATCATTGGTAAGATTTTATCTTCCAGGATAAAGAAAGTATTGGGAAGATATATATCTTATGAACAGTTTGGGTTTCTGCTGGGCAGACAAATACATGATGCTGTTGGGGCTGTCTAGGAAGGTTTACATTCTATCCACTGTAAGGGTATGAAATCGGTGATTCTAAAAATTGATCTATCTAAGGCATATGATAGGGTCGGTTGGATTTATCGGAGGGTTATTTTAACCAAAATGGGTTTCGGGGTACCTTTAATTACTTGGGTTATTAGTAGTTTAACTACTGTTTCTTTTTATGTTCTGATTAATGGAGTGGCTTCAAGTTTCTTTAAATCTGGTAGAGGACTTAGACAGGGTTGCCCTCTTGCACCTTTACTATTTCTTGTTGTTGCTAAAGGTTTGAGTAGGGCTCTTTTATATGCAAAATCCACTGGTTTTTTCAAAGGCATTTCTTTTGGGAATAATATTACATTGACACATGTTCTATTTGTTGATGATATTGTAATGATTACTGATGGATCAGCTCAGTCTTTGTCCATTCTATATGAGATTTTGATGGACTTTACAAAAGCTACTGGAATGATGATCAATGAGGATAAATCATCATTTTATTACTCTAAACTTGATGATGATGAGTTAATCTCATTACAAAATATTTTCTCATATACAGTTTTAGATATTAACAGTGGCATGAAATACCTTGGCTTTTATTTAAAACCATGCAGATATTTACTAAAAGATTGGGATTGGCTTATTGCAAAGGCTGAAAAATGCATTTTGCATTGGAGCCATAGATGGCTATCTAAGGGTGGCAAGCTGGTTTTGATAAAGTCTGTACTTGAAGCCTTACTGGTTTTCTGGATGCATTTCTGGATCCCTACTGGTATTATTGAGAAGATTAGAAAACTATGTTTTAAATTTTTATGGTCTGGTGGTGATGGATCCTCATTTGGGATACCATGGACGTCATGGAAGGTTTTGGCTAGTCCAAAATCTTTGGGAGGATGGGGTTTGAAAGTACCTGATTTATTTGCTAAAGCACTTGCAGCCAAAAGTGTTTGGAACATTATAAATGGATCTGGTTTATGGGTACATATTGTTATTCAGAAATATATCAGATCTCTCTCTTTGCTAGATTGGATTAGAGTAAGTGATAAGAAGAAATCAGGTATTTCCATTTGCTGGAAATCTGTGCTCTGGTCTTTTCATCTTATTGGTGATTTTATTGTTTGGAAGATTGGAAATGGAGCTAATGTAAGATATGGTTTGGATCCATGGGCAGGTTGTAAATGGCACCATATCTTACCGTCCCAGCTAATTAATAATTTGCACTCTGCAGGTTATTATTTTTTACAAGATGTTGGGAATTTACCTGTAAATCACCATATGGAACAGGTTTGGTTAAGTTCTAATGATTTAGGACTTGTTGAGAATTATGATATTTGTGCCTGGAATGGTTATTTAGCCATTCTTAAAGCCAGTTTTATCAGACTTAAAGATGAGAAAGATGTACTAGTCTGGAATCAGGTTAAATTTGGATTTTACTCTCCCAAATGTGGATACATGCAATTAATTATGGCTAAGCATAATATGGAAACTTAATGGTGGTGGAATATGTTCTGGCACTTGAAGAGTCCTCTTAAAGCAAATCTTTTTTGTTGGGCTCTTTTCTCAGGTAAAACCCTTACTTGGGATTCTCTTCTTAGAAGGGGATGGGAAGGACCTAGTCGATGCTATTTATGTAAGAGTGATACTGAATCAAATTTACATCTAGGGGTTAAATGCCATTATACCAAATCTGTATGGAAGGAGATTGAAGATAAGGTAAAATTACAGAATCTCTGGGTTGGGGACACAGTTCTCAATTGTTTAAAGAACTGGGTTTTCAATTCTAAGGTACAACCAATAAGATCTTTGCCTATCTTAGTTTTTTGGTTTATCTAGAAATCTAGGAATCACAATTGTTTTGATAACCTTGACACATCCCCTGTACAGGTTTTAGCATATAGTTTGGGTTTGCTTTTATCTTATCCACTGGAAACTGCTACATTAAAGGTTAGATTCATTACCGAGGAAGTTATTGATAAAACAAAACCTTGGGGTTTTTTTGATGGATATGCTTCTGGTAGCCCTCAGGTATGTGGAGCTGGTGGGGTTCTTTTTCTCAAAAATGACCATTATTTTACCTTTACAGCTGGTTTTGGGGAAGGATCTAACAATTACGCCGAGCTATATGCTATAAAACTTCTTTTAACTCTGGCATTGGATAAGCAGGTTTCAAGATTACAGGTGTTTGGAGATTCCTTGCTGGTTATTAATTGGATTCCGGGCAAATATAGAAGTCATAATCTACATCTTGCATAGCTACTGTGTGAGGTAATCAGATTTAATGAATTTTTTGAGCAGGCTGATTATCATCATATTTATAGGGAAAGGAATACATTGGATGATAAACTTGCTAATGATGGTGGCAAAAAATAGTTTGGGCATTGGATTATTAGTGAGTTTAAGGGGACTAGAAGACAAGATACTTTTCAGGTATTCTAATCACTTTGTGGGGGTGACTATGGGCTTCTGATGCTGATATTTAGTACCTGACATATGGAATCATGTTCTTTATTTTACTGTTATTACATATATGATTAATATATCTTGGATAATTTGACTATTAGTGGTAACTGAATTGATATAGGTCCTTGAAGCATATTGTCTAGAACTGACAGCTAATGAAGAACATTTGGACAATACCCAGTCTGAAGTTTTTTTGGACACTTACCAGTATGAAGGAATTTCTTCCAGACTAAAAACATAACAAACTGGATTGCTTGAAACGATGAAGAAGAACATAGCAGCTGCTGTTTTTTTCAAGTTTTTATACATTTTGTTGGTCCTTGAAGCATACTGTCCAGAACTGACAGCTAATGAAGAACATTTGGACAGTACCCAGTCTGAAGTTTTTTTGGACACTTACCAGTTTGAAGGACTTTCTTCCAGATTGAAGAACATAACAAACTGGATTGCTTGAAATGATGAAGAAGAACATAGCAGCTGCTGTTTTTTTTTCCAAGTTTTTATACATTTTGTTGGTACATACATATGATTTTTTTTGAAGTATGTAAGGGGGTTAAACAGTTTTTAAAAGAAAGTTTTTTTTGATAGACAATGATGCTGGTCTTTATACCATGCTGGTTGTTTAATAGGTTTTACTGCTGTAAACTGTGGGTGATGATGGGCTTTTTTCTATTACAGCTATCTGGACAGTTCTATGGGGTTTGATGTAAATAAGTTTTTTTTGGCATTTCAGCTACTTGAGTTGAACATATGGGATTAATGATCACTTATCAAATTTTGATAGTGACCATCCTCACAATGTATTTTGTATATATTATATATAGAATATGAATTTTTTCCTTGGAAAAAAGCTAACCCCGAATTTAAATTTGTTTTATCCCATATAAATAAATTCACATAATTTAATAATTAACATCATGTTACACATTTCCGTATTGAAAATAAGATGATAAAGACGAGAGTAATTATAAATATAGTGGAGAGAGTTGGGTGGTTTGTTCATTTTATAAAACACTATGTGTATGTGAGAGAAATAATGGTTAAAAAAATATTAATCGAGAAATTGATGAGGAAACCTATAAATACTTCTTCATATTTCATGGATGGCAAGGGTGGTAAACCCTTTGCCTCCCGAAAGCCTAAACCCAAAGGATTCAAGGCTGAAACTCGTGACCTCTACCCTCCCCAAAAGATAATATTTGTTTAAATATATTTGAATAAACAAGCATTGCTATTAAAAGCATGCATGTAAAAATATTTTAATTGTATATAAGTGTATGGTCAATCTAAATTTAATAGGAACTCATGTATTTCACACCCTGGAAATATTCATTGTTAAAAGGACGTCATTAATCAAAGCCAAAGTTTAGATGCCAAAATTTCTTGAGAAGATCCATACACGTTTGCATGAGGACATGCAACAAGTTCAGTTGGGGAGTATGTTGGGACTTAGAAATGTCATTTTTTCATCCACTTTATCTTCCACTATTCTTCACATTTCATCGTCCCATTAACCTTTTATCATACCATTTCCATACATATATGTGGGTTTCACCTTATTATTTCCACTTTATTTATTTTTAGTATTATAAGTGAATTTATGATTAAATATTAGAAAATCAACATGCTTTTCACTAATATCTCAAAGTATGGATGAGCTTTGTAATGTGTAGGAATATGTGAAGGATTAATTCAAAGAAACGACTTCACATATATCTCCTCCACCATTTCAAGGAGATAGTTATGCAAAGAATATTCTAAGGAGAAGATCATGGAGATTTGGTTGAGATACATATGGAGAATTTGTGAGAGATATGTGGAGGATTTGAAGGGATCATATCTTGTAATAATAGGAAAGTAGTTGAGTGGTTGAGTGAATAGTGGATCTCTCATTATGAGATGGTTATTTCCTTCATGTATAAAAGAGAGTGCTCTCTCTTCATTTCAATAATATTAAATCCTATATTATCTTAGAATATCTTAGATCTTAGATTATCTTAGAGAATAGTAGATTGTATAAGTTAGTCTTGACTTTGTAATGTGGAGAAGGGAATTCTTAGATTTGTTCATAATATTGGTTTTGATGCTTTCATGATTTGTCATTGATTCTTGTGATGTAAATTAAGATTGCTTGATTGTTAATGTGAGCTCACACGTGTTGTCTTGTTGCTCTTCATATGTTGTCTTTCTTTTATGCAATTTACTTTCAGCCGTGTGTTTCATTTTCCAGCACTAGATTAGCAATTGTGTGTTTCAGCTTAAGGGGGTTTAGATTAGTTTAATTTCGCTTCAGTCCTGCATATACTTTGCATGTGCTTCGTAAGCCTACAAACCTCGGATTGACAAATTAAATGGATGGGAAAATACTACAATAGAATTAAAATGACATTAATTCGGCCCAACACTAGTCGTTCGAAGTGCAAACTTAAGTTCCCTTGTAAGTTATGCGAGGGAGATCATCTCACTCACTAGTGCCCTACTATCGCAGAGGTGCGAAGAGTGTGGTCCGATACTCAAGAATTTCCTTCTCCTGAACAACCTATAGTTTCTCAACAACCTACTCAACCTTTGGTTGATCAAGTGGTGGAACCAATATTAGCTTTGGTTAATCCCACTCTTCTTTCAGAGAGTGATCCTGATGTGATTGAAACAATGTCATCTTTGGTCAATCCCACTCTCCTTTCGAAGAGTGACTTTCATGAAGCGGTTGAATCGGTTCCATTTTCGATCAATCCCACTCTTCCTTTGGAGAGTGAAGTGTCTACTAGTCACATTTTCTTCACTGCCAATTCAGAACTTACTGAACAAGGGGGCACTGAATTTGCTTCATATCAACCCCCACCAAGCTCTCGAATTGCTTCCTTTGATTGGGATAGCCTAGTTGAGTCGTGCCTTCCTTCTGACACACTTTTCCACATAAAGGTTAAAGTTGAACAATACACAATTGCTCGTTGTATTGTTGATGAAGGAGCCTCAGTTAGTATTTTGTCTGCTTGTGCTTGGAAAGGCATGGGATCTCCCAGCCTTGTGTCGCTTTCCAATCAGTTAGTGGCGTTTGATAGAAGAATTTGTATAGCCTTGGGAATTCTTGCTCAAACACCTGTTACTTTGGGTGGGAAGACCATCTTAGTTGACTTCATGGTGATAGAAGACCCCTTGGACTTTAATATGCTCCTTGGATGTGATTATGTATATGCCATGCAAGCTGTGGTGTCAACATTCTTTCATGTGATGTACTTTAATCATGGCGAAGAAATTGTCACTATCGATCAGTTGGATTTTCTTGATCCGTCTCCTAACATAACTAGAGACCAGGTCTTTCCTTTATTAATTCCCAATGTTTCTATAGACACTGCCCCACCACAAGTGAGCTATGTGGTCATGTCCTTTGCGTTTAATTGCTACTGAGAACCAACCTCTGTTTTCATGCTTACCTTCTTGGGACTTGGTCTCAACAGTTGACCAGGTGAGTCATCCTATATAGACTGTGGAGCCTGGTGTCCACTCTATCTATCGATTTGAAAGTTTAGACATGTGTCGTATCTCGGATGACCTCCTTCCTTCGGATGAAGTCTTCCTAGAGTCTTTGATATAGTCTGACCTTATTTTGGATGTTGGTTCAGTTGTGACTAAGTCTAACCCTGATTTGCCTAGTACACCTGACCTTTCTTCTTATGTTGGTCTTGTTGAGTCTTTTGACTTTCCCTTTGATCAACAAGTCAGTGATCGCGATGAGTTTGATTTTTCTTATGAATTTTTCAACTCCCGTGATACTGAGTTTGTTCTTGTAGACTCTATCTCCCTTATTGATTTTTGCTCTCCTTCTGAGGTTGATATTAAATATTATAAACCCTTGAGCCTTGGTACTATAGAATATTCTTCGGTCGATTCTATCTTGACTTTCCCTTTTGTAGAAGATAGCAAAGTCGCATGTGTTTCCGCCAAAGTGACTTGCATCAGATCTTTTCTTCTGAATATGATCCTCATGTTGTTGTTTCTTGGAGACAGGATTCTTAGTTGGATTCACAACTATTTACTAACCTCACCTTGTTGTTCAAGCTATAACTGCATTTGCATGTATCATGCTCACGATTTTGAGCCTGATGCCGGCTTCCACGCTTTTAGCTCATTGTATAAGCCCTCATATTTTCTCTCATCATCGCTTAGCCTTGTATCATTTTTCCTTTGCAACTTGACACTTGTTACCTTGAGGAGACTTTCCCCAAGTGTCTTTATCTTGCTCGCTTTCCTTGCATTATGCATAGGTTTGTTCCTTGCGCTTGGAACTAGATTTACCTACCTATGACACTTGTTTCCTCGCATTTATAGCATTCTTTCTACTCTCCTTCGAGCTCGTTAAAAATAGTAAGGAGGCCGCGAGTTGACTTTTCCAGACTCGTTAAAACTTCACGGGAAATATATTGAGTTTCTTTAGGCCCAGGTCTGAATCCTCAAAATAGACTTGACTGTTGAGTAAACTTGTCCATTCAGGCTTGTTAAGAATATGTGCATGGGCATCCACATTGGTGGTAGGTTATCACTTTCTCAGACCATGTGGAATAATACATGAAAGGATGACTCTCTTTTCTTCGGAATTGAGAAGAGTATTCTCAGGCATAGGTTTATCATTTTTCCGAACCTAAGGGACTAAATTTACACAAAAGGAGCCCCCGATATGAGCTTAGTTTTCTCTTTTTCGTGCTCTGGACCAAAACATGAAAAAGATTCTGAGTATACTTTATGTCTTTATCATACTCGTTAAACCCTAAAGAACAAAGCATCAGGTTTATTGTTGTGAGCCCCATTTCTCATAATCAAATGGATCTTTCCAAGTGATCTTACCTTCCTTCACACTCATAAAACTCAGGCTATATGCTACTTTTGAAGGAGTGTTGGGTAGGTGGTAATTTAACCTTTTTCATATCTTCTTGACTAAATATGAAAAAGGTGTGCCTTACTTCTTCGAAAGCTAAGAGAGTTCTTCTGTGGTTTGTTTTATACTTTTCCGGCCTTATGAGACTAAATTGGATGAAAAAGTTCCCCCCTGGAGTCTTCTTTAGAGTTTTCAGACTCTCTAAACTATGAAAACATCATCGAGCATGTACTAGATCGGGCTCGTAAAATCCACGAATCAGTGCTTGATCAAGCATTCTTCTCTCTTTTCTTCGAGCTTGCCAAAAATGAAGATGGTCCCGAGTTTGCTTTCTTGGACTCGTTAAACCTTTACAAGACAGAGGGGAAGGGAAGTTCATTTACATGTGTTTTACATCATGGAAGCAAGTCTTGTTTCCTTGAACAAAGCACCAGTTTTGAGTCTATCAACAATTGGGTCTTAGTATTTTAACTTTATCACTATTCATAGCTTTCTTTACTCCTTCAGTTGGTCTCTATTCCAATTATATGGGGAATCTTTCAATGTCTCCTACATTGCAGATTTGTGTCGTTGGTTCTTTCATGTCAAAAGATGCCTAAGTCACTTTTTGTGTCGTGCTCACTATTCAAGGATTAAATCTTTGTCAGCCATTATGCAATTTCCTTGACCTTTTGTGTCGGCCATTCCCTGGTATCAGTTCATTACATCATGTCTTCAGCGGTCCTTGTCATGAAATTTAGTACCAATTCCAGATCCAATTAGTATTTGATTTACCTCATGTTGGATGATGAAGAATGCCTTAATTCCTTCCTTCCAATGGATCTCTTCCTATCTACTACAGCACATCTTGCTCTAGGGATGAGATTTATATTTTTTATGATAGTACCTTGGGGATTGCAGTCATCAGTGGAAATTTCATTCGCTATTGGGTAGTGGGAATACCTTAACGTCTCATACTCGATGGATTCTTCAAGTGTTCGACTTCAAACCCTTGTACTCGCACTTGTTAGAATGTACTAGGTTCCTTGGGGACCATTTTCATTAATGGTGGTTTCCCTCGCGTTTGTTAACGGATATCATTATTGACCAGTAATCAAATGGTTTCCTCCATGTTCGACTTCAACTCCTTTATTCGCATGGTTAGGATTCATACCTTTTGGGTGGTTTGGATTGAAGACCTTGGGCTGACAATAACATCATCATTTTTCCTATTTCCCAAGCTATGCAAGACCTTGTTACATTTTATATGACATTTTGCTGAGACATAGATCCACCTTATATTCTTGTGGCTATGATCGATTGTTGAGAATGGATCCACCTTGTTCATTTGTGGCCATGACTCCTTTAGATTTGATATGGCACCTTTTTTCATATTGAGCAACCATGATAGTTTCATCAGTTATACATATGTTGGATCTGCTTGTATCTTTATGGCAATGTTTTGTATATGGACTTGTATGTCCCAGAGATCATTTTTTTCTGACATTTATCTCTCTTTCAGGTACCTTTGTTTGAGCCTTTTGATCTTGGATTCTCTGCTCTCTCCATACTCAATTGTTTCCTTTATAATGTATTTCAACTATCATCTTCCCCTCTAACCTCATACATTAGGGGGCATCTGTTATAGCTGAAAATGACACATCTCTGCCTGTGATCACTTTCCTATGTTTTCATCGCATGTCGACACTTCATGAAAGTCACTGAAAAAACACCATACTTGGAGGACCCATATCTTGAGTTTTGTAACTTCATTTCACCTCATCTCTACACCATTGGAAAGATATCTATGTTAGCTAAAACTTTCGAGAAGACACGAAAGTCTAAAAATGCCCAGAAGTACCCTAAAATGAGTTTTTTAATGTGTACGCGAGTTGCCTTAAGGAAACCCACGTACATACGTGACTTGCTCTATATAATACTTGTGTATTCCTTAAATACATGACTTTCTGCATTGCAACCCGCATATAACTCCTTTTGTATGTGACTGTTGTCTCTGCAACCCATGTACGCCTCCTGAAAATGTCAAAAAAATACATATTTTGAAATTCGGGTAGTTTGGGTAGTTATGCAACTGACTCCTTCAGTTGTAACTAATTTGTCTTCAACCCTAACTCTTCATTAAGCATATAAATAGAGGTAGGGAGGTCCATGAGAGGATACTTGAATATTTGCATTGTCATGCTGGAGGAATTGGGACTCTCTTTGCCCACACCTTTGCCCTAGAAGCTTTCTCCTTGTGTTGTAGAGCTTGGAGGCTGAGTTCCTTAGAGAAGAGAAGCAACAGAAGCAGATCAAGATTTCGTGAGGTGTTGAACTTGAAGAGAAGGTATACTTGTACTTGTTTTCAAGATTAATAAAGATGTGATGTCCTTCTTCTTCCCAAATAATTGTTCAATGTGTGATTGAATCTCTAATTATGATTATATGATGTTATTTATCATATTATGTTTTCATGTTTCATTGAATATAATCTCCTTTCATATAGTCTATTTGGTTTGAGGAAGGTATAACTTGTTTTGCAGGTCTCTTGGGGCAAGAGGAGCAAGAGAAGGATTGAAGGGATTCTTGGAACAACCTTCGTTTGTCAAGTTATGAACCATTCTAATCTCTTAATCTTGCTTATATATACTTGCGGAACCATTTGCATCTCTCTTTCAACCCCGGTATGTTGATGGCCTCTTAAACCCTAGCCATATGAAACATTTCTTTACAACAATATGGAATTCTTATGAGTAGCTTGTTTCTTGCCATGATAAAGGGACTAATGTATCTTCAGGTTATGCATCAAAATACTACTACGGAACCATCCTTAGATGTCACTTTAACATATAATATCTTAATTGTTGGGGTATCAGGTCCTCATGGCTGAGATCATTGGTCTGAAGGTGTTTGTATGAAAGGGGTGAATATATTTTAACATCACACAAGCTCACTCCCAATGAATACTCTCAATGCAGTAATATTACTTTTAAGGAAATGATCCTCATGCAATAGGTTTGAGTATCATCGTAGAAGCATCAAGAAGTATCTGTTGCACGTGTAGGGAATCATCAAATCGCTGGTTCTGATATATAACATTGTATAGCAGCAATGAGGTTTAAAAGTATGGAACAAATTGATAAATAAAAGGAACTGCTAGTGTATGCCCGGATTGTCACGTCCTCGACCCTTCGACCGGCGAAGAGGATGCGACCATAGCGTTAACCATCCGTGCTACCAGCCCCATGAACATGTGCATTGATAAAAATGCTAAAACAGAATGCTGAAATAAAATGCTTTGAACTAGACATGCACACATGATAATTTATCATACACAGATGCAATTGTTTATCATACACAGCGGAAGCAACATTCATTCATACAAGCATTCATTCAACATGTTCATCATAATCATTAACAGTAAATATGGTTGTAGAAGTAAAATAGGCAAGATTACTTATCTTATGAAGAACTCGTTCCGCAACCAGCTACGTCGCTGCAACATTCCACCCAACCATAGGCCAGCATGCTCCTTAATCTCTCAGGAGCGCTGCCACCCCCGAGCTGGGCATGATTCTCCAAGGAATAAGGGAACAAGCAGGCTTACACATAGCCAAGGATACACAAAAAACAGCCAAGCCAACACAGTTGGGTTTATCATGCCATCAAGGAGTTGGGAAAGGCTAAATGCTAAGCTAGTGAGCCCATTACAGAGCTAGGAACACCTACACTGGGACTAGCCTGACTTCTAAGACACCCACACACACCCAACACAAGGAATCAGTCCCTTCTCTGCTACACAGTCCCTGAGGCCCTGCATTCCCTTCCAGTGCTATTCAGGGTTTGTGAAGAAGAAAGCCAGCCCTCTAGCCCTGTCTGTGTGGTTTCCAGCCACCAGGTTTATCAAGCAAACCGAACCCCCATCCCTGCTCCCAACACAGTCCGAAGAGCAACCATTGCACGCATGCAACTACTCAGCAATTACAGCTTAACAGGGAAAACGACTTCTAAGTCATTCTTGGCCCTATCGTGGCCAAAACGACTCCCAGCGAATTACAACAGTCCCCAAACACAACAACAAACACAGCTCATGACATGGGAAAACAACAGTCCCAAAAACGAAACGTATCAGCATACACTCCCAACAAACGTGGGGAAACAACAGCCCATTTTACACAATCGAAGTCGTTGGGGAAAAAAAAACGTACATAGACCACACCATCCACAAATCTATAGAGGAAAACTGCGTGGGTAAAACCCAGGAAAATCCTGTGCGTGAGCATGAGCAACCTCTGCTCCTGCATGAGGACGAACAGACAATCGAAAGTGCATGAATGTCTCAGCACAGTTGTGGAAAGAGTGGTATGCCTGCGTGAGTGATGGCGGTGGTTTCTTTTTCCATTGTGAAGTCAACTGTGGGTGGAGTGTGAATGTGGGCAAGGACTGACAGTCCTGCCACACCCACTCCCAAACAATAACTGCCTCAACTACCAGCAGCAATTCTTAATGGAGGTGGTTGGGTAAGACAAGGTGGTGACACATGGGTTTTTCCCTCATGGCTCAAGGTTTGACATTCCCCCACCCTTATCCTTGTGAAAATCATGCCCCTTCTCAATTTAGTTGCCGCAA
Source organism: Pseudotsuga menziesii (assembly GCA_001517045.1). NCBI lineage: Eukaryota > Viridiplantae > Streptophyta > Pinopsida > Pinales > Pinaceae > Pseudotsuga > Pseudotsuga menziesii. Next base: position 8,491 of record LPNX010070200.1, on the reverse strand, counting down.
CGTAGCTGGTCGGGTTCATTTTAATTAAAGATGCATATGTACATGATGACAAAACTTAATATGTATGCCGCATGCCTCGATATACCATCAGTGAGAAATTAAACCTGAAACATAGCATAACCAATCAATGGTGGGGCCTTGGCCTTTAGCTCCACACCATAATCATTACAATATATACATCATGTACATTTAATGCAACGGGGTCAAAACTAGGGTGTTACATTCCCCTCCCCCTTCAATAGCACTGTCCTTAGTGCTTTTCAATTGAACAAAATTCTACACTGGTATCACCTCAGTGTTCCACAGAATTGAACAAAAATGGATGTGCCAATCGCATGGCATCCTCCAGCTCCCATGTAGCCTCTTCAGGTCTGTAGTGCTCCCATTGCACCTTTACCTGCCCTATGGCTCGGTTCCGGAGCATTGTGACCTTCCTGTTGAGGATGCGCATTGGCTCGATTCGGAACTCTCCCTCGGGTTCCACCTGAATCACATCCCAATTTATCACGTGGTTAGGATCATGTACATATCTCTTAAGCAAAGAAACATGAAAAACATTATGAGCCCTAGTGCTAGCAGGAAATGCAAGTCTATATGCAACTGGCCCTATTCTTTCAAGCACTTCAAATGGTCCATATTATCTAGGTGACAACTTGGCACAATTTCCAAGCTTTAAGGAACTCTTCCTTGCCCTCACTCTGAGGTAAACATGATCTCCAACCCTAAACTCCCTGTTCACCCTATGCTTATCTGCGTAGCTTTTCTGTCTGTCCTGTGCTGCTTTCAGATTCTGCCTAATCTTTATAACCTCTCGTTCCATTTCCTTGAGCAATTCTGGTCTGAGCACAATCATGTTCACTAGATTATCCCAAGTCACGGGTGTCCTACACCTTCTTCCATACAAAGCTTCATACGGACTCATCCCCAAGGATGCCTGATGTCCATTGTTATAATCAAACTCTACCAAGTGCAAGTAATATTCCCACTTGGTTGGTTTTCTCATTACGTACATGCGAAGCATATCTTCAAGCACCTGATTAAATCTCTCTATCTGACCATCTGTCTGAGGATGGTATGCAATGTTGAAGTTTAGCTTTGTACCCAAATCGGCAAACAACCCCTTCCAAAAGTTGGAAGTGAACTTGACATCTCTGTCAGAGACTATCGCCTTAGGCAATCCATGCAATTTGAAAATCTCCTTCATGAAGATCTTTGCAATGTCATCCATCTTATACGCAGACTTCACCAGTATAAAATGTGCTGCCTTTGTTAACTTGTCTACCACAACCATGATGGAATCATGCTTTCTCCAAGTCATTGGCAATCCTGTAATAAAATCCATGGAAATAACTTCCCAGTTCCATTCTGGAACTGGAAAAGGCTGCAACAAGCCTGCTGGATGTTGATGCTCAACCTTTACTTGTTGACATTTCATACACCTTGAAATGTACTTAGCCATATCCCTTTTCATTCCTGGCCAAAAGTACTGCTTTCTAGCTATATCAATTGTCTTCTGATATCCTAGGTGACCAAAATACAGAGCTTGATGGATTTCATCCATAACAACTCTCCTCAAACCTTCTACATATGGAATATAAATTCTACCTTTATAAGTGAGAAGTCCATCTTCTTCCAATTTATATCCATCATACCTCTTCTCAAGACTTTGCTGTTGCAATTTGTCTTTTACCTGCTAATACCATTCATCTCTAGCAGCATGACTAACAATCTTCTGCCTCAAATCTGGTTGGCAAATACTAAGAGATGCCAGATGCATTTCCTGCACCTTCCTGCTGAGTGCATCATCTACCTTATTTTCCTTTCCCTTTATGTGCTTGATTTCAAAATCAAACTCACATAGAAATTCCAGCCATCTTGCTTGTCTAGCATTCAGATTAGGCTGATCAAACGAATATTTCAGACCACAATGGTCTGTCCTGAGCTCAAATCTCCTACCCATCAAGTAATGCCTCCACATCTTGAGAGCACGTACTATGGCTGCAAGCTCTAGATCATGAGTGGCATAGTTCTTCTCATGCTCCTTCAGCTTTCTTGACTCATAACATATCACGTGGTTGTCTTGCATAAGGACTCCTCCAAGCCCTTGTCCACATGCATCGGTACACACCACAAAATATTTCTCTGGATCTGCAACCTTCAATACTGGTGCACTGGTGAGAAGATTCTTCAACTGCTGGAAACTTTCTTCACACCTTGATGTCCATTCGAACTTCATCCCCTTCTTTTGCAAAGAAGTGATGGCATGTGCAACTTTGGAAAATCCCTCAATGAATCTCCTGTAGTATCCTGCAAGTCCCATAAAAGATCTTACATCTGTCACATTTCTTGGAGTAGGCCAATTCATAATGGCTTCAATCTTTTCAGGGTCCACAGATATACCCTCCTCTGAGATAATGTGACCCAAATACTAAATTCTATCTCTATAGAAATCACACTTGCTCAGTTTCGCATACAACTGATGCTCCTTGAGCAATTGCAGTGTCAATCTCAAATGCTCTTCATGTTCTTTCTCATTCTTAGAATAAACAAGAATGTCATCAAGGAAAACAAGAACAAACTTGTCCAAATATCTGCTAAAGACACTATTCATAAGGCACATAAATGTAGTGGGTGCATTTGTGAGACCAAATGGTACCACTACAAACTCATAATGCCCATACCTTGTCCTGAAGGCTGTCTTATGAATGTCTTCATCCTTGATTCTCAACTGATGGTAACCAGACCTCAAGTCAATCTTGGAAAATACCTTTGCTCCTCTCATTTGATCAAAGAGGTCATCAATCCTAGGCAAAGGATATTTATTCTTCACAGTAACCTTGTTTAACTGCCTGTAATCAAAACATAACCTGAGTGTACCATCTTTCTTCTTTACAAATAGAAGTGGTGCTCCCCAAGGAGACACACTTAGTCGAATATACTTCTTTTCCAACAACTCTTGCAGTTGCATCTTCAATTCCAGCATTTTCGGTTTACTCATCCTGTAGGGTTCCTTGGACACTGGTGCTGCTCTTGGCACAAGTTCAATAGTGAAATCAATGTCCCTCTTTGGAGGAAGCCTTGGAATCTCATCAGGAAACACATCCTTGAATTCCTGTAACACCTGATAGTCCTCCAACCTCAGAGTTTCATCTCCTAATGTCTCCAAGATATGGGCTGCATACAACTGGCAACCCTTCCTACAGAACTTCTTTAACTGCATTGCTGAAACCTGCCTTACTGAAATCACCTTTGGAATGCCTTTCACAACTACTAGGTTTCCTTCTTCATTCATGCATTTGAAAGCCTTATTGTAACAGTCAAGCTTCACTCGGTGAGCTTCTAACCAATCCATTCCAATGAAAACATCATAGGAACCAAGTGGTAGAACATTCAGATCTACACACGTGACCAATCCATTCATGACCAATGGACATTTCTCTACCACTTCACTGACCTTTCTCTTAGTTCCAGTGGCTAGCTGAACTAACCAAGACTTCCTATGCTTTACTTTCTTAAAAGCACAAATCTCCACTACTCTACGAGTAATGTAACTGTGCATAGAACCAGGGCCAATCAAAATAGAAACAGATTGCTCAACAATCTTACCTGCTACTTCAACCACAGTTGACTGGTGATCTGCCTGGCGGTCCTCTAGTGCTGTGTAGATCCTAGGGACTGCCCTTGCTACTTGACCCACTATTTCTACTTCTTGAATGTTATAAGCTGGCCTTGCACTCTCATTCTCAAGTGGACAATTCCTGTGCATGTGGGGTCCTCCACATTTCCAACATTGAAGTGATCCTCTATTATGTTGTGGATCTTTAGGATTTTCTGTTGTCACTCCAACTGGCTTACTCGCAGCTTGGGATTGCTGCTTTTGCTGATTCCTAAAGTTAGAAGGTTTGAAACCTTTCTTTCTTTGGTCAAACTTCTCATTCTTCTTGTCCTTCCATGCCTTATGGTAATCCGGTTTACCTTTTCTTTGCTCATAGCAATACTTAGCCTTCCTTATTGCTTCTTCAAGAGTTCTAGGTTCATAAAACTCAATTCTATCTTTGTAAGACTGAGGTAATCCACTCAGAAAACGCTGGACCTTCACTTTTTCATCTCTGATGTACCAGACATACCTCAACAGCTCCAAGAACTTATTTGCATATTCGTCCATGGTTTGCTGTCCCAATATCAGTTCATGGAACTCCTTAATCTTGTCATCATAATACATGTCAAAGAGGTATTTCTGCTTGAAATACTTCTTGAACTGCTTCCACTTAAGTCTCCTTTCATTGATCCTCTTTACTTGCTTGAAGTGTTCCCACCAAATGGATGCTCTTCCATTCAGATTGAATATGGAAACTCTTGCCTTCATGTTTCCTGAATAATCATGCACTTGAAAGTACTTTTTTATCCCAAGAAGCCAAGCTTCAACCTCTTGTCCAGTCTTTACCTCACCGTCAAATGTAGGAGGTTTATATTTCTTAAATTCATCCCGAGAGCGATCCCTATGGTGTCTCTTTCTTTTTCTTTTATGAGAAGAAGAACTTGAATCCCCGATGGATTCTTCAGAATCGGACGAGCCACTAGAAGTCCTTCTCCTTCTCCTAGTGCTGCTCTTACTGCCTTCTGTTCTTTCTGTACCTCGTCCAGAGTCTATCTTTCTATGCAAGTCTGTCAAACTCTGCAACATTGCAGCATTCAACTGATGCTGCTCTTCCTGGGATTTGATCAAGCTTCTCATGGTAGCTGCAACATTTGACGATGTCCCCTGAAATCGCCTTTCATTGGACTCAATGTCATCATTTCTATTATGGACATTTTCTCCCATGGCATCTTCTGCTCGCTTGTACGAATCCTGAGCATCATATCCGTCATGGGTTCTCATACTGAACCGCAACTTACTTACCAAACTGCACTACCTGGAATACTTCCCTTTGAAGGTGACTATGATTCTGCAAATGTGTTAGGAACACAAATGTTAGATGCATAACATTGACATAATCCAGTATTACTTACCTTCTCCTGGAAAAATCACAACATTACAAGTTTTCCCTAAACATAGAATTTTCATTCTCAAAGAACGACTGTCTCAGGGGGACGACAGGGGTTAAGGGGGCTTTCCCCCTTGTGGCTTCCCTACACCATTGTTGGGCGGGTTGAGGGCAGCACCCTCATTTTTTTATTTGTTTTTAATCATTGGTTCTCGTGCAATCTGGTGCATAAAATCACTGCCTCTTTTCTCATTTTCAGTCCTGAAAATCCACTGAAAAACAGCTGAAAATTCCCCTGAAAAACAGTCGAAATCTGCTAGGAAATCCCACTTGAAAATCTCAAAATTTCCTCTGCAGAATCGGCTCTCATTTCAACTATCAATCCGACGTATCGGGTCCTTAGTTGACTAAGCTTCCGACACTTCGGCAGTCTGATATTCATCTTTCATTCGACACTCATCGGCGGTCCAATCAACTAAATTTTTTCGACGTTTCGGGCCGATCCTCCTCTGGTTGTCGACATATCGGCGGACCGATCCTCTAATTTTCTCCGAGATGTCAGCAGTCCAATCCTCTAAAGTTTTCTGACATTTTCTGTACTTAGAAAAAAAAATTCTTCTTCCTTCTGGCGCTGCATCGGCAACCTCATCCTCTAATTATCGGTGATCGGATCCACTAAGCACTACCATGTCAGTTATCAAATCTTCTATCCTTCGGAAGGATATTCCATTAGACAGCCGCAACGGCGGGTAGTGATCCGACTGCGGGTTCCACAGACCATAACTCATCGGCTATTGGAAGCTCTATCCACTAACCATCGCCGATGGCTGATGATTCCCGGACTTAGAAAATTTTTGAAATTTCCCCCCTTAGTCTTCCTTTTCACCGCTTGATCAGCTCCATTCTCTTCTTTTCTTCGGCCAAATAGTTCCATCAGCAGCTGCAATGACGGAACATGATCTTCGATCTTCTTTCGATTGGCGGTCCAATCTCCTGTGGCATAACTTGATCGGTGTCGGTAGTCTCTTCTCATCGGAAGGCTAGTGCTCTAGACTTCTGCAATGGCGGCACACAAAACACTATCTTCTTCCGATAGAAAAATTTTTAAACTTTCTTTACGGCGTTGGCGGTCGAAGGCCTTGTCCGTCGGACGTGTAGCTATTTAGCCATCTGCAACGGCTTGCGCTCAATCAACTATTTTTCACCGATAGACGTCGAACACTTAGAAAATTTTCCATGATTTTCTTTCCAACTGTGCTCCTTCGGGCATGCTTCCGCTACATCAGAAGTCCTTTCCACTAAGTGTTCTAATGAACCGACAGTTCAACACTTAGACAATTTTTTGAATTTCCAGTCATTCACTGATTTCTGTTGGGCAGAAGGAAATACTACCTATGTCACTGCACCCTTCATGGCTCATTCAGGTCCATGCTGCAACATGAGCTCTAATACCACGCTGTCACATCCTCGACCCTCCAACCGGTGAAGAGGACACGACCATGGCATTAACCATCCGGGCTACCAGCCCCATGAACATGTGCATTCATAAAAATGCTAAAACAGAATGCTGAAATAAAAAGTTTTGAACTAGACATGCACACATGATAATTTATCATACACAGATGCAATTGTTTATCATACATAGCGGAAGCAACATTCATTCATACAAGCATTCATTCAACATGTTCATCATAATCATTAATAGTAAATATGGTTGCAGAAGTAAAATAGGCAAGATTACTTATCTTATGAAGAACTCGTTCCGCAACCAACTACGTCACTGCAACGTTCCACCCAACCATAGGCCAGCGTGCTCCTTAATCTCTCAGCAGCGCTGCCACCCTCGAGTTGGGCATGATTCTCCAAGGAATAAGGGAACAAGCAGGCTTACACATAGCCAAGGATACACAAAACACAGCCAAGCCAACACAGTTGGGTTTACCAGGCCATCAAGGAGTTGGGAAAGGCTAAATGCTAAGCTGGTGAGCCCATTACAGAGCTAGGAACACCTACACTAGGACTAGCCTGACTTCTAAGACACCCACACACACCCAACACAAGGAATCAGTCCCTTCTCTGCTACATAGTCCCTCAGGCCCTGCATTCCCTTCCAGTGCTATTCAGGGGTTGTGGAGAAGAAAGCCAGCCCTCTAGCCCTGTCTGTGTGGTTTCCAGCCACTAGGTTTATCAAGCAAACCAAGCCCCCATCCCTGCTCCCAACACAGTCCGAAGACCAACCATTGCACGCATGCAACTACTCAGCAATTACAGCTTAACAGGGAAAATGACTCCTGAGTCGTTCTTGGCCCTATCATGGCCAAAACGACTCGAAACGAATTACAACATTCCCCAAACGCAACAGTAAACACAGCTCATGACATGGGAAAACAATAGTCCCAAAAAGAAACGTATCAGCAGACACTCCCAACAAACGTGGGGAAACAACAGCTCGTTTTACACAATCGAAGTCGCTGGGGAAAAAAAATGTACATAGACCACACCATCCACAAATCCGTAGAGGAAAACTGCGTGGGTAAAACCCAGGAAAATCCTGTGCGTGAGCGTGAGCAACCTCTGCTCCTGCGTGAGGACGAACAGACAATCGAAAGTGCGTGAATGTCTCAGCACGGTCGTGGAAAGAGTGGTATTCCTGCGTGAGTGATGGCGGTGGTTTCATTTGCCATTGTGAAGTCAACCGTGGGTGGAGTGTGCGTGTGGGCAAGGACTGACAGTCCTGCCACACCCACTCCCAAACAATAACTGCCTCAACTACCAGCAGCAATTCTTAATGGAGGTGGTTGGGTAAGACAAGGTGGTGATACATGGGTTTTTCCCTCATGGCTCAAGGTTTGACATTCCCCCACCCTTATCCTTGTGAAAATCATGCCCCTTCTCAATTTATTTGCCGCAACGTAGCTGGTCGGGTTCCTTTTAATTAAAGATGCATATGTACATGATGACAAAACTTAATATGTATGCCACATGCCCTGATATACCATCGGTGACAAATTAAACCCGAAACATAGCATAACCAATCAATGGAAGGGCCTTGGCCTTTAGCTCCAAACCATGCTCATTACAATATATACATCATGTACATTTAATGCAATGGGGTCAAAACCGAGGTGTTACATGGATTTTAAATGGAGACACTTAGCGTTTTGTCCTTCCAAAGGGATCAATCAGAATTTGAGGAATGCTCAGCTTTCTTTGCGGTAAAGTTTGTAAAATGACCTATGAATGAAGATGGAACTTATAAGACATGTCAAATTATAGGATACTAAAGAAAATGCATTACATGAAGCATCCAACACCTAAAACCATTATCCTAACAATGGCATTTAAACTTTGAAACAGGGTATTTTTTAAGGATTCTAATATTATACTTAAGTATATTATTCTAGGCAATTGTTTTGGATTGAAAAAAACATGTTTATAGATAGGTAGGTGAATATTAAATATGAAACATAAAATTAACACTGAAATGTGTAAATTTTGGCGAATAT
>LPNX010070182.1:64822-94254 GCA_001517045.1 Pseudotsuga menziesii | reverse complement strand
ACAACATATATAAGAGGAATCATAAAACATGGTTGATGGCCATTAATCAGATCCACAATATAACTCTCTCTCACACACACATATATATATATGACAAATCAGACCAAATCAATACAATTCTGCCAAAACAATTCTTTGGGTAGCCAACTGAAATTTCTGATTTGACTCCGGTTCAATTGCCAAATCATTATCTTTCGACATTCATATATATTATTGTTTCATTATATATAATCATTATTGCTTGGTTATATATTTTTATCCAACAAATAAATGAAAATCAATATGACATTTGATATATGACACATCGTACGAAATAAATAACCCACCAACGAAAAGATTAAAAATAGATAAAAAATCGACCAACATAGAGATGTATATGGCCTGAGAGAAAGAGCCAAATGCTAAATCCTCATCATTAAAGAGGACATATTAGCTTGTTCCATAGCTCATAGATTCTCTCATAGCCCAATACTCATGGAATTAATTTTATGTAAAGCCTTTCATCTCATTAGCTAATGGATGCCCTCAAAAACTTATATGAATGTAATTGATATTTGTTTAAAGGAAAAATGGAGTTTATATAATATGTTTGAAAGCATGATACTATTATATATATTAGAAAACCAAACACAGAAAGAAACCTTGAACTAAAATACATAACTATAAGAGGGAAAATGGTAATTTTGTTATAAAATGAAGAGAGGGTATAGGAATCAACCAATGGTGTGGGTGTGAAATCTCCTCCCTTCCACTTGAATCAGCTCCAAATGCTCCAATGCCTGTCGAATTCTCGCTCCAAACGCTGCGATGCCCGTCGAAATCGCGTTTCTGATATTGAAAATGGGCTCGGGACTATTTTTTTTTTATTTATAATTTTCATATCGCGTGCGCGTTTTAGAACTACACAACGTGTGCGCGTTTTGTAGTTATATAACGCGTACGCGTTTTGTAGTTCTATAACATGTGTGCGATTGTTCTTCCTATCCTACATGTTTTATGACATGTCATGCTAGGGTTGAACCATACCAAGTGCTATGTGAGGCTCGGGTTGATGTATTTTTTGGTAGCATGATGTTGTTTTTGAAAACTAGGATTGCATCTTAAAGGTCCATCATCTTCTTGCACTTACCCTAATATTATTTTATTAGGCACCATGTTTTCTTATACTAAGATACATTAGGGATCCTTCTTGTTACAAATTGATAATATGATATATAGGGGGTATTAAAATGGGTTGATAAAAATGGATACCTACAATATATGCCGAAACTAGGGATTTTCTTAATTGGAAAGGTATATTGGGAGGGGATTTCAACAATACAATTCTAGGAAGCATTTTCCAATATTTAGTGAAATTAGGGATATTATTTAATAGCCTATGAACAATTGTGCTATACATCAAGTTCATTGAGTGAAACCCCCGTACCTTTTATTCTCTTCTTATTTACTTCATTCATTTTCTGTTTTTATTTATATTCTAAATTAATTCATTTTTTGTTTAGTCTTCTTAATTATTTTTGTTTATCTTAGTTATTTCCCTAAAGAGACTAGGACCCCTCATTCATTAGTTATCTCCCATAGAATAACCATGTTTTTAATAAAGTTCAATAAACAAACCAAATACATAATAGTGCCAACCATAAGGTTCCGCTATTTACAATACTTAACATACAGGGGTTGGCATTCTAAAGCATTACATTGGGAATGTGGACACCCCTAGAAACCTATCCCTAATTAGCTCCAATAATATAATTAAATACTCATGGTATATATTTATTGTAGACATAATTTGTTGCACTCAAGAATACTCTATTTATTTTCATGAGTTGCTTGGGTTACATTATCGCTTATAGAGAGTCTCTCATCTAAGGTATATATCAACATGGATTCTACTAACCCACGTAGTTTCTCTATCTATTAATCCAAATATTTTTTCTATTGTTATTTGAAAATGAACCAATCAACAAGTTTCACTACCCTATCATCCAATTCCTTAATTTAGCTCCACAATTTTGATACTTCAGTTTGTCTATCTTCACTTTCTTCATAAATCATGAGCGGGCTCTCTCAAAGGTTTAGTGGGCATATAAATTTTTCTACTCTCTATTTCCATGAGAGCCCACTAATATTTATTATACTTCTCCTCTATTTTATATCTACCGCATTTTTTGAATCATATAAAACAAATCTTCCAAGCAAAAATTATGCAAGTTTCAAATGAAAATACCTATTAAAAACTCTAATTTGGAGATTGTCATGTTAGTTGACTTTCCACCAATGTAACTCTAAAATTTATCCATCTCCAAGTTTGGAATTCTGACCAATAATACTATGATATGTCGTATATTCAATCCTATAGGTTTGACCTACCAATGAAATGTTATCATAACTTTCTCTAAACTTGTTGATTTTGTCTACCACATGTCCAATTTTTTAAACCTAAATCAGAAATTTTTTTACAAGCATTATGGTTCATTTTTTTTCTAATGAAAGAGTGGTACTCATAATAGTTTTTGAACTAACAAAAAACCTTGACTTCTATAAACTAAAACTCTAAAATTATAACAATCCAAAACATGATATTTTTACAATATGTACTTCACTATGTATCCTTAGGATACCTAGATTTTTCTTTCTATAGTGAAAATGAAAAGAAGGCCTATTTTGATGGATCCCACCAAGAACCATAGCCTCTTTATACTAAATGTTATGAAGCAAATTCTCCTAATTCAACTCGAGGATGATGAGCAATCAATTAATAATAAAGCTCAGTAATCTCAATTTTATAATATATCCAATGCACAAATAAATGTCATTTATTATAAATGAAATATAAAGTGATCATGATGTAACCTACCACTTAACCCACTTATGCATAACTAATATACTATTAAATAAATTAGGATTATGACCTTAACATTAATCATCATTATGATTATTCTTATAATTTTTCCATTTACAAATAAGAATGAAATTAGTGGTTCAATTTTATGTTTTAAGATAAAGTATATTTTAAAGATATTCTAATGCAACCTAGTTTATGTCATTATACAATATTTAAAAAGCTATATATCAAGATAAATAATGCCATTATACACTATTTATTTATAAAATCTATATATCAACATAAAATAATGTTTGTTGACTAGTTTTCATGCCTTGTTCTATGCCTCTATGTCATGGTTTTTTGGTTTGGGTTCGCACAGCTATATAAATTAATATGTGTCATGTATTTCAGTGTATGTTGATGTATATGTTTTTTGGTTTGGGTCGCACAGCTATATAAATTAATATATGTCATGTATTTCAGTGTATGTTAATGTATTTATATGAACAATATACATTCTTATATATGTTGGTATATTTACTAAATATATTTGCCTTAGAATTATGGATAGATTTCACTTTCCAGAGATATAAATGCATGATGATATGAGGTAGAAGTTTATCCAAATAGAAAAAAAACTAAATCATCATGTCATACCTCTAAACCTTGCAACTATATTAATTAATTACTGCCAAGTGCTGCTTAATGCAACAGTATTAATTAATTACTCCGAGATGTATGCTGGTTGTCTTAAAATCCCACCTCTTATCAAAGTCATTCCCATCAAGCCCACCTCTTCTCCCTCCGATGCCATAGTTGGATGCCCACACTCCAATATCTGGGACGAAACCTTTCTCCAGTAGAATGTACTATGCAAAAACATGCGGCAAAAACACAAAACCTAGGATCTCGAAAGTTTGGTGGGCGAATTGCAAAGGTATCTTGGCAATAGCCACGGGATGGACGGATGACATCACTAGAGAACCATTTAAGAGAGGTTCAAAGTTCAAACTCTTTGTGACAAGCATTAAATAACGGTGGCTTAAGCCTTATTCTCCACTGGAGTCGTTACAACACTTCAAGAATGACTGTCCTCTTTCACAGTCTACACTTATTGGTACTCAATTTCAACCAGTACCTCCAACTTAGCTTATGTTTCTTCGTTTCTATGTGGGATTAAAAGACTGGCAATCTAGCCCAGTGATAATTACACCTTACAACCCCAGTAAAGGTGTTCCTTTTCCAATGCTCTAGGCTCTGGCGGTTTTGGTTTATGCTCAGTTGTGTATAATGTCACTTTCACTACTTTGGCCTCGATGATGTGGAAAAACATGCATTAGTTAATCCTATGTTTTGATGTGACCAATCATGTCAGGCAACCCCTGGCCACCGTAGGTTTTGGTTCATGGCACCTTGGTAGCAGATTTCCTGGCTCTAAATAGAGCAGAGGCGCCATGGTTTCCTTACTGACACCGCACGGAGTGATGTGAACAACAAACAAGAAGCTTCCACCATTGCTTGAAGGAACTAGAATGCTAAAGGGCCCAGCAGAGGGTTGAATGACTGCCGGCTAGTGTAGAAAATCCCATAGCAAACTCGTTCAAAGATACACCTGTTCAGGGTTTTATTGATCCCGAAAAAGCATCCACTAAATTTCTTGGACTATTCCCAACCATGATAATTTTGATGGTTGGTTTGAGTGTTGACTTCCATAATTCCATTGTGGACAAGGGTTTAAAGGCCAAAATGAATCAGTCTGTTGTTCAGGCTTTAATTAGACGAACGTTGCACAGTAAGTAAGTTGTTGGATCTCAAGCTAAAAAGTTTAAAGATAAATACATATCCAAATGATTACACCAGACTCGTTATTCTCTCTCATTTAATGCCAGTTTTTAGTAAACTCTACACATCGATCTGGTGGCTAGATTTATACTTTCTACTAGTTATTTATTTTTGCAATTTGGGTCCAGTAAGTAAGTTGTTGGATCTTAAGCTAAAATGTTTAAAGATAAATACATATCCAAATGATTACGCCAGACTCGTTATGCCAGTTTTTAGTAAACTCTACACATCGATCTGGTGGCTAGATTTATACTTTCTACTAGTTACTTATTTTTGCAATTTGGGTCCTTATTTTTCATAACGCTGGGGCAATCCAGTTCATTCGTAAAACAATAGCTGGCGACTAGCTTTGCTACCTTCTCTGACCTGGTGTTAATTTACAGAATGCACAGGAGGGACGACTACAACTTTATGTCATGCATCAATGGCTGGATACACGGTGATTTGTCCCCTGATGGTCATGGTGGGGCTGCATTAATCGACAACCGTGAAGTCACGGACATTATCTTTCTCTACATGAGATATTTTTGCTCCTATTTTCTTGTAGAGCTGTCTACGTCGTGAATCCCCCTCAGTGGTTTTGGATGCATAGGCATGCGGCCGTGTCTATGTGGAAATCCATATTGTTGTTATTAGTTGCTACATGGAAATCCATTGTTATTACTTGGTTTATCAAATTTGATAGTGTTATTACTTGGTTTATCAAATTTGATAGTCGTTTTTTCTAAATGGGAGGAAAGCAGGGATGCTTTCCATGTATAGATTTCAAGGTCGAGTGTTATTGGCCTAACATTTATTTCAGTAGTTACATATGTGGAAACAGTCCACCTTGGTGTCAATCTGAATCACTTTTGCTGATCAAACTGAATCATTTTTTGTGATATATTTATATGTTAATTGAATTTAAAATGCTAATTGAGTTTAAGGATGTTGTGTTTTCTTATGTAAAGAATTATTATTCTTTCTATATGTATTTGTTTATGGATGTTATTTTTTTTTAATATGACATATACCATCTTATAGATGTACTAGTTGTATCTATTGTTTATCTTATGACAACTCCACCAAATAACATCTGGACATCAATTATTAACCTTATATATAAGTTGTCATTTTTTTAAAATATCATTTTATATCACTCAAACAGTGATGTTGATAATGCTCACTTTCTCTATAGCATCAAAATATTTAACATTATCACCAAGTCAAAACTATTTGGGAATCCTTATCTCATTTCAAAATAGTCAAAAGACAAATTATTGAGAAAGACTAAGAATATTTTCCTCAAAAGAGTCACATCATGTAACACATCATTACTATCAACATGCACATGCTCTATATCATAACTTAGACACATCTTACATATTTTCCCAATGAAGAATCACTATATATATGTGTAACTCATCCACTACATGAGGTAACCTCGAAGCTCCCACTCTTCCAATCATTTAGCACAATAAATATCACCATTGCATTGCAACTTCAAGACCTAGTATTTCGACAAAAACATTTGCACTCCCTCATTATAGTTTGACAATAGTTGCTCAAAGCAATACTCATACACCGATGGATTCTACAACATAACATTGATCCATTTTATATCAACTTACAAGTTGTGTGGTTATCTCCAACCCTAGAGCACTAGAACAATTCATATGGTAGTTGTCATTCCTTATTTAGGATACATATTGTATTTCCATTGCACTATACAACTAACACACTCATTTTATCGTATGCACTTGATGACACCTTTACATTATTAGCATTGGATATGGAGCCCTCTTTGGTGTCCCTATTTTGGCTTTCCTTATACAATTTCCAAACTTGCCTAAAATGCTCCATAAATTCACTCATATGTTCACAACACTTGTCAAACATAGGGTTTTCTCTAAATATGCAAACTTCTTTCCAACATTTGATAGCAACATACTATGCAACAACATGCACCAATAACTATAACTTGAGTCTACACATTAAGAAGGATCATTCCTTTCTATGCAGATTCCTTAATATCTCACAGTTGCACACCTCATCTCTTTTCTAAGGGATGACACATGGTCATCTACCACATTGGATATCACTCCATATAGATATAGCAAATGGCTCGCAAGAAACATTTTGTCATTGGGTTCATTATATTACTAGAATTGAAATATATATAATGAAATATGAATACACATATCCTTTAGCTAGTAGACACTTAATTTTTTAGGGTGGACACCCACTCCCCTACCACGCCATCCTAATGGAAAACCAACACTTAGTGTTGAGGGAGATTACTTCCAAGCTCTATCAAATTCAATTTACAATATCATATAAACATCATGCTACCCTAGAGTAACATCATCTCCTTGTCCATAGGTCACCAATTCACTATGGAGCATCACAATATTTTTGGCACTAACTTATGAGTCAAAGGGAACAATCATTTGGGTCCTATAGTTCTTCAATATTGTTCATTTACTCCAACTATCATCTACACCAATACACTACCTATTAAATACACATCTTTGGATTAGTTTCTCTTGGATGTATGATTCATAGAATGATTACAAATCTTCATAGGTTTACACACAACCTTATCCTTTTCTCTTTGCATAAAAAACCTCATTGATTCAACACAACACATACAGATGATTATTTTAACTATGATAACTATAAAACCTTGCCATAAAGCAGATTCAAAAGAGAGAAATTACATCAGCCACTCAAGTTCCATCTTAGCACAATCTTCTAAACAGACAAACTTGTTTTTCGAGCAAAGCCACATTCAACATTGCTAAAAATAATTAAGCTGGGAGGATAATGATAATACTTTTAAGAAAGCATGAGGATAGCAAGGATGTTTTCAAGTTAAACGAGGAGGGGCGTTAGTATGCACTCCCCAAACGAAGAAACACCCACTACAATGTCCATCTTTTAGGTACATATAAGAGAGGTGGGCATGGTGATAAATAGGTTTAGTGTTATTTATATATTTTGATTGAAATAGTATTACGCTTGAATTTGAGATGTGTCAAAACTCTTATGGAGGAATTAGATCCACCGGTATCAATTCCAGCTTAAATAGATTCTATTTAAAGGTGTGTCTATAGGAAAAAGCTGATTTTGCATGTGAAGAGTATCTTTGTCCTTTCGAATTGCAATTTCAAATATATGATCCCGAGACAAAAACATGACGACCCGTGTGCATAAGATTCCACGCATGCAAGGTACATGTACATAAGGAAACCCTTACCATATGTTTAGAATTCACCAGTGAAATGTGTTCATAGCAACAGTGAAGGATGTTGATCGCGATATGATCAGTCCTCAACTTTGCGTTCGTTTAATTCGTCTTATTCTCACTGGATAAGTATTTAAGAGGCCATTCTGTATACCTTTCTTAGTCAAATCAAGCCTCATTATTCAGTGCTTTGGCCGTCTACAAGCTCTGTAATGTTAATTGATTCTGGGATCTCCTTTCTTCTTCAAGAAGGCCGGCAGCAGAAGAGAGAGAGCACAGCCCCAGCCTTGAACCAAAAATAAATGAAATATCAATGGTGGAGCTGTGCTCCCTCTCTTCTTCTCTTGACATTCTTTGAATTACAGATAAGTAGGAATATCATTGTATCACTGAAATGCCTTTCTGCATATTTCTTATTGATATGTTAAAAAAGCAGCATTTATTTAAGCCTTTGGATGTATTTGAAATTTGAGGAAAAGGGGAAGGACTAACACTGCCTTTTCTATTCAATACTGATTTTGATTTTCACCTGTAAAT
The DNA here is from genome assembly GCA_001517045.1 of Pseudotsuga menziesii. Classification (NCBI taxonomy): domain Eukaryota; kingdom Viridiplantae; phylum Streptophyta; class Pinopsida; order Pinales; family Pinaceae; genus Pseudotsuga; species Pseudotsuga menziesii. The sequence goes on along the minus strand of LPNX010070182.1, from coordinate 85,822 downwards.
AGGCATGCTATCTAATGACAAGCTACAAGTTAATCCTTCCATTTTCATATCATTATACATGCTACTCTCATTTTCTTTTGCATTTTGACCTCCTTTCATTTTCTTTTATTTTTCACCTATAAATAGGTTTGATTTTCACCTCTATAATATCTAGGCATGTTTTCTAAATGACAAACTACAAGCTAATCCTTCCATTTTTATAGCATTTTCGTTAGAAGTTAGTTTTCTCATTTCTTTTCAATTTTGACTGGTGAATAGACCTAGTTTTTATTTTGAATTTCATGTGAAAACCTCATGAAGTATATTACATTTTTTTTTTCTTTGACATGTGAATAGGGATGATTTTGAATTTGATTTCCATATGCGAAGCCTTAAGAAGAAGTATATTAATAATGTAAATGCTGATTCAAGAGCAGTAGTTTGGTTATGATGAGAAAAATGTGATCGTAATATGTTTATACTACTGCATATTTACTTTTAATTATAAAAAGTTTTTATTATATTATATATTCTACTATAAGTGTAAAAAGTAAATATCAGATTAAGATTAGATCAGACTTTTCCTTTGGAAATTGTTGGGTTGAGCATTCAACCATTGACTGTACCAATGGCCAGCTATTCCCTTGGAAGTTGAGCGTTCATCCCATTAACTTAATCATCAAGATTAGATCAGACTTTTCCCTTGGATGTTGAATCTCTTCATCACCTTTAATCGTAGTTTCGACTATACATTTGTTAGAGGTAGGTGACTATCCTTTTTACTTGCACCTAATAAGTCAAACTGATTCTTCCTTCTTTTGCAATCTGTCTTTGTAATATCTAATCCTTCTGGAATACAGTTTGCTCTTATGCAAGTAGACCTTGCCTGCTCCCTGCCTGCTGTTCTTATGCAAGCAGACCTTGTCTGCTCTTTGCCTGTTGGATAGAGTGAATTGCTTGTTGGATAAAGGGAATCAGCAATCAAGATAAAGATAGCAATCTGAAAGGCAACAAGTAGTAGAAATCGTCATTATTCAAAATTTCAGTTGATTTATTGTGTGTTCTTTGCCTTGGATAGACGGAATTAGCAATCGAAATAAAGATAGCAGTCTCAAAGATAACAAGTCCTACAAATCGTCATCATTCAAAATTTCAGTTAATTTGCATTCACAATAGCACATCCCCGTAAATTTAGGCAGATGTAATATAAATCCATATGGCTTCATCTTTTCATTCTTCTCTTTAGGCTTTTCATTTGGGAAATACAATTACCATCGGTCGTTAACCCTGACTGCATATCCCCATAATATCAAAAATCCAAAAAAAATCATCATAGTCATAGTCTTATTGGTTAAGTAACCTAACAAATCTTTTCATTCTTCTCTTTAGGCTTTTCATTTGGGAAATACAATTACCATCGATCGTTAACCCTGACTGCATATCCCCATAATATCAAAAATCCAAAAAAAATCATCATAGTCATAGTCTTATTGGTTAAGTAACCTAACAAATACAGATTTGTTGTGAAAGATGCAGATTAATTGTTAAGGATTAAAGGTTTTCGACAACTGTTCATGCGGCTGGGATGGTTAGATCCGAAGAGGCATTCAGCGATGTTGTAACAGTAAATGATTGGTATGTACCCTGAACGGCCGTGGTTAGATGTGAAGAGGCATTCAGCGATGTTGTAACGGTAAAGGAATGGTATGTACCACGAATAAGAATTGCTCAAGTCGCTCAATCTACTAATTAGTTGGCTTCGGATTGGATTTTCTGATTTCTTCAGACGCTATAATCTTTCGAAATGGATTTTCTGATTTCTTCAAACGTTATAATCCTTGTGACCAGGAACTTGCGCCACAACAGAACCCGTATAGCTTACAATAAAGACTCCGATCGCCTGTATCATGTTAAGAGAGAACAGAAACGTAAACCAGATTCCCGAGTATTTTGATTTAATGAATATATATAGAATTGGTGGGATGACTATAGAAAACCTCTTTACTCACTTGATAGGCCGGATACAAAGAAGGAAAAGCTTGTAATTGGATTTCCACTAACTGCTAATTTCTCCATTGGGCCAATCATATTTGACATAGTATGGTAGAGGAAATATTATGGTACAAGTTTTTTTGACTAGTACCAGTATCAAATTAAGAATTAGGAATTCGGAACGTCTAATTTATTCTAGCATGGCCTACATTGGCCTACATTTTACATTAGGAAAAAGTCCATGTAATCGATCAGAAAAAGTAGAAAAAAAACTCTCTTTTGCAGTTGCACGTCTAACTCATAATAACACCTGACATACTTTTGGGAAGTTGCTGTTTGATGGTTAAAAAAAATGATATTTTTGAATTTTGTTCATTTTGTATAAATGGGCTCAACATTTAATAGCGTTATGTTATGTTATGATAAAATATCATAACATATACCACTATTTATATCTGAAGAAGAGGTTGACTTAACTATAATAACATATTGTTATTATAATTTTATTATAACCGCGGTTTATTATCTACTAATACAACTTTATAACTAATATTTTATAATTTATCTAATTTTATTTTCTTAAATTACAAAAATGTATTTTATATTTGTGAAATCAATAACTCTCGAATAAACTAAATTACCCACCGTCATAACTTGTCTGCATTCAAAGACAACTGTATTTTATATTAGTGAAATTAATAACTCTCGAATAAACTAAATTACCCACCGTCATAACTTGTATGCATTCACAGACCACTAAGTAGTTGTGCTCATAATACTAATCAGCTTTACCCTTGATCCTCTTCAAATTGTAATTGAATCCAGGGCCAAAGTGTTATTATAAATTTTATAACTCTTTTAAGTATAGTTTAATTAAGTGGATAGACATTTTTATTTGAGATTTGGGGTGAACTAAGACTTATATTTTTTTATCTATGGATGAAGATGAGACAAGTGTACTGTCCAAATTGATTTTATGGAAGTCGTTCAAAATTCGAAATAAACAATTATAAAAAAAGAATATAAAAAATAACTGGCAACAAGTTGATGAATGAAGAACCAACATTTCATGGCAGGTAACTATAAGAATGTGAGATAAAAAGAAAAAGAATAGAAAAAATAACTGATAGTTGATAAATTGATAAGAGGAAGAATGTCTCTGATACCATGTAGCTAGGCATGGATAACTCACACTTGAACCGGTTTAACTAGAAGAATATGAAGAATACAAAAAAAAATCCAATGTATCTTCTATTCCATAACTATCTCTTAACCATTTGATCCCTATGGACTTGATCCAACGACAAACTATGTAGATGTGCTAGTTATATATAGTAATCTTTATTTTATTTAAGTTAAACTTTGATAAATAACTAATGTAGCAATCTTTATTTTATTTAACTTCAATTTTGATTTGTAATTCGATTTACTTTTTCATGTTTATTCTATTTATCTTCGATTTTGGAGAATGTTTATTTTATTTTTTTAGGATTTTGAATAATATTTCAAATTTTAGATCTTATAAATAAGTATAATAATATTTATTTGATTTAACAATAATCAGTAATGCAATTTAATTTTTTCATGTTTATTTTGTTTATCTTAAATTCTGAACACAGCTTATTTTATTTATCTTGGACTGTTTCAAATTTTCAATCTTATAGATAGGTTTAGAATTCAGTTAAACGTTTAGATATAAAGTTTAAATATAAATATATATTAATTAAAATTTTAATTAAATTTAAATTAAAATAATATAAGTTAGATTTAAATTTATTTAATTAATTTTAATTTAATAAATTTAAATTCATTTCTTTAGGTTTTAGAAAAATTGTTTAACTGATAAAAAAAATTAAAAATTTCAGAAGTTAACCATTTAATTTAGATTTAAAATATTATGTACATTTATATCAGAAATGTTTTTTAGAAAAATTGAAAATTTTAATTTGTCTTAAATTTATAAAATTATCTACATTTATATTAAAGATATATATATTTTTTAAATTAAAAATGTTATTTATCTTAGATTTATAAAATTATGCACATTCATATAAGAGATGTCATTACACCCACTTTAAGGCATTAATACTACTTTTATTTTCTAATTATGATTTTTATTTTATTTTTAAAATGTTTTCAAAAATAAATTTTATAAGTTAATTTTTAATTTTTTTTATATAGACATGCTTTGTAAATAATAAATTAGATATTAGTTTTTTTTTAATTTGTTTGAAATTAATTGTAAATTTACCTTTGCAATTTTGATGTACTTTGTTTTAAGGATATTTCAACTTGCAATATATTTTATTGGGTGGTGCTCTTAAACATTTACAAGTTATAAGATTTATATTAATTATTTACACATGATGCTAATAGATGTACAAGTTCTAAGAATTATATTAATTATTTAATACTTCAATACCAATTACTTTAATTATAAGTGCAATATTCTACTTTTAGGTTTTTAAAAGGAAATATGCCAAGACGGTAGCCATCATTCCTTCCAACTTATTATTAAGTTTACAAAGTACCAAAACTTTTGGCAACATAGCATATAACTATGTCAACCATTTTGTTTTGGATTTTTACAATTATCTAAATATATTTATCAAAGTCATCATTTAGTGGAATTAAAATTTTGCATGGTGAATTTTCTCTTATAGTTATCATTTAGTTTATAAAGTACTAAAACTTTTGGCAACATTGCATATAACTATGTTAACCATTTTGTTTTGGATTTTTATAAAAAGTATATATCAAAGCCATCTTTTAATGGAATTGAAATTTTGCATAGTGAATTATTTCTTATAGTTATGTTTTTCTTAAGAGAAACTATAATCTTGCATAGGTCATATAGCTAGTCTTTATCTCCATGTCATCAACATTGATTTAATTTTTTAAATATCCCAATAGAGAATTCCAAAACTATCTTATAAAAATATATAATATCAATTCAATCTCATCTCCTAAATCAATCGCACTTGCAACCCCTTCTTAATATTTTTCATAAATATATGACTTTCTAACACATAAATTTGTATTTGTTTTTATTTTCTTTTTAATAATTATTAAATTAAATTAAATTGTTTAAAAGCCTAATTCATTTTAACACTTTTTTTTATTTATAAAAGTATTTCAAATTTAAAAATATATTTAAAAACATAACATAGATAGTATTGTGAATATGAAGATCTGTTGAAAAATATTGGCTTGAACTGATCTAATGTTAATATAATAATGCTGTGTCAAAAATATCAATATAAGAATTAAAATATAGATACATCAATACCATTTTAAAATCTAGATACATCAATAAAAAAATTATTTCTTCTAAGTTTAAAGAAAAATTGTGGTGTGAGAAAGATCTCGAGGCTAAAAGAAAATTAAGATATTATAAGGAGGTCATCAACCCTACTCTAGAAGATCAAAAGTATCTCTCTGTTTTGATCAGTACTAAGAAAAAAATTAACATAGCTAAGATAAGAACGAACTCGCATGAGCTCCATAGTGAAACTGGTCGTTGGACAATCCCTAAAACACCATGGGTAGAAAGGTTATGCCACCTTTGTGAGAGTAAGAACATTGAAGATGAAAATCACTTCCTCTTAGAATGCCCTGTGTACACCCACATTAGATCCCAGTTTCATAATCTTTGTTGCAATACCGACTTTCCTAGCCTTTTAGCCTGTCAAAATTATAGTAAGCTCGGGACGCTTCTTTCCAAGCTCTTTGAGCATAGAAATATAACTTTAAAGCAAACTAATTAATTCTCTTCTTTAGGTCCGATAGACCAAAGTTTGGTCTTAGGGGACGTTAACCATCATCATCATCATAATATCATTATAAAGATTAGAATCTAGATACACCAATACCATCCTATAATATCATTTTAGGGATTAGAATCTAAATACACCAACACCATCCTATAAAAAGGTGGGATAGGCAAAAGTTTAATTTTTTTACCAAGATATTTCTTGGCCCTTTTGAATTGAAACTTTCAAAGACATCCCGTCATTCATCATTTTGCATAAAAGATTCCTTGCTTTTACAGTACCCCTAGATAGGAAACCCTGACCATACCTTTAGTAACTCGAAAATATATAACTTTCCTTTAGTAACTGGAAAATATATAACTTTCATTGACAAATTAACAGTGAATATCCCATACCTTTAGTAACTGGAAAATATATAACTTTCCTTTAGTAACTGGAAAATATATAACTTTCTTGAATATCCCATGCTTTGGCAGTCGAGGAGAAGGCCGGCAGCAGAAGCGACAGCCCCGCCCTATCCTTGAACGAAACAGAAATGAAATATCATGGCTGGAGTCATGTTCCTTCTCTTCCACTCTTGACATTCTTTGAAATGGAGATATCAGTGTATTATTGAAAATGAAAGGACTAACATACCTTTTTCTCTCTAATGTTTGTTTTGATTTTTTAATTGTATATAGACATGAATTTGATTTTGATTTCCATTTGTGAAAGCTATTAAAAAAAATATTAATAATTTAATGGAGTATCAGTAAACACCCAACAGCACATTAAGTATATTTATAGTTTAATGAAACATTCAATAAACACCCATTAGCTGACCTTTTTGGTGCTTATTGAACACCTTCTAAAGGCAGGTTCAAGACTAACTTGTTTGACTATGAATGCACCATTCTACTTTTTGCTGTATATAGAGTACAGCCATTAACGGTACCCTTTAAGAAGAATAGAGCAGAATTTTTCCTTAGAAGTTGAGCGTGCAGCCATTAACTGTAGCCATTAAGATTATAGAGCAGACTTTACCATGTGTCAAGAGTTATGTGATTAACCTTTTTGGCTGAGGTCGAAAAATTCAAAAGAGTTAAGTCAAATTGACTTTGTTTTGTTTTGCAACCCAAAGGTTGGATAGTTTGAAGATTAAAGAATGTATTTCTACTTAATATATTATTAGTTGAAATGATCTTTTATTCTATTTTATTGCGTCGAGAGGCACTCTACAGCCCAGTATGAGGTAGATCTTGTAACATTACATAACGTTGTAACGTTACGTAACGTTGTAACATTACGTAACGTTACATAATGTTATGTCGGCTATAAAAAAAATAGAACATAATGTTATGTCGGCTATAAAAAAAACACAATATGGGGGAGATGTTGTAATGTTTTTACTTAACAAAATAATAAAAAATGTTGGCCTTGCACATGGTTTTAAAACCATAAACCATGTGCATGGTTTTAAAACCATGTGCACATGGTTTGCACATGGTTTTTATGCACATGGTTTTAAAACCATGCACATACGTAATAAATGTCGGCCAGAAAAAAACCTAATATGGGGGAGATGTTGTAATCTTCCTAACTAACAAAACAATAAAAAAGTAAAAATTTAATTATCCGTACAAAAAAATGGGTGAGGAAAAAAACACAATATGGGGGAGATGTTGTAACGTTTTACTTAACAAAATAATAATAAAAGTTGGCCTTGTGCATGGTTTTAAAACCATGTATGAGGAAATATTGTAATGTTAGTTCATAACAAAATAAAAAATAATAAAAAATATTATATGTGGGCCATAAATAATATTAAATATTAATAATAAAATATTATATGTGGACCTTAAATAAAAATATGTGTCTTTTGGTTTGAATCAAATCAATGGATACCTACAAAGAGATTTGATCCCTCTCGGTGCTTGATAGAGCCTAGGATTTGGATCTACGCTGGTTTTATAAACAAAAGAGTTCTTACATCAAGTTAATGTTTGACTTGGATGTAGTATCATTTTAATTCAGCATTGTGGTTATCATATATAAACCATGGTTATTTATGTACATCAAAATAAACTATAAAAAATCATATTTGAAAACACAACAAAATATGCTCAACCTTAATATGCTCAACCTTAAAGATGACCAAATTCTCATTAACCATAGTGAATTATTATCATTTTTTTTTACTACAATAACTCCCTTTTGGAAATAAAAGGTCACATTGCACTTCACTCTCCATGGATCATGTTTCCTTACAAAAAGGGGTCATCAAAGATTACTGCCGTACAAAAAAGAGGCCTTTATAAAACACCGTGAAACAATTGAGATATGGGATACCATAATTGGCTAGAAAACTTACAGTGCTAAAATCATGTTTTATGTTCTCTTTCCATAGTGCACACTAAAGCCATAGGGGAGTATAGTTCCACTGAGTTTATATCACTGACAGAATTTGCCATTTCCCCTCATATTATCACCGACAATAACAGTTCAACCATAATGTTGGAAGAATTATTATGTCATAATAATTTTTCAAACATTTATTTTATCAAATAATTTCATTTAATAATCAAGAGACAGAAAGATTCTATCATGGAAAACCCAAACATAAGAAAACCCAACAAACTTTTTTCAGAATAAATTAATCCAATTTAAGTACAATACCAAACATAAAGTTGATACCTAGGACCACGGAGGTTCACTTCCTTCACAAAAACCCTAACAAAAGATAGATAAGATTTCAAAAGATAAAGTTAATATACCTAAATGTATGAGAAAATATTTATGCTTCAATTTGAATTGAAAGACGAAGTTGGAATGTGTGTAATGTAAAGGTTTAAAAAGATATGGAATACATTTCGAATAAGGATTTAGTATAAAGATCTAATTAATATTTACATATTGAAATGATAGATTAAATTTTAGATTTTATTATTTCAATATTTATATAATGTAATCATTTATGAAGATTATCCCGAAATGTTAGAACTAAGTTATGAATGTATTTTTATATAAGTTGCAACAATGTATTTAGAAAGGGAAAAGGGGGCGACAATGAGTGAGTGCAATTAAATATATATTCTAGATCGAAATGGTTTCGATTATATTTATATTATTTAAGAACATGTAAATTGTATTTACATTCAGACATAATTGTAGTTATAATCACAAAAGGAATGGTAAATTATATATTTACTAATTTAGATTGGAATTAGTGCATAGAATTCAGAATAAATAGTGAAATGTGAAATGTTAATTATATACATGTTAGATATGTGTTTAGAAAGGTAATTTAAGGGATGCATTATGAATGTATCATAGAGAGAGGGGGGTGCATTTTACCTAGATTGAAATAATTTGTCATTTATATAGATCTCGAGAAGAATTGCATTCACATGTATATGATGAAAATAATTGCTATAAATTTTGTAGGAAATTTAATTTTATTAGAATTGGTAGATAGGAGGTTTACACATTGTAATAGATGTATTTGGGGTATCACATTATCGTTATAAGAGGAAGTTAATTAAGTTTCATGGTTGGAATTCAATGTGATGGAAACATTATCAAAAAAATACATTTTGGTAATTTTTTTGGATAGCAGGAAGTTAATGATTATGAACTGACACTACACCAAATGATCGTTTTGTCGAGATTTCAATAGACAATTGATAGGATGAAACAAATTCAGAAATTGAAAATGAGATATCGATGTGACCACAGTGATGAGCTGAACTCAATGGCATTGATTTTTGCATTATGACAACATCATTTAATGAAAACTAAAGACCGCAAACTTGATTTTAACCATGAAATGACAACGGGGAAATGAAACTCGACAAATCCGTCAAAAGGGTCAAATGAATATGGTGTTTATCAGGGTCCCTTGGACAGATGTTATGGAGTATGGAGACTATCCAAACGACAAGATGAATGCATTTATGATACCCACTTGACTTGGTGGATCCTAACGACAACTAGTCCTCAAGACGGGACTCAATGAGACTATTAAGGCACACTGGATGTGACTGGGGAAGTCTACCGAAGTAGTCATATGACCATGGAAATGATAAAATAAGGTAAGGACATCATGAGATCCTTGACCTAGGAATACGATACCAGAGATATGGCTAGGAAATTAAATTTATACCATCGTCTAAGTCACTAAATCTCGAAATGTGGAATCATATCTAAATAGAGCTCCATTTTATTAACATATTTAGGTTTGGGAGAATCCTAGTGAGATTTAGGAGTAACTTAGGCATTGATTATTGAATATATAATAGACATAATTGATTTATAAATCTGTAACTAAAAACCTACCAATCTATATTTTATTAAGGATTGTATAACTTCTCTCCTTGGAAGAGAGGATAGCCAAATAGATTTGAAATTTGTACTTACCTTTGGACATACTAAACGTGGATTGACTATTCACACGTAATACCTTGTAGTTAATTTGAATATCACAAATCCTTGTGGGAGACTGAGAGGTGTTGAAAATATAGGTTAAATTGAAAATTATTTAAAGTATGGGTGTGTGCAAGAAGTTGAGGGACCTTTTAGATGCAATGGTGGAGTGAAGTCAATCACTCTTAATCCAAAAAAAAGAAATCATCCCAAGCAATCCCGAACCTGCCAAGCCTAGTCCCAAGGCCGGCAATAGGCATGCCAACTAGGATAGTAAGACAAATCGCACCTCCATTTTAGTGAAGAGAATCGCGTGCGCGATTTCCTTCACTAAAACGGAGGTGCAATTTGGAAAGCCTTTTTTTTTAAATTGGCTGAGGCCGTATTTTTCTCATAACCACGTGGATATTGGACGAATGAGGACCAAATCTCGACTGTGCAAACGTGATTTTGGGTGTGCTTGAGCCCTCCGTCTCCACCTTTGGATAAACCTCCCCTTTGTGAGGTATTTTCCTCATTTCTTTTCATGTTTTTTTCTTTTTCTTCATCAATTTATTTGCCCTAGATTGAAAAATTAAACCATATTAAATTAAATTATGGCCAATTGAAACAAAAACACAATGGAATTGCCCAATTGAAACAAAAACCCAATGGAATTGCCCAATTGAAACAAAAACCCAATGGAATTGGCCAATTGAAACAAAAACCCAATGGAATTGTCCAATGGAAACAAGAACCCCAATGTAATTGGACAATTGAAACCAATTCCCCAATTTAATGATAAAAATTAAATAATTTTGTTTTTTTAACAAAATTCATACCCAAAATTCCCATGCCCAATGGAAACCAAAACCCCAATTAACTCAAAAAGCAAATGAATATATTGGGATTTTTTCCTTGTCATGTTTTTTTTTTGTTTTGACATTTTGTACACTCTAATGTTAAGTCTTTAAGTTGTGTATTTTATATAGTTGGTTGTGATATGATCCAAACCATTCCATTGTATCTATGATAACAATTATTGATGTAGGAATTGACAAGTGGCCTCATCTAAAGGAATTACCCTGCCTTCCTCATAGAAATATAATCACCCTCATTAACAATAGCTACCATAGCCATTGAATATCACCCTCATCAAAATGATAATAATCTTCATTATTAATAAATGGCTTAGAAATTGATTACCAACTTCATTCAACAATAGCCTCTCTCATTAACAATAAATAGCTTATTAATAGACTAACACTCTAACAATGTGATCCATAACTAGAATAGAGACTAACTACTAGTCTCATCCATATTACAATTCCCCTCATTAACAATAATTAAAACATGAAATAACTACCAATCTCATTAATTATCCCTAACTACATCCCTTTTCATTTAAATATTAGTTTCCCAATTCAATTAACTAAAATTATTATTGAACAATAACCCCCTTTAATTAAAGATAGTAAAACTAACATCCTAATCCAAATGATATTCTCTCTAATGGTATCTATATTAAGAATAAGTGTCATTCTCATCGTAATAAAGTTCACTAAATCACTATTTCCATATGCATATTCACAAGGATCCTTGTGAATCCATACCAAAATCCACAAATAAACACCTTATAATTTTGATGAAACTTCTCGAAGTTGCTCTTCCAAGAACATCAATAAACAACTTATAGTTTTGATGAAACTTCCCAATCCAAGTGTCAAAATAAGGTATAGTTCAGCTTCCCATGCTTTTAACAAATATTTCGTCTTGAACGAAGGGTACTTTTTGGTTAAGGTAAAGACAACAAAGTTCAACAATAGACTGTATGAACGTGAAGATACATAGGTAGGTTGATGTATTTGATTAAACATGCCAATCACATACTAGATCATACACGATATTTAATCCAGTGGAACCCTTGAAACCATAAAATCCATAAAGTTCTGCTAAATAGCCTTTGGAGTCCAAAAAACATCACACTACAACAAATAATTACATATCTAACAAAATCGTTGCCTATACTGGGATTTTATTCATCAATAGCACATTATGCCGCCTATTCTTTACTATAAAATTCAAGATCATTTTTTAAATTTACATGATAGATTTAGTTTATATGTCAATAGTTATACAGTTTTCAGTTCTTAGAAATGTCATTATATCATGTGTTTATATTTCTAATGATATTTTATTTGTATTTATGATTGTAGTGGCTACTACGGTTCGTAACAATGCGGAGATACTGAGGTTTATTGGCCATTTGAGAGAGATTGGTTCGGCTTGCAGGGGTGGAGATGAGCTCCGCTGCTCCCTGTCAAATTCATTGTTATCTATTGTTGATATGATCGCAAGATCGAATGATGCGTTGTATAGCATCCCATCTTACAGGGAGAGGAAAAGGAAACAATATGCTGATGGGTTGAGTTACAATGAGGTAAAAAAGTTGGAAATAACAAAACAAGCCATCTATTCATTGTTTAGACTGCCTAGGACGGATGACATCCTGAAGATCAACATGCCACATATTTCTATTGAGTGGTGCACTTTTCCACCCATCAGAGACAACTGGATGGATAGGTGGTACATGGTTTTTGACATTCCCCCTCACAACAATAGGGAAGTACCAATGTACTTCCTCCAAAAATTGTATGCAGAGTTTGTGATGGGAAAACATGTCAACTATTTTGACATGTTGGGCTTCCAAGGAGTTGGTAGGGGAATGCCCCAACACCGACCCCATGCTAGGCATAGAGATGCCAATCCACAGATACCTGCACCCTGTGCCCAGCTACCAAGGGCAGACATCCCTCCTACACATGACATGGTTTCCCCGACACAGGATGCATTTTTTACTCTAGCTGACATGGTCTCTCGACACACGACCACTATTGACCAGAGAGCGCCCTCTTCCTCTGTTGGTGTACAACCACCAGCTTCTGGTGGTGGAGGGACATCTGTTGGTGGGGATAGACCGACATCCCATGTGCCTCAGAGTGAGCCACACGTCTGCACATCGTGTGGGGGACCTTGTTATGGTCTTGGACAAAGACATGGTACCACTATGATGACTGGTGGTCAGGTAAGGACATTTTTTTAAAACTCTGTTATTGTTCAATTTTTAATTGTTCCATACTATATCTAACATATTAAAAGATTCGTAATATATATGCAATATTTACTCTTGCAGGAGATTGATGTCTCTCATGGGGGTGGTACTGCACCCGGTGTGGTTGTACCCGAGGCCCAGAGAACCACAATTGAGGTAATATTTAAACACTTGTCATTTTTTTATTACATGTATAATTTTGTTAATGCATGTGTTAGTCTTGATTAATTTATTAAAATGTCTAATATTTACAATTTTTGAAGTTGCAGGAACCCCACTTAGAACGTGATGCTGGAGACATTGATATCAACGACATAGTCCAAGGTGGAATTTACGACTACTTGAAGAATGTAAGTACATGGGTTATGATTGAATATTGTTTGAATTATTTAAATTTCTTACTGTACACTCCTTTATAGATCGCTAATGTAAATATAATTTTTAAACTTGCAGATGCTAGAGGCATCTGAAGAGGGGCAAGAAATTGATGGAAGCGGTCACTCCCATGGTGGAGATATGTTCCAGCAAGGGGTAAGTATATTACAACATGTTATTTTTTCAGTACATATTATTCCATCCATTCAAATCCATGTCTATCTATGGTAACACTTTATGAATGCAGACGTCATCGCAGATCCCTGCACCGCCTCTTTGGTTTGGATATCCCTGTAGTCCAAACATAGATAAGGGGGTTGTTTACACCAGACGAGGTCCCTCTTCCTTGAACAGAGCGGGTGTGCATGAGGATCAACCTACTCATCCCATGGTAATATACACACTTCCAATGGCAGTGGTTGGTTAGCTATGTATTCACTTCACAAGTGGTTTTTCTTAATGTTATTTTCACATGTTTACAGCATCAGGATGTAGAGTCATCTGTGCCAGATCTTAGTGGGATTGTTGATGCCATTGTCAATGTTGCATCTACAATAGGGATAAGTCACAGTGAGGTACATCTACTTGAATATTTGTAATTGTACATTTCATTTGTATTGTCTATGGACATGCACGATGTCTAACTATTTAATCATTTGGTGAATGTAGCCACACCCTGGTCCATTATTCCACGCAACTAGGGTTGATGTTCAACCTACGGCTCCTCTTACTACAAAAGAGCACCAACCTCATCCTCTCCCATTACTGACATGCACCACCTGACTATATATTGAGCATTTTGAATAGTAGATATTGTAGATAATTTCAATTCCTCTCTTTGTAGGGCTGTTTTGACACATGCTCCGGCTCCATCATGCTACCATGCCCAGTCTCAAAATAGTTCCACATATGTGGAACTTTGTAGTTTTTATGCAATGAACACAACCATTGAAATATGCGTGCATTTTTTAACTGACCAGCACATCCATCAGACCAAATCCAGTGTCGATCCATCTATATGTTCCTGCCCTTCAAATGATCATAGAACATGATGAAGCAATGACGTACATAGTAAAAGTCATGGCACCTATCATCACTTATGTAGAAGTGATATTCCTTTAGAATTTCTCTTTGCTCTTCACTGCTATTTGGGTCATACCTATATGTGATATGCACCATCAAGGAAACCTGCTCAGAGTGATAATACTGACTTTGGATCTCATTTTCAGGTTGCAAAGTGTAGTTCTCGGCAAAATCAACAACTGAAAGTATAGTACCACAAGGAAATGTATCTCTGCATATTCTAAAATTCTCATCCTGCCATTGTGCCAAGTGGACATGTTGAACATATTGACGTGTCTTTTCAATAAATTCCTTGATGAAGACACTAACTTGTACCTGTTGACACAAAATGTTCTCAATATCAGGTTTTTTTGTAAGTAAGGAATGAAATGCAATTGTTCAAACATAAATTTATAGATAAATGCATGTACCTGAGATGTCACCAATTGTATTTTTTTGCTTTCTTTCCCTTGGAATATTTCATAGCTGATATAGTTGAAACTTTTCATGTCTCTAACCATATTCCCAAATTCATTGTCTCCAGTCTCGTGCATACATTGGCTCAATAATGCCATTCCAGCACAGTTGGAGCAAGTTCCATCCAAACAGGATTTTGCATAGTAAGTTTGCCCCTCAAGCCTATTGCACATGATACTATGAATGAATTCTCTTGATGAGGTCGATGGTATTGTCAAGGAGCAATCCTGCACATGGTTAGTATGCAACACACGACGAATGTACAAAAATGTTTCATAGTAATATTCATATTCTACATGGTATCTACAACAACAAGTGTTACGAAGAGTATTTATTCTAACATACCAGGGCTTACATTTCTCAAAAGATCTTTGCCCCAAATTCAATAGTCTATGTTCATTCCTAAATTTCTCGTATAGTTCTGCTTATGTTATATCAAGAAGATGCTTAATATGTGGTTCACGGTCCTTTGAACCCCTTCTCAGTTTTGGTACATCATTTCGGTTTGAAGAAGGCCTTGTGTGATCATGCCAAAAACTCTGCACTAGTCCCTTTACTGCATCAACTAGCTTCATGTCATGACGTGGAAACCGCCCAATAAAGGCCCAAAAATCTGTCTGGGCGGTTGTGTCAAGATGTTCTCTTCTAATATAATACCTACGGAGGGTTTTTACATTCAAATTAACTAGTTTAGATGTAGGCTTGAGAAAACGAAGGACCCTGGTGTTCTTATTTACAATTGCGTGTGACAACACATGACGAGCTGCATTGCGGTCCTTTGACCGTGTGTTCTTACCAATTTTACCAAAGGCATCTACTAAGCTTTTAACTATATGAGAACTTGGTCCAGAAGGATTTATCATCTTTATCCCTAACGATTTCCTAACAATATTCATGCCCCTAGATTTTAACAATGGTAAAAATAATCTACATTTATCTCCATCACATTCAAATTACGCTATCTAACAAGATTCAACTAGATTCATGTCACGACGTGGCAACCGACCAATAAAGGCCCAAAAATCTGTCTGGGCGGTTGTGTCAAGATGTTCTCTTCTAATATAATACCTACAGAGGGTTTTTACATTCATATTAACTAGTTTAGATGTAGGCTTGAGAAAACGAAGGACCCTGGTGTTCTTATTTACAATTGCTTGTGACAACACACAACGAGCCGCATTGCGGTCCTTTGACTGTGTGTTCTTACCAATTTTACCAAAGGCATCTACTAAGCTTTTAACTGTATGAGAACTTGGTCTAGAAGGCTTTATCATCTTTATCCCTAATGATTTCCTAACAATATTCATGCCCCTAGATTTTAACAATGGTAAAAATAATCTACATTTATCTCCATCACATTTATCCTCAAAATATTTATTTAGTATCTGTTGAGTTTGATAAGCAATACTATGTTTAGATAGCGTACCTTCAATGGAATTGAGGAGTCCTTCATCAACTTGTATACGCTTCGGAATTCTTCGACGTGTGCTTTCTAATGGAGGTAAGGGGGTTGGATTTCTATCATCTAGTGCATCAACAATACGCACTGGCGTTTCAGTAGCAACTTGTTGTCATTCATTCTCTTCTTGGTAGTTGGATGGTGGAAGTCCAACATCCTCATCGATGGTCCGGTTAATATTTTCTTCTTCAACAGTAGGCTCTATGTCCAACGCCTCTTCAACAGGAGGCTCCATGTACAATGCCTCTTCATGAGCTTCGTCTTGAGATGGTAACTTATCACTTTGACTTGATGTGGGATTTGAAACATCCCCTAATAAGCACATACGTTTTTCTTCTTGAATACTTCCATGGGGTGCTTGTTCAACAACTATTGTAGAAATTGAAGGTCCCTCTAGTGAATGCTTCCTTTTTTCTTGTGCTGGATTAATAGGATGAACCACCGTATCCTCTATAATTGGATTTGGATTAGTTTCCAAAGAAAGCCTCTGATTCATCATGTCTATTCTTTTCTTTTCTTTCTCTTCTTCGATGACTTCTTGAGGTCTCTTCTTCCTTGCTGATTTTCTTCCTCGGTTACGTACATTCCCCATCACCACAATGATCAATGTCAATATAGTTTGTTTTTGTTGCTCCTCAATTACAAGCTTTGAAACCTTTAACTTGCTTTATAACTATTGATCCTTCAAGGTGCTTCAATCTTCCTTCTCAATTGTTCATATTTCCCATCAAAATAATAATGAACGGGAAAATTTACCTTTGGTTCTCTTGAATAATAAGCAAATCAAAGTTAAATCATAAATTGTTCCTCAAGCTGATTTTCTTGTACAATTGTGTATATCCACCATCACCATGAAATGACATTGAAGCTTGATATCTTATCATGTGTGCTCCTCAACCATGAAAGATATCCTCAATGTTGCACCTACATAACAAAAAGAATGATGGAGAATGTGTAAATTGTGAGTATTTTCACAGGCGGGCTCGTGCTCCTGAAAAAAAAACGTGCGGTAATGGGATAAATTCATAAAAACAGAGTGTAGTTGCTCTCCGACAAAAACAATTCACTGTTTTTACAGTCCCAAAACGTGCACACGTTATGTAGAGTAAAAACGCGTACGCGATTTGTTCAACGTGCACACGATATGGTTAAACACTATTAATAGAGTGGGTGCATGGCTAGGGAAACTAATAAGATCATAACTTCCCAAATGTTTTCTATGGCTAGCAACAAAACAAATGTTTTTAGTGTTCCCTTCTTTTCATGCATATAAATGTTTCTCTCTATAGCCCCAATAATCCCTACATATCCCTATCTCTTTCTAAATATACCTCCCTCATTCTCTCTGCATCCCTCCCTATATGTTCCTTTTTCTCCCTTACTCCATCCCTCCATACTGATGGTGATGAAGATGATGATGATTATCATGATGGTGATGGTGATGATGATTATAATGATGACGATGATGGTGATGATGATCTTCATGATGTTGATGGTGATGATGATGATGATGATGAAGGTGATGATGATGAGGAGGAGGAAGGTGATGTTGATGTTCATGATGTTGATGGTGATGATGGTGTTGATGTTGATGACGACTATGGTGATGATGATGTTGATGATGTTGATGTTGATGATGACGATGGTGATGAAGATGAGGATGATGATGAAGATGGAGATGATGATGAACATGATGATCATGACTCTTTTGATGATGATGATCAATGATCAATGATGATGGTGACGATGATGGTGATGATGAGGATGACGATGGTGATGATGGTGATGATGATGATGATGAAGATGTTTATGATGATGAGGAGGAGGAGGAGGAGGAGGAGGATGGTGATGATGGTGATGATGATGATGACGATGATGAAGATGTTTATGATGATGATGATGAGGATGAGGAGGATGATGATGATGACGACGCTGGTGATGATGATGGTGATGATGTTGATGGTGATGATGATGATCATGTTGATGATGTTGATGATGATGTTGATGTTGATGATGATGATGATGATGATGATCGATGACCAATGATCATGGTGATGATGAGGATGAGGATGGTGATGATGATGATCGATGATCAATGATCATGGTGATGATGAGGATGAGGATGGTGATAATGATCGATGATCGATGATCATGGTGATGATGAGGATGAGGATGGTGATGATGATCGATGATCAATGATCATGGTGATGATGAGGATGAGGATGGTGATGATGATCGATGATCAATGATCATGGTGATGATGAGGATGAGGATGGTGATGATGATGATGATGAAGGTGATGAGGATGAGGATGATGATGATGATGTTGATGTTGATGATGATGACGACGATGGTGATGATGATGTTCATGATTGGTATGGTGATGATGATGATGATGATGATGGTGACGACGATGGTGATGATGATGTTCATGATGTTGATGGTGATGATGATGATCATGTTGATGATGATGAGGAGGAGGAGGAGGAGGAGGAGGATGAAGATGATGAGGATGATGACGATGGTGATGATGATGACGCTGGTGATGATGATGATGATGATGAGGATGATGTTGATGATGATGATGATTACGATGACAGTGATGATGATGTTCATGATGTTGATGGTGATGGTGATGATGAAGATGATGATGAGGAGGAGGAGGAGGAGGATCATGAGGATGATGACGATGATGTTGATGATGATGATGATGACGACGCTAGTGATGATGATGTTCATGATGTTGATGGTGATGATGGTGATGATGGTGATGATGATCTTCATGATCATGTTGATCATGTTGATGATGATGTTGATGTTGATGATGATAATGATGATGATGATGATGATGACGATGGTGATGATGATCATGGCGATGTTGATAATGATGTTGATGTTGATGATGATGATGATGATAATGATGATGATGATGATGATCATGGCGATGTTGATGATGATGATCGATGATCAATGATCATGGTGATGATGAGAATGAGGATGGTGATGATGAGGATGAGGATGGTGATGATGATCGATGATCAATGATCATGGTGATGATGAGGATGAGGATGGTGATGATGATGATGATGATGAAGGTGATGAGGATGATGAGGATGATAATGATGATGATGATGATGATGATGTTGATGTTGATGATGATGATGGAGATGGTGATGATGATGTTCATGATGTTGATGGTGATGATGACGAGGAGGAGGAGGAGGAGGGATGATGATGATGAAGATGATGAGGATGAGGATGATGGTGATGATTATGTTGATCATGATGACGACGATGGTGACGATGATGTTCATGATGATGATGAGGAGGAGGAGGAAGGTGATGCTAATGATGAGGATGAGGATGGTGATGATGATCGATGATGATGATGATGAGGATGATGATGAGGATGATGACGAGGATGAGGTTGAGGATGATGATGAGGATGAGGATGGTGATGATGGTGATGAAGATGTTTATAATGATGATGATGAGGAGGATGAGGATGGTGACGATGGTGATGATGATGGCGATGATGATGATGATGACGACGCTGGTGATGATGATGAGGATGAGGATGAGGATGATGTTGATGATGATGATGATGACGACGACGGTGATGATGATGTTCATGATGTTGATGGTGATGATGATGATGAAGATGATGATGAGGAGGAGGATTATGATGATCATGAGGATGATGATGATGATGTTGATGATGATGATGATGACGACACTGGTGATGATGATGTTCATGATGTTGATGGTGATGATGGTGATGATGATGATGATGATGTTCATGATCATGTTGATGATGTTGATGATGATGTTGATGTTGATGACGATGATGATGATGACGACGACGATGGTGACGATGATGTTCATGATGATGATGATGATGATGATGATGATGATGATGATGATGATGACGATGATGGTGATGATGATGTTCTTGATGATGATGATGATGATGATGATGAGGAAGATGATGGTAATGATGAGGATGAGGATGGTGATGATGATCGATGATGATGAGGATGAGGATGATGACGAGGATGAGGATGAGGATGATGATGAGGATGAGGATGGTGATGATGGTGATGATGATGATGAAGATGTTTATGATGATGATGATGAGGATGACCAGGAGGATGAGGATGGTGACGATGGTGACGATGATGGCGATGATGACGAGGATGAGGATGAGGATGAGGATGGTGATGATGGTGATGATGATGATGATGACGAGGAGGATGAGGATGGTGACGATGGTGACGATGATGGCGATGATGATGATGATGATGATGATGCTGGTGATGATGATGAGGAGGAGGAGGAGGAGGAGGATGTTGATGATGATGATGACGACGACGACGGTGATGATGATGTTC
>LPNX010070182.1:34159-64313 GCA_001517045.1 Pseudotsuga menziesii | reverse complement strand
TACCCCATAAAACCCCTAACTCGTAATATTTTAATATATCTTATATTTTTGTAGTACATCTCTTAGGAGGCCCATTTTTTACCTCAAATTCTCTCTAATGATGATGTTGATGGTGATGATGATGATGAAAATGATGAGGAGGAGGAGAAGGATGATGATCATGAGGATGATGACGATGATGTTGATGATGATGACGACATTGGTGATGATGATGTTCATGATGTTGATGGTGATGATGATGATGATGATGTTCATGATCATGTTGATGATGTTGATGATGATGTTGATGTTGTTGATGATGATGATGATGATGATGATGACAAAGATGATGGTGACGATGATGTTCATGATGATGATGAGGAGGAGGAGGAAGGTGATGCTGATGATGAGGATGAGGATGGTGATGATGATCGATGATGATGATGATGAGGAGGAGGATGATGACGAGGATGAGGATGAGGATGATGATAAGGATGAGGATGGTGATGATGGTGTTGATGATGAAGATGTTTATGATGATGATGACGAGGAGGATGAGGATGGTGACGATGGTGATGATGATGGCGATGATGATGATGATGACGACGCTGGTGATGATGATGAGGAGGAGGAGGAGGAGGATGTTGATGATGATGATGATGACGACAACGGTGATGATGATGTTCATGATGTTGATGGGGATGATGATGATGAAGATGAGGAGGAGGAGGAGGAGGATGATGATCATGAGGATGA
This sequence comes from Pseudotsuga menziesii, assembly GCA_001517045.1. Taxonomy (NCBI): domain Eukaryota; kingdom Viridiplantae; phylum Streptophyta; class Pinopsida; order Pinales; family Pinaceae; genus Pseudotsuga; species Pseudotsuga menziesii. The sequence goes on along the minus strand of LPNX010070182.1, from coordinate 63,578 downwards.
TGACGATGGTGTTGATGATGATAATGATGACGACGCTAGTGATGATGATGTTCATGATGTTGATGGTGATGATGGTGATGATGGTGATGATGATGATGATGATGTTCATGATCATGTCGATGATGTTGATGATGATGTTGATGTTGATGATGATGATGATGACGACGATGGTGATGATGATCATGGCGATGTTGATAATGATGTTGATGTTGTTGATGATGATGATGATGATGATCATGGAGATGTTGATGATGATGATCGATGATCAATGATCATGCTGATGCTGAGGATGAGGATGGTGATGATGATCGATGACCGATGATCATGGTGATGATGAGGATGAGGATGGTGATGATGATCAATGATCAATGATCATGGTGATGATGAGGATGAGGATGGTGATGATGATGATGTTGAAGGTGATGATGATGATGAGGATGATGATGATGATGATGATGTTGATGTTAATGATGATGACAACGATGGTGATGGTGATGATGATGATCATGTTGATGATGATGATGAGGAGGAGGAGGAGGAGGAGGATGAAGATGATGATGATGAGGAGGAGGAGGAAGGTGATGTTGATGATGAGGATGAGGATGGTGATGATGATCGATGATGATGATGAGGAGGAGGAGGATGAGGATGAGGATGAGGATGAGGATGAGGATGGTGATGATGATGATGATGATGATGAAGATGTTTATAATGATGATGATGAGGAGGATGAGGATGGTGACGATGGTGATGATGATGGTGATGATGAAGATGATGATGACGATGGTGTTGATCATGAGGATGAGGATGAGGATGAGGATGATGTTGATGATGATGATGATGATGATGATGGTGATGATGATGTTCATGATGTTGATGGTGATGATGATGATGAAGATGATGATGAGGAGGAGGATGATCATGATCATGAGGATGATGACAATGATGTTGATGATGATGATGATGACGACGCTGATGATGATGATGTTCATGATGTTGATGGTGATGATGGTGATGATGATGATTATGATGGTCATGATCATGTTGATGATGTTGAAAATGATGTTGATGTTGATGATGATGTTGGTGATGATGATGATGATGATGATGATGACGACGATGGTGATGATGATCACGGTAATGTTGATAACGATGTTGATGTTGATGATGATGATGATGATGATGATGATCATGGTGATGTTGATGATGATGATCGATGATCAATGATCATGGTGATGATGAGGATGAGGATGGTGATGATGATCGATGACCGATGAAAATGGTGATGATGAGGATGAGGATGGTTATGATGATCGATGATCAATGATCATGGTGATGATGAGGATGAGGATGGTGATGATGATGATGATGAAGGTGGTGATGATGATGAGGATGATGATGATGATGATGTTGATGTTGATGTTGATGATGATGACGACGATGGTGATGATGATGTTCATGATGTTGATGGTGATGATGATGATCATGTTGATGATGACGAGGAGGAGGAGGAGGATAGATGATGATGATGAAGATGATGATGATGATGATGATGGTGATGATGATGTTGATCATGATGACGACGATGGTGATGATGATGTTCATGATGATGATGATGATGATGATGAGGAAGGTGATGCTAATGATGAGGATGAGGATGGTGATGATGATCGATGATCAATGATCATGGTGATGATGAGGATGAGGATGGTGATGATGAGGATGAGGATGGTGATGATGATCGATGACCAATGATCATGGTGATGATGAGGATGAGGATGGTGATGATGATGATGATGAAGGTGATGATGATGATGAGGATGTTGATGTTGATGTTGATGATGATTTCAACGATGGTGATGATGATGTTCATGATGTTGATGGTGATGATGATGATCATGTTGATGATGATGAGGAGGAGGAGGAGGAGGAGGAGGAAGATGATGATGAATATGATGATGATGATGATGGTGATGATGATGATGTTGATCATGACGACGACGATGGTGACGATGATGTTCATGATGATGAGGAAGGTGATGCTGATGATGATCGATGATCAATGATCATGGTGATGATGAGGATGAGGATGGTGATGATGATCGATGACCAATGATCATGGTGATGATGAGGATGAGCGATGACCAAGATCATGGTGATGATGAGGATGAGGATGGTGATGATGATGATGATGATGAAGGTGATGATGAAGGTGATGATGATGATGATGACGACGATGGTGTTGATGATAATAATGAAAATGATGTTAACCACAATGCGCACGCGTTTAGATTTTATAAATCGCACGTGCGTTTTGCTTTACTAAATCATGCACACATTTTGCTTTACTAAAGCGCGCTCGTATATTGGTTAAATTCGAAAAAAAATTCCCACCAAATGACAAGGTCGAGCCTCCACCCATGCTTTCATGGAATTCCTATGCCTATGTGTCTGCTTTGTACTTTGCTTCGGATTCAACATGCCTATGCCTTGGAGTATGATAAACCATGGCTAATTCAGCATTATATCCAAATTTCCTATATCGTCGTGTTTAGTGGTTCATCTAATTATGCTACAAACCTCCATTTTTTATGAGATTTTAGAAACAGATATGGTTTTTTTTGCAGATTCTAAATATGTAAATTTTAACAAGAATACATGATTTTTTCTATTAAAATCTTATTTATCTTTTATCATCACTCCTCAACTCAAGAAACACACTGTTAGTGTTTTGTCCATATCCCTTTCGTTTCCAACCATTTAAAAAAAATAATTGTATGGTGCACTAAAGAACACCAACCTCTACATGCTATAAAAAACCCATTTCCAAATAATTGCATTAAGACATTCAAACGCTACACCTACAATTGACGTACCATTTTCAAGATTTGATCTCTTAGATAATTAAAAACAAATTTAAAAATATTATTTTTATTTTTGGAAAAATAGTGGTGCACTAGTCCTATATGTTCTCTATATGTATACCGGTTTTCATAAGTTTATTCCATCATTTAGACACTCAGATGTTGCACCCACAAAAACATATACCTTATAATTTGTTCCAAAAATAAAAAGTGCCCGTTAAAAAATATCTAACTTTATATAGTTAACAACACTTTCAAAAGAAAAAAATTATATATTTGGAAAGGTCATTAAATTTCCTACATTTCTTGTTTTTAACCGATCACAAGATTCATTGTGTAAGTGTCTCAAAATATCCATGCAAGTTGATGGATGTCTGTTTTTCCAGTTTTGTATTGCATCTAACGTGCCAAAAGAGACCCTCAACTTCTTGCACAAACCCGTATTACTGGATTTATATTACGTATTAAAGAAAATGTGTTGGAACCTTATTGTTTGGAACATAAAGTCAATGATGTAATATAACTAGTGCTTAGGGAATTATCATTTGATGAAAATATAGTAGAATGGGATAAAGACTTGAATGTGAAAAGAAAGTGGAACTAGCAGTGAATATACAATATAAAAAATTAACTTCGAGATGAATTTTCCTAAAGAGGGGAAGTATGTGATTCCCACATAGAGATAGGAAAGGTGATTGAATAAAATCATTTTGTAATATAAATAGACGTGATGATTTGATACTATAGTATAATGGTTAGTGTCTTTGTGTAAACTAGCATGGCATGATTCATGTGTGAGGATCTAATATCAATGATAGATATATTCCCAACACTACGACCTCGGAGGGCACATTGAAAATACGTAGATAGTACTCATACTTATTCTAGAACTTCGAGATGAAGTTTTCTGAAGTGGGGGTGTATGTAACAACTTGTTTTTAACCTAACTCTTGAGATTAGAATAAACTATTATTTGAGGGAATTTTATGATGAATGACCCAACTATTTAATTATTTGAGATCTAAAAACATTGTAAGGAAGTATTTATGAGGGCATATGGTTTCATATGACTTCGACATGTGTGAAGTAATAAATTATTGATGAGATGTGACCTAAGAAGGATTATCTGACATATTGATGGGTAAATTGTGACTATGAGAATGATGTTGACATTTGGTCAATTGTGAATGCACTAATATTATGATTGTGAAATCAAGAATCATGTGAAGTATCAGCAAGGATTAAAAGTTGTATAATGTTTTATTGACAAAAGTTATGTAGCATGTACTCTGACAGTATGTCGAGTGTGACAGGAAAGGTAGGTACATGAACCACAAAAATGCATCATTATGCAAAGACTCTAGTTGAGTTGAGGACTATGGAAGGTGATGTCAATCTTGTTTATGATATGATTTAATTGCGATATGTTTGATGCACATGAGGTATGATGTGCATGGACTCTGGATGAGTATATTTATATTATGTTTGAAATATTTTTTATAACATTTGATGCACAAGATGTTTTATGTGTAGATGATAGGATTGTGATTGGTAATCGTCCCACATCAGATGACGGGGCTAAAAAAATTTACATGTAAGTCTAGAAAATTGGACGATGCAATGAGATTTGAATAGAGTGAGGAAAATTCCATCTCATCTGATGCATGTGTTGTGAGGGTAGGTCGCGAGTCATTCACTCACAAAGATTACACTGCGGGATGCACAATAAGGATTCGATCGTATTCCTGAGGAACCACTTAGTTCTTAACATGGTAGGAGAACTAAGGTAACATTAGCTCAGTAGTCATAACCAACTTCCTGCTAGTGGGAATTATTAGAAGGAGATGCGAGGAGCATAACACCTTGATAATCCTGTTCACAACAAGAATGCGGCAGTAGTCAACATCAAATTTGAATTGGGGGGATTAATAAAATGTTTAGAAATAATTTTAATAAAAAACTAAGTAAGTTAAATAAATAAATAAATAATAAAACAAAACAAAATCTATATAAATAAGGAAATGAAATAAAGCTAAATTAAGAAACCAGTTAAAAGAGTAAATTAAGGAACTTGAACTAAGGATATAAAATCCTAACTAATCAGAACATAATTAGAGAACTAATGATAACTAAAAAGTGGGTGGGTAAATAAAATTAATTAATTAATTAATTAAATTGAAGAGTTAATTAAAAGTGGTGCATGGGATGCATGGGAATTAATGAAAAGGTTAATAAAAGATAAATAAAAGAAAGAATGGAGGATCGTCATCTTCTTCTTCAGTCCTACCATGGTTTTGAGGCCGAACCAATTTGGTGGCTCTGAGGGGACTATGCAAGAGTCTAGTTCAGTACTACATGAGTGAGGTTAGAGCCTCCATCAGCAGCTTGGCGTCATAATTCAATTTCTAGCAAAGTATTTTCAGCCCTGTCAAGCTCAGGGATCCTGGGGGAAGGAGGCTACCCATTAAGGTATGGTAGGAACAAAACTAGTGGATCTCGCATGATTGGAAATATGATGACAACATTTGCAATGGAGTGACGACAAAACAACCTCCAACCTCATCCTCAAATGGAAACAACTAGCGATATCAAAAGGTATCTACTATTGTTAACATTATTTTTATCTGATAAATTAGAATTTACTTTTTTAAATGTTTACTTTGTTTATCTATCACTTTTTTTAAGTTTATTTTGTTTATCTTAGACTCTAAAGACTATTTATTTTATTTATTTTTTACCCTGAATGTTTCAAATTTTCTATCCTATAGATAAGCTTAGAATTTAGTTAAATATTTAGACATAAAATTCAAATAAAAACATATATTAATTGAAAATTTGATTAAAATTAAATTAAATTGATATAAGTTAGATTTAAATTTATTTAATTAATTTCAATTTAATAAATTTAAATTCTAAAATCTATATATAGTTCTTTTTAAGTGTTAGAAAAATTGTTTAACTTGTCAAAAATAAAAAAAATTCCCTCACATTACTGTTTTAACCATTTAATTTAGATTTAAAACATTATGCATAGACATGTTTTTTTTTTAAATTGGAAATTTTGTTTTGTCTTAAATTTATGAAAATATAAAAATTGTATTTATCTTATATTTATAAAATTATGCACACTCATATAAGAGATGTCACTATACCCTAAGGCATTAATACTACTTTTATTTTTCATTTATGATTTTGATTTGATTTTCATTTGTGAATAGAAATGTTCTCAAAAATTAAATTTATATGTTAATTTTTAATTTTTTATTTTATATAGACATGCTTTGTAAATAATAAGTTAGATATTGGTTTTTTTCAAATTTTTTTGAAAGTAAGAATTGCAAAAAAATTATTTTTGCAATTTTGATGTACTTTGTTTTAAGAATATTTCAACTTGCAATATATTTTTCTTGGTGGTGCTCTAAAACATTTACAAGTTGTAAGATTTATATTAATTACTTAGCTATTATGCTAATAAATTTATAAGTTCTAAGAATTATATTAATTATTTAATATTTTAATACCAATTGCTTTAACTATTAGTGCAGTATTCTACTTTTTAGTATTTTTATAGGAAACATGTCAAGAGGGTAACAATCACTCCTTCCAACATATTATTAAGTTTACAAAGTACTAAAACTTTTGGCAACATTGCACATAACCATGTTAACCATTTTGTTTTGGATTTTTACAATTATCCAAATATATATATCAAAGTCATCAGTGGAATTAAAATTTTGCATAGTGAATTATTTCTTATAGTTATTATTAAGTTTACAAAATACTAAAACTTTTGGCAACATTGCATGTAACTATGCTAACCATTTTGTTTTGAATTTTTATAGTTATCCAAAAGTATATACCAAAGCCATCTTTTTATGGAATTGAAATTTTGTATAGTGAATTTTCTCTTATAGTTATGTCTCTTAGAGAAGTTATAATCTTACATAGGTCATATAGCTAATCTCTGTCTTCCATGTCATAACATTGATCTCAATTTTCTTTGTATACTTTTAACAAACTCACATGCAAAATTATTCTCATAGAATTCGTGCTATTGCTAATTTTGTTTAACTATCACATCATAGAATTCCAAAACTATCTTATAAAAATATATAATGCCAATCCAATCTCATATTGTAAGACACGTATACTTACTTAGGATATTTCTATGTTTTATTTCTGAGAAATTTAGTTTCTTTGTCATGTTGGTTACGACAGGTTCTGTTGATGATTACAATGGCTAGCTCCTTCCGAAACCTCCCACCATGACTACGTAGGTGATGTATTTTGTTTATACTTGTTCTTTACTGTTTTATCTTTATAATAGGCTAAAACTAGCCTAAGGCGTGGGAGATTGTCCATGGTCTTGACCCTAGCCCCTAAGATGTAGTGTAATTTAAAGGCATTGTCCTTACCATAGTTTATACTATGGTGTGTAAAGATTTTTTGTTAAGCGTAAGATTCTTAGGGTTTGTAAAGTGTATGGTTCCCCCATACAGTGACCTCTTGTTATATAAATAAAAGGTCAGGGTTTAAGATCTTATACCTGGCATGAGACTTCATGGTTTTCCCTAAATGTACCGTCTTTATGGTCCTTAATGTTTATGGTGTACATACCATATCATATGGTTATATGATGATTGCAAAATATTAAATATTAAAAGGCATGAAGCAATACGATGCTTGCAATGTAATTTTATATTTTTAAAGCATAGTGGTATGTTATGGTTGTAATAATATTTCAATGGCCTAAGTAACATAGTACCATGGTGATTAAATAATTTGGTGATCTTAGCATTATAAAACACTATGGTTATAGTGTGAAGGGTGTGGACCTTGGCATAAACCACGAAGGCATTCCTATCACCACGAATGTTCTCGACATAGGTTATAATCTCAAAGGCAAATGCAGTGATTAGATTTTTTAATAATTATTGCAGTCGATTGTTAAAGTGTTGTACTTTGTTGACCTTTGCATTAAATCGTGACCTGCCTGGGAGTTGACAGTGCAACCAGGTCTTGTACTTGGCTATGTGGTGCTCTCTCCATTGTCTATGTGAAGATGAGATCTAAGGTTTTCAAACTAGTTTAATTTTCCAAAAGTTTGTTCGGAACCTCATTTGCAAGTTTGGTTTGGGTGAGCCAACACAGATTCGAGCTATGGTCGTGGCGAATAATGTACAGGTGGTTCTCGCCTCTTTATGTATTCGGCATCAGCCTAAGGCTTTTCCCTCACTTTAGTGGAATAATAAGCTTGCTTTGGCCTTTGTGTGGCTAGCAATGCTGTTGGACTTTGACTTTGGTTACTAATGTCAGTTCTAGTTTTTAGGAAAATGTTAACAATGTTCTTCTTGTGTCCTTCTTGAGGTGTTTAAAATTGTTTTGTCAGCTTCCATTGCGGACTGTAGAGAAAAATGTTCCTTTCCACCACCTAGTCGATCATAATGTCTGTATAGGTAAGGGTTTTTAGTTTTAAAAGAAGTTTGCTACTGTTTGAATTCGTAATGAAATTTTTAGTACAAATGAGTGAGTTTTCTTATTGTTTGTAATGCAGACAGAGGAGGGATAAGGGTGCTCAGGAGGAGCCGACCACTGGCCCTCTCTACCCTTTCGCTAAGGTGAGTTTTATTCTAATTCCAGTTCTCTTATTCATTCTAAAATTACAATGTTGTGATTCTTTTAACTATAAAGGATGGTTGTAGGTTTCGGCGATGGAGAGGGAGGCGATAGGGTCACCTCCTCCCAGACCCGCATTTCCAAACGCCTAGGTACAACATGCGACTCATCCTTGGTTTATTACGCTGGTTTTTCCTTAAGTATTTTAGCCTACCCTGACCCATCCATTCCATGGTTGCAGGTCATGTTGGGCAGAGTTCGTGAGGGCTCTAAATGGTAGCCACATTGATTTAAAAGAGAAGTGTTTCGATTTGAATTTCGTAAATGATTTTTTTTTATAAACCCTTCTTGGGTTTGTTTGTGTCGACCCTTTAGCAATTAGCATGGCACTGTAATGTAATGTTTGTAAACAATTCCCTGGCAGGGTTTGGGTGCCATACTATTTTAACATTGGTATTTAGATTTACTGTGGAAGCCATCGACGATGGTCTTACAACCACTCTTTAATATGTGTGTGTGTGTGTGTGTGTGTGTGTGTGTGTGTGTGTGTGTGTGCTTTGTTTTAAAGGAAAAGAGTGATGGCCTTCGATTGTGTAAATTCAATTATCATTTTTTGTCTTCTCTGTGTATATTTGTTTATATGTTGTTTGTATTAAATGATATAGCTGCCATCGTTGATGGTCTTATGACTGTGAGCAATACTACCTTTATTTTATAGTGTAAATACTATGATCACGGTGTGATGAGCACGATGGTTGTAAATGAATACTTTATCGAGGCTCTACCTTTGTATAAATTGGGCTAGCCACGATGTGGACTTACAGCCCTATAATTACGCTATTTTTTGAGTTTATTTGATATGAACCATAGGGTCTAAGATCTTTGTGTTTTTAATACTCAGTTATCGATAATAGCTTTGGTTGTATGGAAAACAATATCGGTTTTGCGTATGAGCTTTCGATGTCGTGAATGTAGCTGTGATAGCTAGCATATCAGTCAGTAATATATTTGATTTGATTTTTTTTATCTATCATGTGCATGCTTTGTGGATGTTAATATGCTAAAAAGGATCTGCAATCCATATGTTTGTTTTCACAAAATATGGAACGAAAAGTGGTATTATAGTTGAATTATTATAAATCTATGATCCATATAGTCTCTTAATTGAATGGTTGTAGATCTGCAATTTATAGATCCATGATAAATTTAGCTATTGGCTTTTATTTTCATGATTAGTTCTGTAAACATTATTCTATTAGAATAATTTAATTTGAATCCTATAGTTTGTATCATGTTAATATTATTAAAATGAAGTCCTTTCGTAAATATTAACTATACAAATCTATACTATAAACAAAATATTATATTCTAATACTTATATTTGTATAAGCATTGGATGATACTCTAACTGTGTATACTTATAAAAAAAATTAAGAAATCTGTAATGTCCCCAAAAATTGAAAATAATTTTTATTTTTTTATAGGCTAGTGAAAACTACCCAAAGGGGATCATTATTACCCATGCGGAATTACATGCGCTACTTATACTTTCGATCTCTTCAGAAACTGCCCTTATTGTCTTGTTAATCTCTTATCCATTCAGTGATTATTAGCTTGTTTACTTCTTATGTCTTAATTATGTTATTTAAACTATTTATACATCTTAGTTATTACTGTCGGTGAATTAATGAATTGTATAGATCATTGTTTTACTCCTGCACATGTGTACTTCATTTATTTAATAGAAACTAACTTAACTTTGTTGATGGGAACAAAATGGTGGAGTGGCGGGACTTGTTCTCCCATGATGATCTGAGAGGTAAGGTATTACTTGGTTACGCATGCTTACTTAGTTCAATCAAACTAAGGCACCTTTTTCATTTACTTACGCAGTTCATTACTTTGCAACAGGATCTGATGTAAGGTGTGTTTGACCATCTTGATCCTAGAGGACCCACTGCTAGTTGTTATGCTGCTTGTCGACTTGGATTTATAACTTGGTAAGTGTTGTTATCATCAATGTAGCTACTACGGCTAAATTTCCTATACACTAATTATTCATCGTTATGTCTTGAATTCGTTAGTATATAAGTCATTAATATGTTTTGCGTTCTATGTATATTCTTACTATACCTATATTAATAACTCCTATCTTCTTTTATTGACAGGTTATTATATTGGTTTAAGAGCAGAGCTTTGGATTTTATAGTCTGCGATGTTATCATGGCATAATTTGTATGCCATGGTTCTTAAGCATAAACACCTTGTTGCTAAGGGACTTAACCCTAATCTCTAATCCTATAGTCTAAACATTATCTAAATACTAAGCATGGTTCTATGACTTTGGACTAGCGCATCCTATGGACTATGTAATATTGTAATTCTATCCTAAAGCAAATTTTGTAATATGATAACGTGTATTAGAGTTTGGGTGGCGACATATCATATGGTATAAACCATACCATAGCAGGGTTTAAGCTATTAGCATGGTGAATAAAACCCACGATATTGCAACGACGTTGAACTATGGACAAGTGGGTTTGGAAACTCAAAGTGGTTACCAGCTGGTGCATTTATCATTCTTGGAAATCATGGCAGCCCCAAAGCTTAGGGCTTGGCTCACGATTCAGTTTAGCCATTTCGTTAGCCTCTGTGGAGGAAATGGGTCTCGGCTCTGTGCTGCGAAGGAGACTATTCCCTGGAGGAGAAGATAAGCTTCTTCTGGTTTCGTGACTGCATTCTATGCTTGGTTTCATGGCTCCTTCGTAGTTATACTCCTTATCCCTATCGTGTTTGATTGTGGTTGCAGGTAGCAGGGTAACGATGGTGGGATGGCTCCACTTCGCTGTAGCTCCAATGTGTTGCAATTGATGCCACCGTAAGCCTGCTAATCAAACCTATGCTTGTCACCTTTCAGCCTTGTGGGCAGAGCTAAGTTTCGATAGGTTGTTGGTTGGGGGGTTTTATGCTGTAGCAATTTTGATTTTTTCCTTCGGGATTATGATTTCAGACTTGGATTTTGAATGTTGAGGCATTATGCCATGAATCTATTCTTATTCCATTCGGCTCTATGTAATTTTGTTTTCGTTATGTGAATCGATATTTTGGTTTTGGGCTTTATAGCCATGGGCTGCACCATTTCTTGCAATGGTGCCATAGCCCATTGGCACGCCTGTGTAAACCTCGCTCTCGGCCTTTAATGGTGAATGTGTACCAGAATTGGGATCTCTGTGTAAATAGATATGTGTATGGTTTTTATATAATGGTAATGGTTAACTTGATTTTTTGTGTATACGATTCCCTTCTGCGTTTTATTGAGCACTATATTTAAATGGAAATGGGGTTTTAAAAACAGAGGCATTCACCTAATCGGATGCTCTGTGTGTAATGCCAATGATTAGATTGGATAATGTAATATTTGGACACCATGGGTAACTTCCATGCCATAAATGGCATGAGCCTTTCCCACAGTGTTGCGATAGCTTGTATATTTTTGTTTATGGTATTCGGTTCTTATGTAAAATGGTTTGTGGAAATCCTTGGGTTGGAAACCACAGTGGTCCAATGCTTACAGTGGGTGTATATTTTAATGGACTGTGTATAAAAAATGTTATTGCCTGAGGCTGTGTTGTAGATAGGGTCTTATGACCTCACTACTAGCATATGCATTGTTATTTATATGGAAATTTATGTGTTTGTAAAACAAAGACCACGGGCTTAGTGTAAATTGTGGCCTATGTAGCGATATAAATAATGGAATTACATACAAGTTTGATTCTTGTACAAATCGTTATGATATGGCTTTTATTTGTTTTGAGAACTAGCCATAAGGTTATACGATTTGGATTTTATGTTTACTATAATATACTATGGTTGTTATTAGTGTTTTTACCCTCGGTTTTGGACATCCCTGGGATTTGATGTCGTGACCTTTGTGGGCAACAAGGTTTTAATGTAATGTAATGAATGTATTTTAATAGATAAAACAAATCGGGCTTGCATGCCCATACGATTCGATTCCTGTTACTGTTTGCAATATATGAATTTATGATATGATTTGATGGTGTTTTACTATGATATGATTTATTGTATAAGATATATTATTTTAATTGGGCTAAGGTAAATGTTGTGGAGTTATGTGAATTTTGTTTATGGTTATGTATAGATGGAAAAGTTAGAACCGTGGATTCTGTTATATGAATTATGATCAGAGAATTGTAAAGTACCACATGGATGGTCATGATGCCTCCTCTGATTATTTATAATGTTGTTTCAATTATGTAGAGTATTTTTAATGTAAATTTGTAATATGGATACAGACCTTGAAAGGTCTTAGATGAGTTATTTAATTTTGGAATTTGAATGTGTAGATAGTTTTCATATATGTTTATACCTGAAGGCCTTATCTGTATATATATATTTATCTATGAAGTCGTGTTGCTTGTAAATAATACCCTAAGGTATCTATTTAGTCTATTTATTTCTATAAACTTACTCCTATGATTAAATCTACTATAATATGAAACATGTCTCTATTGAAAAATGTAATATGTCAGTGGACTCTATAAATAATAGGTGAACATTAAAATAGCAGGTCTAGACTTACCTAGTTTACAGTATTAATTTCTGAATATTAAATCAATATAGAAAGCAAACTTTAAAGATGGAAAACTAAATATATACATCCTATGATAATATTTACCATCCTAGGAAGTATTGAAGAGAATAAAAACCCTAGCAGAATCTAGGCAAAACATCAGTTACATAGGGTTAGTAAATTCATTGGAAACATTCATCTAAGATATTCATTATATAATCTAGAAGATAGCATAGACAGTCTAGGGTTAGATTTTAAGAATGTAACCCTAGGAGATATGGATAGGATCAATCAACTCCAGGGTTAATAATATATATAAAATCTTTGCATAAAGCAGCCAACATTTACCCTAGAAATGAACTTTGACATACTAAGAACTCATACCTGTAATTTATCTTCCTGAAGCTCCTTTAATGGTTGAACCTGCACACTTTTTAAATAACCAACATTGTCAATTTAAAACATATCTGACCTCTGATTTTGATGACCAAATCACTTGGGAACTACAATGTTCCTCCCAACCATGACCTGAAACCAATCCTGGCTCTAATACGGATCCCCCCGAGATGGACTCCAACATGCAAGTATCTTAGAGCTCCTAAGGTAGGGTTTCCTAACTGATAATCAGTTCTTAATCAATCCTCTTTTCCTTGCAAGAAAAGTTCTCCAAGAAATTACTTGAAAGCAAAAATAGGCAGAATAATCATTCTTCTAGATGATAATCAAAACCCCAAGCCTTTGCTTGGCTTGAATCTTTATAGACAGACTTTTTAGTCAAAGGGGCAGTTAAATCAAGAAATCCTTGATTTCTTGATTTAACCCTTTTTAATTTACTGGAGTAATTTTCAATTCTTAACCTAGGAACTTTTAACTAGTTCCTAGTTAATCCTTCATAGATATTTCACTATTTATTAATCCTTTAATATTCAATAATAATTGGTGGAGCTTATCTTCTTTCTTTATTCAATTATATAATTAATCATAATTAATTATTTATATATACTATGCTTTCCCTTAATATGCTTTAGTTCAAAGTGATACTCACTCAGGAAAGCCAACCATCTGGCTTGCCTCACATTCAGATCGAGTTGATCAAATAAATACTTTAGATTCAAATCGTCAAATTGTCAGTCTTTAGAAGGAACTTCCTTCCCATGAGGTAGTGCCTCCACATCTTCAGAGCGTGGATAATGACCGCTAGCTCAAGATCGTGCGTAGGATAATTCTTTTCATGCTCTTTTAATTTCCGCGATTCATAACAGATCGCATGATCATTTTGCAAGAGGACTCCTCCATGATCATCATTTTGGATGATGATCATGTTGATGATGATGATGATGATGATGATGAAGGTGATGATGATGATGAGGATGAGGATGATGATGAGGATGATGATGATAAATGATGATGATGTTCATGATGTTCATGGTGAGGATGATGATGAGGATGAGGATGATGATGTTCATGATGTTGATAGTGATGATGTTGATGGTGATGATGATGAGGATGATGATGATGAAATGTTCATGATGTTGATGGTGAGGATGATGATGAGGATGATGATGATGATGTTCATGATGTTGATGGTGATGATGAGGAGGATAATGATGATGATGTTCATGATGTTGATGGTGATGATGATGATCATGATGATGAAGGTGGTGATGAGGATGAGGATGATGATGATGATGTTCATGATGTTGATGGTGATGATGAGGATGAGGATGATGATGATGAATGATGATGATGTTCATGATGTTGATGGTGATGATGAGGATGAGGATGATGATGATGAATGATGATGATGTTCATGATGTTGATGGTGAGGATGATGATGAGGATGATGATGAGGAGGAGGATGATGTTGATGGTGATGATGATGAGGATGATGATGATGATGTTCACGATGTTGATGGTGATGATGATGATCATGTTGATGATGATGAAGGTGATGATGAGGATGAGGATGAGGATGAGGATGAGGATGATGATGATGATGTTCATGATGTTGATGGTGATGATGATGAAGATGAGGATGATGATGATGATGATGTTCATGATGTTGATGGTGATGATGATGATGATGTTCATGATGTTGATGATGATGGTGATGAAGGTGATGATGATGAGGATGATGATGATGATGTTCATGATGTTGATGGTGATGATGAGGATGAGGATGACAATGATGAATGATGATGATGTTCATGATGTTCATGGTGATGATGATGAGGATGAGGATGATGATGATGATGATGATGATGTTCATGATGTTGATGGTGATGATGATGATCATGTTGATGATGATGAGGAGGAGGAGGAGGAGGATGATGGCAATAATGGCAATGTTGTTGTTGATGATGATGATGATGAAGGTGATGATGATGATGACAATGGTGATGATGATGATGATGATGATGAAGGTGATGATGATGGTGATGATGATGTTGATGGTGATGATGATGATGATGAGGAGGAGGATGAGGATGATGATGATGATGTTCATGATGTTGGTGGTGATGATGATGATAAGGATGATGAAGGTGATGATGATGATGATGACGACGATGGTGATAATGTTGATGATGATGATGTTCATGATGTTGATGTTGATGATGAAGAAGAAGATGATGATGATGATGATTATGATGAAGATGAACATCATGATGAGGATGATGATGAAGATGAACATCATGTTGATGATGATGATGATGATGATGAACATGAACATGATGAAGATGATAATGATGATCATGGCGATGTTGATGATGATGATGATGGTGATGATGATGTTGATAATGAGGAAGGTGATGAGGAGGAGGAGGAGGAGGAGGAGGATGATGACGATGGTGATGACGATGATGTTCATGATGATGATGATGTTCATGATGTTGATGGTGATGATGATGATCATGTTGATGATGATGATGATGATGATGGTGATGATGAAGGTGATGATGACGATGAGGATGACGATGATAATAATGATGAGGATGATGATGATGATGATGGTGATGGTGATGATGATGATGATGTTGAGGAGGAGGAGGAGGAAGGCGATGATGAGGATGAGGATGATGAAGATGATGATGATGATGACGATGGTGATGATGATGTTGATGATGATGACGACGATTGTGATGATGATGTTCATGATGTTGATGGTGATGATGATGATGATGATGACGATGGTGATGATGATGTTGATGATGATGACGACGATTGTGATGATGATGTTCATGATGTTGATGGTGATGATGATCATCATGTGGATGATGATGATGATGATGAAGTTGATGATGACGATGGTGATGATGATGAAGATGAAGATGAAGATGATGATGATGATGATGATGAAGATGAACATGATGAAGATGATGATGATGAACATGGCGATGTTGATGATGATGATCGATGATCAATGATCATGGTGATGATGATGATGATGATGAAGATGAAGATGAAGATGATGAAGATGATGATCATGTTGATGATCATGATGATCATGATGATAATGGTGATGATGATGTTTATGATGTTGATGTTGAGGATGATGATGATGAAGATGATGGTGATGATGATGATCATGTTGATGATGATGATGATGAAGGTGATGATGATGATGATGAAGATGATGAATATGATGATGATGATGATGAAGATGAACGCTATTTTTGATTTTACAAAACGCGCACGTGATTTGTTTGCACATAACATGCACGCGTTTTGTTTCTATATAACGTGCACACGTTTTGTTTAGCTAAATCGTGCTCGCGTATTCTTTAAATTCAAAAATTTATTCGCTCTAAATGATAAGGCCGAGCCTCCGCCCATGCTTTCATGGTATTCCTATGCCTATGTGTCTGCTTTGTACTTTGCTTCGGATTCAACATGCCTGTGCCTTGGAGTATGATAAACCATGGCTAATTCAGCATTATATCCAAATTTTCAATATGCTTGTGTTTAGCGATTCATCTGATTATGCTGCACATCTCTATTTTTTATGAGATTTTAGAAACAGATATGGTTTTTTTTGCAGATTCTAAATATGTAAATTTTAACAAGAATACATAATTTTTTCTATTTTTTTCTTATTTGTCTTCTGTCATCACTCCTCAACTCAAAAAACACACTTGTAGTGTTTCGTCCATATCTCTTTCGTTTCTCAACCATTTTAAAAAAAAATTGTATGGTGCACTAAAGAACACCAATCTCTACATGCTATAAAAAAACCATTTCCAAATAATTGCATTAAGACATTCAAACACTGCACCCACAAATGACATACTATTTTCAAGGTTTGATCTCTTAGATAATTAAAAAAAAAATTAAAAATATTATTTTTATTATTGGAAAAATAGTCGTGCACTAGTCCTATATGTTCTCTATATATATACCGATTTTCGTAAGTTTATTCCATCATTTAGACACTCAGACGCTGCACCCACAAAAACATATACCTTATAATTTGTCACAAAAATAAAAAGTGCCCATTAAAATTTATCTAACTTTAGATAGTTAACAGCATTTTTAATAGAAAAAATATATATATTTGGAAAGGTCATTCAATTTCCTACATTTCTTGTTTTTTTACTGATTGCAAGATTCAATGTATAAGTGTCTCAAAATATCCATGCAAGTTGATGGATGTCTGTTTTTTCAGTTTTGTATTGCATCTAACGCGCCAAAAGAGACCCTCAACTTCTTGCACATACCCTGCTTTTAAGTAAGGATTTCAAGAGGATTACCAAAATATAAAAGTCCATCACCATAAAATCTATCTTTTTAATTCTTTAAGGTTTTTTACATTAGGTATAAAAAAAGTTCCTTATCTTAATTTTTTTAGAAATTTCTCACTTAATCATCTTTATTTAGTAATAAGTTTCCCACTAACTTTAACTTAATAACAAGCATATTACCCATAAAGATGGTGGATATGATCATTACAACTCCAAACATAAACCACTACCTTTTCTAGTTAATTAATAATCAGAACAGTATAATCCTACCATCATACTTCTGGAAATCCCCAGCCACATGTACTCGTTATTTTTACATTATCATAAAGACAGCACATCGCAAATTCCATAATGCGCTATAATAATATGCCTTTCTATGGGGTTGCGATGTAATGTTTCTTTAGTCATTATAAAGATCCCTTCACAATATCGTTTCTTGCATGCATTAATATGGTCCTATAATAAATACCATGGTTCTCTTACTGCAAAGGCCGCATATGATAGCATTGTTGGTTCTCAAACTCCACCAGCTGTAAACCATGATGAATCCTTTCTATGGAACAGAGCTCTTCTCAGCAAAATTTCATGTTTCATCTGGATCTCCCTTCGGAACAGGATCCTCACTTGGGAGAATCTTCAGAAAAGAGTGTACAAGGTCCTGGGATCTGCGTTCTCTACTGCTCGAGCGAGGAGACAGTAGAGCATTTATTTATCAATTGTTGTGTTTGGAGAACGGTTGTTGTTCATGTATGTGATCTTCTTAATCTCAATGTTTTTTCTCCTTCTGTCTCGCTTGGAGAAATGATCAGTAATTGGATTACAAACTTGCCAAGGAACTCATACTTGCAATCTCTTCCTTTCCATATGATGTGGATTTTCTGGAAAGTCCGCAATAGGGCCATTTTTGAAGGAGAAAAAAGGATTGTTTATAGTTTGATTCAGCAAGTTATTTCTTCTGTCCGAGCTCTTCCTTTGTGAGCTGTCTCAAAGAAACAGCGTAGAAGGATACTGGGAAGGGCCCCGTGCATGATTTATCCTTGTGGGTTTATGGATGGTGCCTCCAATTATATGATTGCTGGTGTGGGTTACTGCATTTTTTTAAATGAATCACACCACTTGGAGTTCTCGCTGGGGGTTGGATATGGCACTAACACCAAGGCGGAATTTCTCAGCTTATTGGCTCTCCTTCTCTCTTCCCAAATGATGGGGATCCCTCTTGCCCATGTTTATGGTGATTTCCAAGTAATCATCAGTTGGGCTCGAGGATCGACTGCGCTCTCCCCACCGGAGCTCATGCATTGGTGTAGGGAGACAAAAAATCTCTTGGTCATCTTTCATGACTTTTCTTTCTCCCACATTTATCGAGTGCACAATCAATTGGCTGACCATCTCTCTAAAAATGCGCTCTCTTTCCCACAGGGCAAAGGTAGTTAAAAGGAATTTTTTGAGAACCATTTGGTTTCTCAAGATACTTTTCAGCTTTTCTGAGATTGATAAGGGATTGCTATCGCTCTTTTATATGGCAATGTTTTTGATAGAGTGCACTCTTTTGGATTGCTGTTCAGCTCCTGTTGACGCTCAGTAGATGTGGATGTATGGACAGGTCTCTCTTTATGATGAGACAATTTTCTGATGGGATCACACATTTTGTTGTTATGCCTTTCCCCCTGGCGATTTCTCTTTGCTGATGTGTACGAAGTAACCTGCATATTGGGAGTATGTAATGATGACCTTTAATTCTATATATGAATAACAAGGCAGGCTTTTTTCTTTTTGAAAAAAAAAAAAGTACAACCCACAGAGATATTTAGGAGTAATATATTTGCTTCTCAAAAGAAAAGTATAGTAGCATAATGCAGTTTTAGTGGACTTTTCTTTGTATGGAAATCTCGAGGGAGTTTTAAAATTCAAATATTCGGTATAATATATAAATTAATCTAAACATTTTAGTGTTAGTTTTACATTTTAAAAGTTTAGAGCTTTAAAATATAATATGTATTTTGTTTTATATTTTAATTCTAAATATCAAATATTAGATTAATTTTTATATTAGGTTTATTTTATAATATTAAAATAAAGTTTTGTAACTAGTTATAATATTAGATTTTAGTTAATATAATACTTTTTGGAATATATTTTTATAAATTGGTTTTATTGTTTTATAATTCATTTTTGACATTTTATTTATTTAATATTTTATAATTAAATTTATAAATACATTATTAAATTTAAATATTTTAAGATTTATATTAAGTTGTTTTTAATAAAAAAATAAATGCTACATTTTAATGTTTTCTTTGTTTTTGTGTGACAATGACATATAAAATATATACTATATTTGACAAGCAAAATAATTCATGACAAGCATTTTGCCTATCAAATTCCAATACTGCATGCAAATATAGGATGGTTTATGTATATCTTAAAATTTTCTAAAATTTGAAAGATAAGTTTTTTTAAATCTGTAAGCAATCTACTCCGGTATTTTTTGTGTTCTAGATTTTTTGGCTCCCTATTTTTTTTGTATCCAATCATATTCGTACTCGAATTATGCTACTATGCAGAAAAGTAGAGAAAAATTATTTTCTGCATAAATAGTGACACCTCAATCAAGGTCTGATCAATCCTTTTAAAGGGAGCATAATCTAGTTTGAACACGTTTGTACTAACATATATATGCATACGATTCAAACTAACATTAATTATTATTAATTGATGCTAAGTCAAAGTTTAAAATGAATATTTTCATAAATGATACTAATTATCTTATAAGTTAATATTCATATATATTTATTTACACAAGTGAGTACTACTAGATAAAAGTGAACACAAATTATAAGTTAATATTCATATATATTTATTTACACAAGTGAGTACTACTAGATAAAAGTGAACACAAACACAAAACTAGATAGTAATTGAATTTAGAACAATATTTAATTTTTACCTAAAAACAAATGTAAACTTGTCATCGTAGTTAGCCATAATAGCCATAATAATTCAAATATTTGAAGGATTTTTATGTACATTAAGTAGACATGTGATTTGACCACTTGACTTCAACTTTCTACCTTTTGAAGGATTTTTATGTACGTAGACATGCGATTTAACCATTTTGACTTCAACTTTCCACCCAACCATCTTTCTTTCACTATACAAAATAATTATTCATACACCTCTCAAGACTAATTTTTTTTTCTTATCATATAAAATAATTATTCATAAATTTATTTAAAGTTTCTTAACCAAAAAAAACTACAACTACACCCTCCACTTGACTTCAACTTTCTACCTTTTGAAGGATTTTTATGTACGTAGACATGCGATTTAACCATTTTGACTTCAACTTTCCACCCAACCATCTTTCTTTCACTATACAAAATAATTATTCATACACCTCTCAGGACTAATTTTTTTTACTTATCATATAAAATAATTATTCATAAATTTATTTAAAGTTTCTTAACCAAAAAAAACCACAACTACACCCTCTATAGGTTTTTCCACTTGTTCAACATACATTAACTTCAACTACATCCTCTATAGGTTTTTCCTCTTGTTCAACATACATTAACTTTATAAAGCTTTTATATAAATACAAATTGAATCTTGGGCTACGCCCACATGCACCAATCGCATGTTTTAAATATAGGGCGATGCCCTTGTAATTTTTCTTTTGTGATACATGTATAAATAAAAAAGTTGTACACCCTATCGGGTTGGGCACTATCTATTAAATCAAAGATTCAGGCACACGCTTAGCCATACGATTTTCTTGCTTTTGGCATTCGTTTTTCAGTTTGGAAAAATGTTTACCCACTTCTCTTTGAAAAAAACACAAACAATATTAAGAATCAGAGAAAACACTTGAACAATATTCAGAGATTCAAGCTTATTTCTAGCTCTTACATAATATAATTTTTAATAAACTAACTTTAAGTAAAGTGGTTGATAAATATAGATAAGCTTAACCAACTACTTAGTTTTGTGAAGATAGCAAGCTATTAAACAAAGACTAAAAATATATAATTGTATATTCATTATTCATACCAGATTGTTAGAGTTAATATAAATACAAACAAAAACTATTTAATAAACAAATAAAAAACAAAAACTGATATGAAAAAACAAAATAAATTGTTAAAGTCTTTTAACTAATTAAGCTTATTTAAATCTTAATCAAGATGCATTTAAGCATAACAACAAGATACAAACACCATGAAATGAGTTCCTGCTATATACTTGTTACAATTAGGTTAAATACTGTTACAATTAGATTAATCTTAAGCTTAAACAAATCCAAAATATAAGATAATATCTAAATGCCTATCCACATAACAAACATAGCCATGTTTTCAACGGGTTTGATCTCCTCTAAAAATGCCCAACTCTTATGCAGAATTATTAACAACTCTTATGCAGAATTATTAATAAACTCAGGCTATGTTTTGGCATGGGATTACTCTCCAAAGGAGAGACGCCCTGCCTCAATTTTAAATTTAAAACGTATTCAATCTTTACAATTGAATATGGGTTGCTCGCCCAGCCTGCTGGTATTCACATTTTGGTTTTAAACACAGTCAAAGTCATTAAGTTGAGGGTCGTTCTCCTCAAGGGAGATGCCCAGGTTTATGTTTATTTGGCATTTAAATTAAATAAATACACAACCAATCTTTTTCAAGATGAGGGTCATTCTTGCCCAGATCCAATTGGCATATAAATACACAGTCAAAATATTCAAGTTGAGGGTTGTTCTGCTCAAGGGAGACGCCCAAGTCTATTTGCCATTTAAATTAAATAAATACACAGCCTCTTATATACAGGATTAAGTATCTAACCTAGCTCAACGTTGTCTTGGCATGGAGGCAATCTCTTAAAGGGATCGCATAAAGAACATCAACATAAAGAGCAACGCCCTCCCCTTTTCATGCAGTAGCGAATTGAACAGTTTAAACTATTATCGCCAGTGGTTGAGCCTTCCTTTTTTATATAAACTATTATCGCCAGTGGTTAAACCTTCTTTTATATATATAAGCTTTAATAGAGATATTTTAATTTTTGGTATTTTTGTTGGTTAAAGTATTATGAACTAAATCTCAAAATTATTCGAAGATTATATCGAGCTTGGACTGCACCAACTCTTAACATAGTTGGATTTTTGGTATCTATAAGATCTTTCCACTTTGGAACGTCTTAACCATTCCTAACTATTTTTCATTCTCATACATAAGATATTCTAATTATTATTTGTAGAAGAAAATCTCTCTTTCCCCACACAGCTAGTTAAATTTAGATTTAACTAAAAAAAATGGGACCGGTCCTCCATCATTAGAGAGGTCGTTCAATAGGTAGACGTACTTTCTAATTAATCTTAATAAACCTAATCAATACACAGATATTAAATCATTTTATTGCAAAGAGGGACAAATCAAAAGAAGCCACGGCCCTCTTCACACCGAGATAACATAATATAATAATTGAGAGTAAATGGGGAACACATTCCTCTCAGCAAGCCTCAAAATAAATAAACAGATACCTTTCAAAACTTAATGGTAAATAAAAAACACAAGCTTGGAGCCCAGGCTACCGCCTCTCCACTGCTTTGCAACCAGAAAATGATGAATAAATAACTGAGAAAAGAAAGAACAAATGGTGTTGCGTCTTACTTTAGAGACTGCTCCCACCAAAATTGAATTTGCTAAGTATTCCCTTTGGACTGTGATTTGAATACATATTCCCCCAACATCTAGGTTGCCTTCCTTTTGTGATTACCTTACTAACTCTCAATTGGTTAATTAAATCATTATAGATTAACAGAGTCATAAGTAAAGTGGTTGATTGTTGGACTTAACATAAACACAAAACAAATACAACTTAATAAACAAACCAAAAAACAAAAAGTGAAGCTTATTTAAGTCTATGCATTTAAGCATAATAAGATATGGCGACCATGAAATGAATCCATGCTGTACACTTGTTACACTTAGGTTAATCTTGTTGATCCATACAAGCAAGACCAAAATCTGAAATAATATCTAAATGCCTATCAGTCTCATGCTTTTAATCTTTAAGGCAACTAGGTTTTAAAACAAAACCTTCATTTCTACAAAAGAAAACTAATTGTCTTAATTTAGTTAAATGTTTTGAAACATATTTTTTCCCAAAAGTTAAAAATTAAAGCTCTTTTATAGCTTTTACTCAACTTATACCTTAACTTATTCTTAGCTAAACTTAGTTAGCTTTCAGTTACTTTAAGATGACTAATTTATCTTACATTTTTATTTAAATAAGTTTAACTAGTTAGTTAATTTTAACTAAGCCTTAGCTTAACTTGGTTAACTCAAAAAATTAGCTCATTAACTTTGCCTTTAGATTAACTTAACTAGTTATCCTATCTTAGCTAACTTAGCCAATTAACATTACTTTAGTCAATTTTTACTTCAAGATAATTAACTTTAATTAATTTACTCTTGACTAAATATCTTGAAAAAATAAATCTCATTTTATCTTATTTTCGAGGTATCCTTTGCCTACACCAAGATATCAATAACATCTTGATTAATTTTTTTATTTTATTTATTAGTAAGATGACACCCAACTCATGGCTAGCCATCCATTCAAGTTCTCCCCTAGTTGCCTCTAGGAGATCCTTTGCTTAAACTCCTTACCACAAGTAGATTCACAATTACATTGTAGATTACAATTATAAGGCCAAAAATATAGAATATTACAAACCGTTTACCACAAGTAGATTCACAATTACATTGTAGATTACAATTATAAGGCCAAAAATATAGAATATTACAAACCAATATTAATTATTTGAAATACTGAACTATAAAAGTGATTATACTTAAATCAATAAACTTTAACCTAATAAACATTTTAAAGTGTTTAATCAAACGCATAATTCATTTAATGTTCTCATCATTAGCTATTAAACACATAATTCATTTAATGTTCTCCTCATGTAGCTACATAAAAATAAATAAAAGAATGGTTTTAAACTCAAATATGATTTTATAATAATGGTATATAACTTTGATATATAACTTAATTGCAAACTTTGATATATAACTTAATTGCAAACTTTAAATTAGATTATATATACATTATATGAATTAATAATTCTTATATATAACTTTGAAAAAAGAAATTTAAAATTATATATCGCCATGTTCACATCTTTATAACTAGCTTCTAAACACAATTACATATTCATGTTTTACTCATTTAAATACATTTACAATGATAGAGAGAAACCATCCAGTAAAAGCGGATGCTCTTCATTCAAGAACACTCGTTGAAAATATATAATGACAGAAGAAAATAAAATATGATTGCGATAGTAAAAAGATCTCCCATCCATCTCCTTTTCAATATGGCATTGCCTTCAATGAAGCTAAATTCCATTTTTTGAGAGACCATTTACAATTGAAATTGAAATTTTTCTCATTGCAAATAGAAAAAAATAGTTTAATAAAACCAATTTTCAGAATTTGTCATATATGAAGTTAAATTTTAGAATAATTGTGTAAGAAATTTATGTACCCAACTTTTGGAGTGGACACTCCATTCTTTCTTAAGGGGTTGTATAAGAGCTCAAGAATGAATAGAGAGATTGGGGACATTGGTATTACTATATGACTTGAAAGGATAGAAAAGGAGGAAAGTTAAAGATAGTAGGGGTTTGGAAAAAATACTAATCAAATATTTGATTATTTAACAAGTTTAATATTTGATTATTTAACGGGCTTATTTGGGACCGCCTGGTTAAAAAACAGGTAGTAGAACCCAAAAATCAGGTGTGTTAACTCATGTACTTTACATCGCATATAAGTGACATGTGAATGGGGCCAACGTTGATTTTTTTTCAATTTGTGCGTGTATGGACTAAAAATTGGCATGGTTAAACTAAACACATGTCTTGATGGTATGGGAGGGTTTCAAGATTCAAACATGACTCACGCAAACAATTCAAAAATCAAACAACAAACTTATGTAATAAATGTAAATTATGAGATGAAATACATAAATATGGAAACAAATTTGCATATGCATCGTGATTCCTCTATGAATATATATATAAACAAATCTTTGGTTATTCCATAACCCAAAAATAAGACGCACCAGCTCATGTACTTGACCCCACATATAAGTGACATGTGAATAAGGCTGGCATTGAATTTATTTCAATTTGTGCTTGTACGGACTAAAATTTGACATGGTTAGACTAGACACATGTGTTGATGGTATGGGAGGGTTTCAAACTCAGACATGACTCACACAAACAATTAGACAATCAAACAACAAACTTATAGAACAAATGTGAAGTCTAGATGAAATACATATAAATATGACAACAAATCTCCATATGAATCATGATTCCTCTATGAATATATATGATCAAATATTTGTTTATTTCATAACTCAAAAACAAGGCGTGCCAGTTCATGTACTTAACCCCTCATATAAGCGACATCTGAATGGGGCCAACGTTGAATTTTTTTCAATTTGTGTTTGTACAAACTGAAATTTGGCATGGTTAGACTACACGCATTTGAGAATCAAACATGACTCACACAAATAACTTGATTCATACAAACAAATTTTCTCCAAAATAGAGTGGTAAATCCACTCCATTCTTTCTCCTTGTGGTAGCATGGTGCCTATTTTTTACCATCATGATACACAAGGATTAAGAGGTAGTTTTAGAACCTATGCATGCTCCATATTAGGAGGTAGTTTTAGAACCTATGCATGCTCCATGAGCCCTACACACATATTTTAGGCCACAGTATGCTACTTTGTGTTGGAATATAATCCGTCGGGATTATACGTTAGTGTACATAATAGGAATATGAATAGTTACATAGGAAGGTGAAAAGGCTGGTCGGAATCTCAACCACCGCCCTAAATGTATAAATGTATGAATTAGAAATGGAATAATATAGAATCAGGAGTTATACCTATCAGTGGTATCAGAGCTTGGCTGCCTGCATGCCTGCCATTATGCCTGCCAAACCTTCATTCTGCCCATTGTCAGTCTACATCCGAGCGTTTCTCCTGCCAGCCTGCATACATTCATTGTGTGCATTACACGTCCAGGCCTGCGTTGAGAATGAGGTGAATATTTACGCCCTCATTCAGTTGTGTGGAGTGAATGCGCTAGTGCCTAGAGACTGGTGACTACTGCAGCTCCTATTGAAGACTGAAGCTATTGAATCCACCTTGCTACTTTGTTGAAGCTACTCGTATTTTGCAAATTGTATTGAAGATTGAAGCTGTGAGGAATCATGTTATTATGTTTTTGCAAGTTTGTTGAAGAATGATGATAGAAGGTTGAAGGATCACGCCTTTTCATTTGCTTTAAGAATGGAACAGTATTGCTCTTGCGATTACCTTGAAGTCTGAAGGCATTGTGAACACTCAGTGCATAGAGGTAATTTGTTATATTGCTTGGTGAAAATGCAAAAACCCTAGTTTTTCCCGTGAAGTGCACAAACCCTAATTTCTGCCCTAATTCCTGTGCGTGGAGTTTTCTGGTAAATTCTGCAAATATTTTCATATGTACCATATGGATGCTGCGTTAAAGCTTTTAGTTTGGATGTATACGGTTTCCTCCTTTCGATTTGTAGCTGTATGTTGACGTCGTGACCATTATATGTGAATATTGTTGCTGTTTGTACCCTCATTCAAATGCATGGAGTGTATTGGAGAGAGTGATTATTTTAAAGTCTAGTGAACATCCTCTTTGCTGCTGCGAACTGTAAGAATGTATACTGGTGGACTCTCTCGGTTGACTGCGTGATCTCTGCTGCATGTGTATGCTACTGGAAAATGTGACTGCGTGAAGAACAAGGCGCATTTCGAGTTGAGGGATTATTCAGAAACTTGATTCGTCCATTAGCACATCGATTGAAAGAGTTGACTGAGAGGTTTCAGAGGGAATTCTTTTGTTCTGCAATCTGGTTTGCAGTTGTTTGGTTATATTTTGATAGGATCTTCAACAAGACCCCATGAACTACTATTGTAACAATGTCATGTTGGATATATTGTACAATCTTACTGTGACCAGTGCGTTTATAGTTGTAGTGATAGCGCTTGCGATTTGTGTTCGTTGTCGTGATAAGCATAATGAAACTGTTGTATGATCTATTTCTTGTATGAGATATGAACACCATGATTGCTTGAAGAAATAACTCAATCTTCTGAAGTGGATGTGATTCTCTGTCTTGCGAATTGTTGCTGCATTTTCTAAGCCTGTGGATGCGACCACTCACTATGTGAGTGAAGATTGTTGCGAACGGTATAGATTGAAGATGCCTTTTGCTACATGTTTGTTGAAGAAAAATGATACAAGGATAAAGACTCGCGCTTTTCATTTGCATGAAGAAGGAATCCATGATATGCTGCTGCGATTTAATTGAATGTTGTGACTGTTATGGATGAGCCATTTGATGAGTCGTACATACTATGTATGGTGCGTTGAAGTGGTGTCAAAGCACTCTTTTGATGCTGCGTTGAAGACCATTTTGTGCCTACGACCTCTCTGAAGGAGCTATGTTGGTGTTCGTTGGTAAGTGTGCTTCTATATATATTGAACCATTTCTAATGAGGAGAAATATTATATAGTTTTGCAGTGGATTCAACCTTGATTTTGTAAGTGATGTCTATAGTATACAATATGACTGAACAAGAGATTAGGAGGCTACGATTGTATCTTGGTGTCAAATTGTCAATGATGACAGAGTTTATCACTTTTTGTTTGTAAGCACCACAAACTATTGCAGAGACTCAGACCTGCATTGTGTAGAATATTGCACATAGTTTATTGAAGGAGAAGATTGTTGTTGTTTACTGTGACCGCTTTGAAGACTGATTATCATTGGCATTGTTGTAAAGCTTGAGGAAGGTGGTAGAGACTTAGACCTGCACCTTTACGATTTCTTTTTTTCTTCTATTGTTTCAGTTGCAAAAGATGCATTCTATAGCATCTGGAGAATTACTTTGCTTTGCTCAAAAAGCAAAGAACCACACCAAAGACCAATCCAAAGGAGAAAGCAGCAAGAGAGGCAGAAGAAGAAGAAACTTCAGAGGTAGAGGAGGTAGAAACAACTCCAGCAAAAGATCAGATTTGTAGTGCAAGCGTTGTGGAAAGACTGGACACACATCAGATTAGTGTTGGGCTTCGTGGGACTCCATCAAAGACAGACATAACCAGAAGAAACATGACAATAAAAACCAAGATGCTAGCAAATCTTCTAATTCTGCTCATTGTATTATTGCACATTGTAATCTTGGAATTAATGAAATGACTTCACTTTCATCTTACAAAGATTGTTGGCTGCTTGATACTGGTGCAACATCACACATGACCTTTAGAAAAGACTGTTTTGAAGAACTTAATGAAACAATAAATGGCATAGTGTACTTTGCAGATAAGTCAAGTCTTAAACCAAAAGGAATGGGCACCATTCGACTGAAGATGCCTGGATTCCCTGATTTCTTTTTGAAGAATGTTCTTTATCTTCCAGAGTTGCAAAGAATCCTGCTGTCCTTGGTGGAGATTCGACAGCAAGGCCATTCCATCCACATGCTTG
>LPNX010070182.1:0-32363 GCA_001517045.1 Pseudotsuga menziesii | reverse complement strand
AGTTCTAAGATACTTGAAGGGGACTCAAGATGTTGGACTCAAGTACTCTAAGGTGGATGACTTCAAACTTATTGGGTACTCAGACTCAAATTTTGATGGTGATAAGGAGACAGGAGTATAAACTTCTGGATACACTATGAGTCTTATATCAGCAGCTGTCTCATGGAGATCACGCAAACAGTCAGTTCCAGCAGATTCAACAATAGAAGCAGAATGTGTGGCTGCAGCTAAAGCAATGAAAGAAATAGTATGGCTCAGGAAGATACTTGAAGATTTGCAAGAAAAACAAGAGAACTCCACTCCATTATTGATCGACAATACTTCTACAATCAAGCTGGCTAAGAATCCCAGATTCCATGATCGAACCAAACACATCAACACAAAGTATCATTTGATTCGACATCATGTAGAGGCCAAGACAGTCCATCTTCAACATTGTTCCACAAAGGATCAAGTTGCAGACATCTTCACCAAAGCACTTGGACGAGAAAATTTTGAAAGATTCAGAAACATGCTCGGACTTACTAACACCCCTTCGGATTAAGGGGGGGATTGTTGGAATATAATCCACCAGGATTATACGTTAGTGTACATAATAGGAATATGAATAGTTACATAGGAAGGTGAAAAGGCTGGTCGGAATCTCAACCACCACCCTAAATGTATAAATGTATGCATTAGAAATGGAATAATATAGAATCGGGAGTTATACCTATCACTTTGTATATGTGAACCATGTGTAAGGCCCCTTTGCATGGCGGTTTTGGACGTTATGCGTGTTCTATGATTCTAAAAGCACATTTAAGGCCGTAAGATACTATTTTTCCTTCAACCACATTTAGGGCCCTAAGAATCATATCTAGTGTTCAAAAACTTGTAATGATGCATATAATCCAAATAATCCCTTTATAAGGCATGTGTGGTGTCTTAAGACCATATGCATGGTCCATTATACTTAAAAGATTCTTTTAGGCCCTAATATGCTAGGTTTTATCTTTAAACCATGATTAGTGCTTAAAGAATCAATTTAGTGTCAAAAATTTATAATCACGTCCATATGTAGAGAATTTCCTTTGTCTTACAAAT
This sequence comes from Pseudotsuga menziesii, assembly GCA_001517045.1. Lineage (NCBI taxonomy): Eukaryota > Viridiplantae > Streptophyta > Pinopsida > Pinales > Pinaceae > Pseudotsuga > Pseudotsuga menziesii. The sequence continues at coordinate 31,277 of LPNX010070182.1, read as the reverse complement.
GAACAAGTGGTTTTTTGAACTTACCAATTCAAATTTAGATTGGATAAGCTATGTAAATGTTATAAATTAAGCCATGATCCTAAAAGTACATTTTAGGCCCTAAACTTATCCTTTGTGGATTTGATGAAAGTTCAAAAACTAAAGTAATCTATAGAATTTCACCAACTCATCTCATTCATGTTGAAAAAATATAAAGCTAATGAAGGGTCTAAAACAAAGTAACCTAAAGAATTTCAGCAAATCACCTCATCCATGATGACAAAATATAAAACTCAATGTTATAAGGAGATTATATTTAATATCTTAATGAATACTAATGGATATGGTGTAGTGAAACTAGTTGTCATTGTGGATGACTTAATCATAATAGAAACTTTTCAAAACTTAACTAAAACATTGTAACCTTGAGAGACAAACTTGGAATGGAAGAGAGAAAATAATAGAACTATGAGACCCATCCACCTCAAGTGAAGTACTCAAATCAGGTTAATTATAAAGTGTTTAGAAAGGAAATTCAACCCAAAAAGGTTCCCAATGCTAGAGCATGTCCTTCTAGGAACCTGGGCCTCGCACAGGTAATCCCAACGAGTTACCGATTTCCCTAACCTAAAAATAATAATATCACTTTTCTCCTTTGCATGAAAAAAAAATTACCATAAATGGATACCGATGACCTCAAATTTAAAAAATAAAAAACTCTGAGAAGCTTCATAAATAAAGCACTAGTCTTAATTGACAATATATAAGCTTTTTATCGAAATTAAGATCATTAGATGCTTCCTCCATTCATGCCCCATACCATTTGAAAAGTCACGAGAAGAAGATTACTTCTTGAAATAGTTGTCGAAATAAGATTTCTTTGAATGTAAGTTAGTAAAAATAAGATTTCTTTGAATGTAAGTTAGTAAAGATAAAAATAGAAAATCCATCATTGAACAAGTGTGCCTCATTGTAGGAGACTCCTTACATACAAGAAAAATATATGCCTATTTAATATATAGTCATACTAGATTACTTTGATCAAGTATTAATTCAGCAAATAGAAGACTATGACAAGGTTGTTGAAGTGGGGATTTTTTTCTTACTACGTGTAGAAGCGCCTACCTTCGATTGATCGGATCTAAGGGTAGAGTTTAGGGTGCAAGGGATATCTCGACCTTGAATTACAACAAGCAATAACAACGTATTTTTAGAATTTTATATTTTTTATCTAACTAATGAAACAAAAGAACAAGCATACCTTTAAATTGGGCCACTGCAGCCATTTGAGGAAATAGTCTATACGCTCCCACGATCTTGGTTTTCGATCTTCTTCACCAATGGTTCTCAAAGGGAAATGTAGCATGGAGGGTATGGAGCAAGCTCAACATACACTGTGGGATTATATGGAAAAAGTATGGGAATGATTGGGGAATCAAAAGTGTGACTAAAAGTTGGGACCAAAAACATTTTTGGGGAGACCTTCACAAAGTATTTATAGGATGATCCAAGACTGTAACAAACCCAATTTCCTCATTACTATATAAAGAAATGGGGTAGATTTTTTTTTTTTTTTAACCAACTCAAAATTGTTAGTTTTCTTTGCCAATATCATAAGCATGATACAATTCTCTAGTTGCACTTTCATTTAAAAAGAATATGTCTATTTCAATTCAGTTGATCTCTATTATGTAACTACTTTAACCAAATTAGTGGAGTAGTGCCTTTAAAAACTTATTATCATTGCGAACTAATGCAGCCTTCCACTTTTGTGCACGTTACTTTGTTGGTGAATTCTATTTGTGACTGTGGAAAGTAATAACGATCTTCAGCTTGATAACTATGTTACACTATCATGTTCAGAGTTGGAGACAAGAGGACTAAAGTCCTCACCTAGTTGTGCCTATGTTCCTTGTTTATGCAGAGTTGATAGTGTATGGTTTAAATCATTACGATTGTCATTAATGTTATGCTTACGGTTATGCAACCTTATCCTCTTTGATATTCAGTTTATAACATGTAATTTTTTTAAGGTATAAGGCCCACGGTTTAAGGCTTGATTTATATGTCATGGAAAACTTTGTAAAAAGTTCTTGGAAAAACTATGGAATATGTATAAACTATTTATGGAATATTTCATATGCCATAAAGCTATGACTTAACATTGCAATGGAGGGTTTAGCTAGGGTTTTTATGCTAGGGTGGTGGACAATACGAAATCGTCTTGGGATTCACTATGGGAAAATGGGTTTGGATTTTGAGTGTAGTGGAGGCGAGGGTGGTGCTTTTAATGTTGCTGGGAAATCGTGGGAAACGAGCCTCATACATTGGTCTAGTCGTTGGTGTGATTCATTTGTTTTTGTTCCTCTGTCTATCTGTGTGTTTTTTGGCTCTCGGGTGTTATCCTGCGTGGAGCAACATCCTTCCCTTTCGTTGACAGGTATGCTCTTGACATGGTTTTGCAGCACTGTTTTGGTTGTTTGCTTATGTTGAGTTTTATCATACTCCTCATAGCTATGCGTCTTTGGTTTTGCAGCTGACAGGGGTGATTTGGAATGTGGCTTGTCGGTGGCTCTTTGGATGGTCTATGCAACCCTTTGAGCAGGTAAGCCCTGTGAAATGCATAGGCCCTTTCCTCTGCGTGTATGTGTGACGGAGTAGTGCTCTCTAGTTTGGGAGGGTTTATCTCTGTGTAAACTTGGTTAAAGGTTTGATAGTTGGTTTGGGTCCTTTTTATGGTTTGGGAATCCACGAGATGAGACTGTATTTAACTGTTTGTATGAAGTTTCAAGTGTAAATATTTTGGGTGAGTCATGTCTGTCCAAACAAGGACTCGGCTCTGTAAATAGATTTCGGTTTGTGTTTCAATCGTATGGTTTGACGTTTTAATGGAAGAGTTCTAGGTTTGGTCTTAAATGATATGAATACTTTGGTAGTGACAGTGCCATTTCTTGCAATGGCACCATGTAAATCGTGTATGTGTTAATTTACTCGTTATGCATTATATTTGTGGAATGTATGGATTAGTATCGTGGTTTGGGTTTCTTATTACAACCATGAGCTTGGCTTGACCCTTATGTGAACATGCTGCCTATACATATGATTTCTTATGTTATTGTAGGTCATGACTGTGTATGTGTTAATATTAGAGTTTAATTAATTATTTAAGGCTAGGGTTTCTCTTCTCAGTCGTGAGCTTGGAAGGTTTAAGCTCGGCATTTATATGGATACGCAACCTTTCATTTTGTTAGTTTAAATTATATGAAGTTGGAAATAATGGGTAGAGTGTGGCTCTCTTTTGTGAATTTTGATGATTTAAATGGAAACTTAGTGGGCATCCTGTAAGGCAAAAACCCTTCACTTTGTAAGTTGCAGTAAGATATGTTTGTGTTTATTATGAATACCTACATGATTCTATCATGGGCATGTAATCGATTTGGTTTTGTTTTTTATGTTATAAACCTACAGGATTCGATCCTGGGTTGTCCTAACTCTTGGACTGGTGTTTAACGCAGGATTGTGTTTTTGATGTTATAGGCCTACAAGATTCGATCCTGGGCTGTCCATGCGCTTGGACTGGTGTTTAACGCAATGTTATGTTTTTACTTTGGCAATGATGCCTAAAGGATTCGATCCTGGATTTATAAATGGATTATGTTGGTTAATAAATTGGTTTATATTCTATAGATATTTGATTCTTGGTTTTGGTTTATAGTAGTTGAGATCATTGTAATGTTACTTATGCCTACAGCCAAACCTTAACAGGTTTTGATGGATGGATTTTGAGTAGGGGGTTTTATAATGGAATTTGTAAAGGTATTTAATAAGATTTATAATCGTTTATGTTTAGCATAGAGATAGTATTTAATTATGTTCAAGTCTATGAATAGTGTTTAGGATATATTTGATTTTTACATGGTTTTAATATTCAATTTGAAGGTTTTAAAGTATTTTTGATAATTATGTTTTAAGAATGATTTTTAAGTAAATGGGATAATCTTATATGCCGGCAATATGAATTCTGCAAGGGCTTGATAATTTAAGTTTTAGAGTTTTGGGAATTGTTAGGAATGTGAGAGATTTGACCTATGGTTTTAGTTGTATAATTTTATTTATCTTTAACTGACTCTGTTTTACTTTTGCATCTAAGTTTGAATAATAACCATGAATCTATCTATCTTAACTGATCTAGACTCTCTTAGATAATTACACTATATAGATAAGACTGAATTTAAGATATGAATGATAGAAAGAGTAATATTGAAAGAATAGAGACCATATTTTTCCTATGGTTTTGAAATCTGATAATAGCATATGTGACAGTCTAAAAAAATACTAGGAAATATAACCTATATTTTTCTAACAAGGTAATCATGGTTATGTCAACCAGACACCCTATAGCATAATCTCTACTTCATAAAAACAGGTTTTAAGCTTTGTAAACAAAATAAACCTAGTTGCTCTTTAAGGCTCTATAAGCAAAATAAACCTAACTATAGCAAGTATATAATATATAGAGTTTCATTCTAGATTATAAACCCTTCATTTAATAAGAAAAATGTATGAACTGTAAGGAAGAAAAAGAAACCCCATACCTATAATTTGAAGCTATTTTAATGACTAGAAACCCTGCACACTCAAGCACGCAGCATTAACAAGGACATAGAGAGTTCTGACCTCTGTTGAATTAACAAAATAACTTGGGAACTACCATGTTCCACCCAACCATGACCCAAAACTGTTCCTGGTTTCAATCCAGATCCCCCCAAGTTTTCTCCAACATGCAAGTACCTTAGAGCTCCTAAGGTAAGGCTTCCCTATCTAGGATAACACGTTTTCTATGTTAGGATATTTAGATACCTAGGAGTTAGTTAAGATCAACTTGTGTAATATATCTGTTAGGTCAAAGTGTGTTTCTTTAGTATGCATTATTATGCATTTGTAAATATTCTAATCCGACAGTCACGATATGTTCTAGACATAGAGTGATCCGACGGTTCAAATTCTCTTAGATCATACCTACCATTGATTTGTGGCTTAACACCCGATTGGTCTATGATCTCTATTTAAAGAGCATAGAGGGTCCTTGGCTAGTTGATAGATTATGAGAAGCTCATATGTAACTTTATCACTTTTGCATAATAAATTGCTCCAAGTAGCTATTTGGCTGGGACCGTGGACTATTTCCCTCTCGAGGGTTTTAACCACATGACAAACATCCGTTGATGTATATGTAACTTCGGAATGTATTCATCTATGTATCTTATGTATTGTAACCCGATGTTTATTCTGGGATGTTTCTATTATGTATTTTAGTCATGTTGTCTTGCCCTGATGTTCCGATCGGGAGGATCAATAATGTAAACAAGTCATGTCAAGTCATTGTTAAAGTCCCCACAGTTTCGAGGCACTAGGGTTATTATACACTCATAGAGATGTAGGCTCTAGTAAGTAATTGTTAAGTTAGGCCGACATGATTGAGTGCACTTCAAGTGAACGAAAGAATATAAATAGAGAGTGAGACTCTCTATTCATCACACACATCATTCACTCACTCAAGTGTGGCGCATTAGTGAGGAAGGAAATATACTAGGACTAGACAGAAGAAGAAGATTACTACTGTTGGGAGATCTCTTACTGTTTTGGTACTGATTCTATCTCTAAGGAAGTTGCGTGGTTTTCTCCTTTATGGTTTCCCCGAGGAAAATCTCTTTGTGTCTCTTGTCTCTTGCGATGTGCTTATGTTTTATTGTTGTGCTTGTTATTCTCTTAGTGAAAAGATCCTAAGATCATAATGCTAGATTATTTGATGAAAAACTAACATGGTATCAGAGCTAACCTGAGAAGAAGACATTGTGCAGCTGTAGAAACTAGGGCTTCCTAGTTTGTGGACCTTCCTCCACAGATTTTCAGTAAAAGTAAGATGTAACAACTCTCCTCCTTAGGGCGCATATTTCTGTCAAAGCGGAATTCGATTCTGAGCATTTTCAGTTTTCGATGCAGAAATTAGGGCTTTCTACAAAATAGGTATGTTTGAGTGAGACCAGCATAGGATTGTTCTCCTCATCAAAACCGAAGTTTAGAGACCTGGATCAAGAAATTTGGTTGGGTGAAACTCCAGGAAAGTCAAACCCTAGTTTGACCCCGAGCTAGGAAAAACCCTAAATACTAAAACTGATAAGTTTTGGTACAATCGCTATATTCCGAGGTTGGAGAAGTCTCAGAAGCTGCAAATTACAGGGGCCGAAGATAAACTCCTGATGAACATCGTGTCCAAAACTTAGCCTCATATTCTCTATATTCTGGGAGATATAATCCCTCCACGTTAGGGTCCCAGCCTCTTCCATAATTCATCCTTAAACAAGACACCTGGGGAGAATTGCAATATCTTGGGCTACAAAGGTCCAAATGGAATTATTGAAGATGTTCTAGAAAGGGAACGGACTGTACATGTAGTGGTCTGAATATCAGACTCAGAAGATGAACTAGTAACACGTGGCATTCCATACAACTTCTCTGTTCTGAACAATCCTGTAACAGGTCACCTTGGGAAAAGGATCATAAATACCAAATGGTGAAACAAATTCTAAAGAAACCTATGGTTCTAGATCAAGGACATGCGAATTTACCATAGTACAAAATTTTAGACACAGAGGAGCATAAATTGCGGAGATATCACAAAAACAGTAACAGGAATTTCTGCAGAAGAAATTGGAAAATTAGGGCTTCCTGTTCCGGGAGCTTCCCTCCACTGTTTTCAAAAAAGGAGTACATTAGACAGCTCCATTTGAATATATCTATCTGTTTATCCAATCAGATTTGAAAGATTCCAAGTTTTGAAAATTAGGGTTTCTGTGGAAAACCCTAGATCAGCCAGCTCTAGAACCAAGATGGACACCTCAAATCGGTAAGATCTAATCCTTTGCTATTTTCATTTGAGGTTCTCATTTCAAAGTGATCTATCACAATAGCTTGATGATAATCTTGGTGAACTTGACAACTTCCAAGCATAGAAGTATTTGATCTCTCTGAAGAAAATGGATTGGACACCTACATGAGTATAGAGGTTCCAGTTTCAGAGGGAGACGAGGTTAGAAGCCTTTCACAAGAAGAACTTGGTCAAGGCCAAAGAAGACATCGTGCTCATGCTATAGAGGATGATGAACCATCCAGAAAGAGATCCAGAGATGAAAGTAAATATTCTTGAAGCGAGGATGAATATGTTCTGATATCAGCTCTCACAGGTAACATTACTCATGGAAGTGATGATTGGCTTACAGACAATGGGGCTCCCAAACATATGACGGGATTCAAGGAATCCTTTGTAAGACTGTCAGAACATGAATCACCTCACAAGGTGAAACTAGGAGATGACTACCAATATCCAATAAAAGGTAGTGGGGAATCTTCGTACAAGCTAGACTCTGGTAAGTCTCTAACAATGAAAGAAGTAGTGTTTGTTCCAAGACTCAAGAAGAACCTTCTCTCCATTTCAGCAATGATGCAAAAGGAATGCGGGTTGCATTCATAGATGGTCAAGACATCATGTGGCCAAAAGGAAAGACTATCGATGATGCGGTAGTGATTGGAGAACAAGAAGGAGGCTTGTACAAATTGAAGGGCCATCCAGAACAAACCTTGATCCAGGACACAGTAGAGCCAAATGAGCTTTGGCATAGAAGGCTTGCACATGTGCATTACAGAGCACTACCTATTGCAAGCAAAGTTATTGAAGGTATTCCAGATTTTCAAGCTATTTGAAGGGAAGAACAAAAATCAAAATATGACCTAAAGAAACCAGTTGAAGAATGTGAATATCTAGAATGCAGAGACCATGCAGTCATAAGAGTCTCTCAAATCAAGAACAACTTGAAACAGAAGTGAAGAATGAATAAGTGGTGATAGCCACTTTGAATGGTGTCCCAGGATCATGTGACTCATTCATGCAAGGAATGTGTTCCAGACGAAAGTGATTGCTTTCAATAGACTCTGGGAAGAAAATTCACAAGAAGAAGAAGCTCGAGAAGAGAAGGTGGGAGCAACTGAAGTTCAAGATCTCATCATCCAAAGAAGATCCCTCAAGCAATGAGGAATATGAAGAAATCAACTCTTAAAGAACCTCTTATCCACCTTAGCATTTGGATAAGAAACGATGCGATTATGAATGAAGAAGACGATGAAGTTGAAGGCTCAAGAAGGAGTCTACCCTCGAAACAAATAAAGATAAGTATTCAATTGTCATTTCATTGTTTTGTTATGCATTTGTTTATATTTAGTTATTGTATTATGTATGATAGGATGTTTCCATAAATGACAGTATACTACTAATACGCATGGGATGGGTAAGTAGCTCATGGTGCTATACAAATTCTCCATTGCTACTTATCTAGAATGAAACCTCTTTGCTGACATATTGGATTAGTACACAATCTCAATGTTGTCCTAGTAGAGATGGAAGGCATCTAGAAAGTTTCAATGAGATATGGATGAATGTTGTATTGGCTAAAGTAGTTGCATGATCATATATTTATGCATAAGAATTTGCCAGTATGAATATTCCTTATGAAATGTTTCTAACCATACAAATGCATTTGACTTGTAGGAAAGATCGCATACATAATCGCCTACAAGCAAAGAAGAATGAAGACTTGTTCCGAAGAACAAGTGATGACAGTTCAAAGACAAAGAATAATATGACGAGTGCAGTGACATCATTGATGCAGAACCTTCCAGCCACCAAGAAGAAAGGGAAGACCAGTTCAAGAAGAAGGATGTCAGGGTGCAGTATCGAGACCTGAAGAGAAGTTCATAGTTCTATCATGCAGTAGATGGAAACATCATGGGATACAAAGCAAGATTCGTAGCACGAGGCTTCTCACGAAAAGAAGGCCTAGACTACGAAGAGACATTTGCAGCCAATAAGAGTTTAAACACATACATGATGAGCCTGATGAAGATCTTAACCTTTGCTACAAGGTTGAAGATGTAAGTCTATACACTAGATGGTCACATAGAATATTAGTAGCATAGGAAGCTACTTGTCACTCTAGTATAGAATGGTTTCAGTGCATAGAGCACAGAAGATAGAGGAAGTATGATGCTCTGCTTCAGAGGGAGTGACTACAGAATATATTGAGGTTCGACATGGTATGACAGGATGGGCAGATTACTGATGACTCTAGGCTTTACTGAGAGTAAAGCGGATTCCAACCTTTGCTTCAAGGTTGAAGACAGAAGACCAGTGATGCTCCTGTTATGTGTCGATGCACTATTGTTCTAGGCATGGAGGTGTGGACAAGGGAAGTATGCAGTAGAGATCCTGAATAAGTTTAGGATGATGGACTGCATGACCACACCTATGGCATCGAACATGAAGCTATTAAGTGATGCTTCATCAGAGTCGGTTGATGCTACGATGTATCGTCAGATGATTAGGTCATTGATGTACCTGACGAACACGAGACCAGATATTTTCTTTGCTGTGAACACATTGAGACATGTTCACCTAATGGTTGCAAAGCATGCAAGGGTACAGTTGAGTATGGGCTCAAGTATGATACGAATCAGAAGATCAACCTAGAGGGCTATGTGGATTCGTATTGGGCAGGAAGTGCCATTGATAGGAAGAGCACTTCGAGGTGCTACTTCAGTATGACATCAGGTGTGATCTCTTGATTTGACAGGATGGAGTCCTGCATGGCGCTGAGTACAGCCGAGGCAAAAGATGTTGCCACTTGTGATTTGGGAGGTAGTATGTTTCTTTTGAAAACTACTATTTGATTTGATTGATCTGACTTGCATTTTTGGTATGATGCAGACAGGAGCAGTGAAGCTCCAGTTTGTGATACAGATCGAGATCTCTCGAAAGAGGGAGTTCTAGCATAGCTGGTGAGACAGGTTGTCTGAGCATAAATCCTTGCGAAGCTCGTAGGTTTCTCAAATGTAAACGGTCTTGTAGGTTTTCCTCGGATGTAATTGGTCCTGGCGAAGCTCACAGGTTATCCTTGGATGTAATCAGCCCTGGTGTGATTCTATGCTAGAAATGGCCAGAGTGAAGTTCGAGTACTTCAGGGAGAAGCTTGGTGTTCTCCAGATCGAGGTTCCTCCCAAGAGGAAGTGATGTGTCTGTGCTATGCCATTCTAACATGTTGAGAGGATTGGTTCCTTCCATGATCAGATGTAAGTGCAGTGCCATTCCGACATGGTGAGAGGATTGGTTCCTTCCATGGTCGGATGTAAGGGCTGTGACATGGTGAGAGGATTGGTTCCTTCCATTGTCAGGTATATGTGGATGCCACATCTGGTTTGAAAAAGGACCAGCTCTGTGATGCCTCATCTGGTTTGAAAAAGGACCAGCTCTGAGATGCCTCATCTAGTTTGAAAAAGGACTAGCTCTGGGAAGACTCGTCTAGTTTGAAAAAGGACTAGCTCTGTGTAGATGCCTCATCTAGTTTGAAAAAGGACTAGCTCTGGAAAGACTCGTCTAGTTTGAAAAAGGAATAGCTCTGTGTAGATGCCTCATCTAGTTTGAAAAAGGACTAGCTCTGGGAAGACTCATCTAGTTTGAAAAAGGACTAGCTCTGTGTAGATGCCTCATCTAGTTTGAAAAAGGACTAGCTCTAGGAAGACTCATCTAGTTTGAAAAAGGACTAGCTCTGTGTAGATGCCTCATCTAGTTTGAAAAAGGACTAGCTCTGGGAAGACTCATCTAGTTTGAAAAAGGACTAGCTCTGATTAGCTGCCTCATCTGGTATGAAAAAGGACCAGCTCTGAGATGATACATCTAGTATGAAAAAGGACTGGCTCTGTAGAACTTCCTGTGATGAGAAGAATCTTGAGATAGCACCAGGGATGATCTAGATCGAGTGATGATCGAGATCCAGTAATGATGATCCAGCAGTGATGATCCAGATCCAGTCCAGTGATGATGATCCAGATCGAGAGATGATCTAGATCCAGTGATGATGTTCCATGATGATCCAGATCGAGAGATGATCCAGATCCAGTGAAGATGAATTAAAGACGAAGATGACTTGAAGACAAGATGATCCAGCTGATACAGAGAAGAAGACCAGTGCTGAAAATTGTGTCGAAAGAATACCTTCCTAGTTAAGAGGGAGTGTTGATGTATATGTAACTTCGGAATGTATTCATCTATGTATCTTATGTATTGTAACCCGATGTTTATTCCGAGATGTTTCTATTATGTATTTGAGTCATGTTGTCATGCCCCGATGTTCCAATCGGGAGGATCAATAATGTAAACAAGTCATGTCAAGTCATTGTTTAAGTCCCCACAGTTTCGGGGCACTAGAGTTATTATACACTCATTAAGGTGTAGGCTCTAGTAAGTAATTGTTAAGTTGGGCTGACATGATTGAGTGCACTTCAAGTGAACGGAAGAATATAAATAGAGAGTGAGACTCTCTATTTATCACACACATCATTCACTCACTCAAGTGTGGCGCACTAGTGAAGAAGGAAATACTGGGACTAGACAGAAGAAGAAGACTACTACTGTTTTGGGAGATCTCTTACTGTTTTGGTGCTGATTCTATCTCTAAGGAAGTTGTGGGGTTTTCTCCTCTATGGTTTCCTCGAGGAAAACTCTTTGTGTCTCTTGTCTCTTGTGATGTGCTTATGTTTTATTGCTGTGCTTGTTATTCTCTCAGTGAAAAGATCCTAAGATCATAATGTTAGCTTATTTGATGAAAAACTAACAACATCGGTGTGTTGATCTGTGATCTATTTGTGTGAAGCAGTTGCTAAAGGTGTTCAGTCTTTTGGGAGTACCCTGTTTACCCAAACATGGTATCAGAGCTTTTATGAAGAGTCGTTTTCGGTTTTCATCAAGATCTGGAACTGGTGTTGCTGAAAATTTGAAAGGATTTTTGGTTCTAGATTTTTTGTGCATTTGTGGCCTGTGGGAGTTATTCCATTGCATTCGAAGTGCTGTTTCCATTTGGAAACAATTTTAGTTTCACCGAAAATCATTTCTGTTTGCTCCAGAAACACCCATGTCGGCAAATCTGAAGGTATAATGTTACAGTGACGGATTTGTTTTTTTTAATCTCTCATATTTTATCAGTTTATTATTAGATCTTTTCTGTTTTAGTCTCATACTGTTTCCTTCCTTGACTGCGTATGCTCTTTTCCGTGCACTTTGCGCGATCGCGGCGAATCAAAAACAGTAAGGGAAAGTTGTTTTTTCTTGTCTTCTCGGCTATGTATGCTCTTTGCTGTGCACCTTGTGCGATCACGACAAATCAGAAACAGCGAGAAAACTTGAAAACGTAGACTTTCTGGGTAAGCTAACCAAGATCTAACCTTATTGTGTGGAGAAATTTTTTTTTGTTTTTGTTTTTCATTTTTTTTTGTGATTTGTAGGAAAAAAAAGCAAGCACGGAGAATGAGAGAGAAGAATTAAAAAAAGGCCCCCTTCCTCTTTCCATACTTTTATGTTCCTTTTAAACTTAGCTCACTTGGTCCAAAGTTGCTTTGCTCCTTGATAAGTCTTGAGTTCAATTCTTATCAAGTTACTTTCTATTTTCAAGTTACTTTATTGTAAAAGTGCATCTCTCATAAATAAAATAAAATAAAAGTGAGTCACTTAAGTTTTAATTTATTGCCGCACTATTTAAAAGTCACATTATTGTAAAAGTGACCATCAATTATTCTACAAAAGTGATTCACTTCAAAGCAACTTTATTGTAAAAAGTGATTGTCAAAGGTTGATATTGGGAAGAGGGGGCTTCTTTTTTTTAGTTGGTCAAAGTTAATATCGGCCACGTCACTACTTGGGACATTTTCAACACTTTCTTTGATCAAGCATAACTTCATCATCCAAAATCAGTTTTCAGTGCCGTTTTTTTTAAAATAGCATATTTTTTCGATCTCTTTGCATATAGATAGTTCATTTCTATTCTTTCAGAAATTATTTTATAGTATGGCCACCCCTTGTGATATTATACTTACAATTTCTAACTATTTCTCATGGAAATCTCGTATGGAAGATGTTCTACGAAGTAGGGACTTTTCAGGATAACCTCAGGGAAAGAAACAAAACGCACTGATGATGATAAGAAAATTAAATGGGAAAATAGATGTGATGAAGCTCATGGATTGATTGGGATGTCAATATCTATTGATTTGCGTTTCCACATATCTGAAATTGATGAACCTAATAAATTTTGGGAAAAGTTGGAATCTGTGTTTGGTAAACACAATGAAATTCAAGGTTATCAACTTGAGAATGAGTTGATTTCCTTGAATCCAAATGATTTTTCATGCATTCAAGACTATTTATCTAAGTATAAAACTCTTAGACTATTATGTGCAGAATGCAAGATTAAGAAAGAAGACAAACAATGTATTTATCATATTCTTTCCAAACTTAGACCTACATATTCTATTTTTTTATCTACATTCTACTCCATGAAAGAATCCTTGATTGCAGCTAGCTATCAAGAGCCTAGTCTTGAATCCTTTTGTGATTGCTTAATTAGAGAGAAATATAAGCTCATTCATCTTGGAATAATTAACAATGCAGATACATCTGGGAAAGCCTTATTGTCCCAACAGAAAGAAAAGTCCAAGCCTCCCAAGAAACAGAATTTTCACAATAGTAACCACAAAAACAAGGGTCCCAAACCCTCTCAGTTAGCTCCTCCTTTAAAAAATGACAAAGGATTCAAGCAAAAAGGAAAGAAGACTGAGCATCATTGCAATTTTTGTGGAAAAGATAATCTTGATGAATCTAAGTGTTTTAAAAAGATGGCAGCCTTGGAAGCAGCAATGAAGAAGCACCACATCAGCCTAGATTCGTCTTCAGAATCTAACTCTCATGGGCATGCACTTTGTGCTTCTGGTTACTCTTATATTGCATCTTCTTCTTCTACTTCAATTGAATGGCTCATTGATTCTAGAGCATCTTATCATATGGCTAAGGATAAAGCCATCTTTTCTACTATACATGAATGTAACACCAAACAAATAATTGTTGGTGATGATAGATCTCTAAGTGTTGTAGGATCTGGAACAGTTCCAGTAGAAAATGGTCATTTCAGTGATGTACTATGTGTTCCAAAAAGTTCCTGCAATTTGTTATCAGTCTATCAAATTACTCATTCAGGTGAAGGTATAACACCAGAAGAAGCATGGAGTAAAATTAAACCAGATGTAAGTCACTTTCATGTGTTTGGTTGTGAAGCATGGGCTCACATTTCGGATGAAAAACGAAAAGCATTGCAGCCTAAAAATGAAAAGTGCATATTTGTTGGATATGCTAAAGATGTAAAAGGTTATAGACTTCTTCAGCCACATTATCATGATATAATCATTAGAAGAGATGTTAAATTTGATGAAAATCTCTTGGCCTGCTAACCTAACTTGGCGGGTGTGCCATCTTTCGCCTACGAGCCTGATTCGTCGATTGTGCCTTCTTCCAGCTTCCTTGACAGGTTTCCAACTCCAGTTTCTAATGATGACAGTGAGGATGAAAATCCACCTCCGCTTGCTCATGTTCCTCCAATTGCACCAGTACCAATACTTCCTCAATGGGTCCGTTCAACATGTGAAGCAGCTGGTGATCTTGCCGGTGATCCTAGAGATCAATGTCAAACACATTCTCAGTTTCAGCGAGCCTCTTCTCTTTTGGCTCAAGTTTTCGAGAATCATGATCCAGAAACTTTTGCAAAAGCTTCAGGAAATCTAGATTGGGATGCAGCTATGGATGAAGAATATCATTCCTTAATGGCGAACAATACTTGGGATCTTGTTCCTCTTCCAAAAGGAATAAAACTTGTCAGATGTAAATGGGTCTACAGAACTAAGTATGCATCATATAGAAGTGTTGAAAGACTTAAGGCAAGGTTAGTTGCCAAAGGTTTTTCCCAAGTTAAAGGGATTGACTACAATGAAACCTTTGCCCCTGTAGCAAAAATGAACTCCATCCGCCTTGTTCTTTCCCTTGCAGCCTTACATAACTGGGAATTCCATCAAATGGATGTCAAGTCTACCTTCTTACATGGTGATTTACATGAGGAAATTTAGATGGAACAACCTCCTGGATATGTTCAGAATAACTCTAGCCTTGTTTGTCTCCTTAAGAAATCCTTATATGGCCTTAAGCAAGCTCCTAGAGCTTGGTATGCCAAAATGAATATCTTTCTTCTTGACACCGGTTTTTCTAGATGTCATTCTGACCCCAATGTCTATACCAAGAAAGTAGGAAACCATCTCATCATACTTGTTCTTTATGTTGATGATCTTATCCTTACTGGTAGTGACCCTAAACTTAAAACCCATGTCTTAAGCAAAATTTTGAAATGTCGGACTTAGGACATTTGCATTATTTTCTTGGTCTCCAAGTATTGCAAACCAAAGAACGAATCTTTATTTCCCAGTCTAAGTATGCTTGTGACCTTCTTTGGCACTTCCACATGGAAGATTGTAAACCAGCCCCTTCTCCCTTCCAGTCTGGAGTCAAACTTTCTGCCACTTGTACTTCCCCTAAAGTAGATGCCACCTTGTATCGTCAGCTTGTATGTAGTCTTTTATACTTGACTCATTCCCATCCTGACCTTTCCTTTGCCATTGGTCGTGTTTCCCGTTATATGCAAACTCCTCATGAAAGTCACTGGAAAGCAGCAAAAAGAATACTTTGATATATTCGAGGTACAATTCAGTTTGGGATTCATTACAATACAGGGGGGAAACCTTTGTTGGTTGGTTTCACTGATTTAGATTGGGCCGGCGATCTTGATGATCGAAAGTCTACTGCGGGTTATGTTTTCAGTCTGGGATCTGGACCTGTCACTTGGGCTTGTAAGAAACAACAAGTTCTTGCTCTTTCTTCAGCAGAAGAAGAATATTGAGCCGCAGTTAATGCCAGTCAGGAAGCTTTATGGCTTCGACAGATCCTTTCATAGTTTGGATTCGAGCAGCAGCAGCCTACTCCACTTTGGTGCGATAATCAAAGTTCCATCAAGCTTGCCAAAGATCCAGTTCTACATCAGTGCAGCAAACACATTGAGCTACACATGCACTTCATCAGAAATCTTGTTCATGATCATGTTATTGAAGTGCTCTATTACCCTACAGATGATCAAGTTGCAGACATCTTCACCAATTCTCTTACAGAAGCGAAGTTTTCTAAACTTCAGTCTATGTTAGGAGTTCAGGAATGTGTCCTTAAGGGGGGATATGCTCTAATTCCTCCTTCCTTCTCCTAATAGTGTCACTTTTGTAAATCCTTCAATCCTATCCGAAGTTGTTCTTAAGGGGGGGTGTTAGGATATTTAGACACTTAGGAGCTAGTTAAGATCAACTTCTATAATATATCCGTTAGGTAAAAGTGTGTTTCTTTAGTATGCATTAGTATGCATTTATAAATATTTTAATCTGACGGTCACGATATGTTCTAGACATAGAGTGATCCGACAGTTCAACTTCTCTTAAATCATACCTACCATTGATCTATGGATTAACACCCGATTGGTCTATGATCTCTATTTAAAGAGCATAGAGGGTCCTTGGCTAGTTGATCGATTATGAGAAGCTCATATGTAACTTTCTTTCTTTTGCATAATAAATTGCTCCAAGTAGCTATTTGGCTGGGGTCATGGACTGTTTCCCTCTCGAGGGTTTTAACCGTGTGACAAACATTGGTGTGTTGATCTGTGATCTATTTGTGTGAAGCGGTTGTTGAAGGTGTTCAGTCTTTTGGGAGTAACCTGTGTACTCGAACACTGTACCAGTTGGTTTTTCTTCTTGGGAAAAATGCTCTCCAAGAACTCTCTTGATAATAATAATCAGGTAGTAAAGATGGAATTAATGAAGAGATCCCAAAGCTTCTCTTTGGCTTGGGTCTTTATAGACAATATCTAGGAAAAGGGACAGTTAAATCAAGAATCATTTGTTTTCTTGAAATAACCATTTTTACTTAATTCAAGTGAATTTAATATTTATTTATTTTAACTTAGGAACTCTTTGACTAGTTCCTATTTTGAACCTTTTAGGTATTTAAATATTTAATTAATATTAGTAATAAATAATAATACATAGATCATTTCATTATTATTTATAGTTACTATTATTAATACATATGCATACTATTTTATTCACATTATATATAAACTATATATATATATATATATATAAATATATATCATTGTTAATATATTTACTTTCGGTATCGTATAGCATGATCCCAAACCACATGATACTTTTCTTCTAGCTTATAGTCACTTCTTTATTAAGGCCTTAATGTAGGGGTTAGGTCAACTAGGTTAGACATCTCTAAACCTACTTGCATGTTGGATTACCTCGTATAACATGGTAGTTCTTCAACACTTTGATGAGACACGGAAATTTGAAATTTCATTTAATCACTTAAAAATAAGTAAGATGGGATCAATGTTTTATCATAGTCATTTTCAATCAACATATTAATTTTTCAATAACTCCTAACATTTATTTAGAGCCCATACTCAACTCTAAGAACAGGGAGTTACAACTTAGTGCAATTCCAGAGCTCCTCGCTCAACACTAATTCTAAGATGGATTTGTAGGATACACCTAGGGATACAATGGCCAAGGATCTGATGTTCCAGATCTTATGCTCAACATCAACTTGGAATGCTCTAGGGCTTATGCCCAACACTTCCAATTCTTATATTTTCATATGTTTCAGCGCATCATGTTCAACACAAATGTTTGATAACTCATGTGCTCCAAAGCTTCTCGCTCAACACAAACATCAAATACTCATGTGCTCCATAGCTTCTCGCCCAACACAAACATCAAATACTCATGTGCTCCAGAGCTTCTCACTCAACACAAACATCAAATACTCATGTGCCTTAGAGCTCACGCTCAACACAAACATCTCATCAATTATGTGCTTCAGGGTCCACGCCCAACACATGAAATCATATACATGCTAAATAAAAAAATATGCATTTGTCTTACGCCCAATATATCAAACAAATCATAATTCTCATGTGCAGTTGGGTCTTAAGCCCAATATACAAAATAAAACATCAAAGCAACATCACATGCAATGGGACTTATGCCCATAAGTGTTAGGTCAAAAATTTGGGATTTTACATTTGGGTTGCTTCTCAAAACTGGATGAGGTACATATAATCTTAGACATATATATGGATGAGGCAGGCATACCCATGCTCGTATCAATGTCTTGATATACAAATGGAGATGAAGGCTCAAATAATGGGAGTCGATCAATACATACAACTAGAAGTACATAATGGTGGCCTCAAAAGGAGGTTGAATACAAATATAGATCTGAAAGACTGGTACATAGAAACATTGACATTCACTTGGAATGCAATATCACAACAATTGATTCTCTGTTGAATCTAAAGGTGTACATAATTGTATGGACTCAATGACTAAGAGTCAGAATCATTGAGGTACAATAAACAACATCGAATACTGAAGATATTTATATCATATTATCAAGTTGTAACAAAAAGAAGCCCTAATGCATCTTAGTATAAGAAAACATGATGCTAAATAAAATAATAGCATAATGCTAACAATGATCCCACCAGGATTGCATGGGTGACAGTAATGGGGAGTAAAATACAACCCAATAAAGAGAACAATGTAACAAAGAAAGTAAAATAGTGATAATATAATAGTATGTGAAATTTGTAGAAAATATGATAAATGAAAATGTTTCACATCACAACCTACCAATCTACCAATCTTATATCATGTACATACAAGTATAGCCATAGAGAGCTCATGTTTTCTATAAGCTTAATAAATTAAATTCCATAAAAATGCAAAATTGAAACCCATTCATGGATGGACTTCCCTACCTTCCTATCAAAACAAACATCATTGATGTTTGAACTCAAATGAACATAGAAAAACTCATTACTTTCCAATAACACCATATGATTATGTGGATAACATGGATTAGTTCATTCACAAGATGCAATGAATTGCCTCCACTTCCTTTACATTTATTCTTGCAATCAAAGGAATTAACAACATTTAGTTACCTTTTCTTGGGTTATATTTACTTTTTTTTACTTATACAAAAGAGGGAAAAAATCCATCGTTAAGTTTCAAGCATGCAACAGTTATAAAGATACACAAATGGTGAAACTTAATTGATACCATTTCATGCTAGCGATAACACATAGGGTATATAAATAAGGATTTAGATTTTCACCTATGTTCATGTCATTTCTAATACCATATTAAGACGGATGCCTTGCGTATAAGAACTGAAATTACAATTATGAATGTGACAAATATAGCTCAATCTAACAACTATTCCTACCTCGCAATGTGAAAATTTTAAAGAAGAATACACAAATTTGAAATAAATAATTAGTTAAGAAATATTGATCTAACTTTTCTCGTTTCTAGTGAGCCAAGAAAGATTGATCTGACTTTTCTTGGTTCTCATAGAGCAAGGTTTGATTGAATCGTAATACCCACCTAAACCCCAACCTAAAAAACCATTCTAAAAAAAATACTTTACAAGTTTAGTGATTTGGAGGTATAAATCCAAACAACAATTTGGAGGTTATTCTTTAATAGAAGTTAGCACTGATATGGATCCATCCCATGATTTGGAGTATGAATCTAGCCCATGTTTTGGTGGTTATTCCATAGCAAAAACTAGGACTAATATGAATCCAACACATGATTTGGAGGTATGATTTGAGCCCATGATTTGCATGTACGAATCCATCCCACGATTTGGAGGTTATTCCTCATCCCACCCAAATAAAATAACCCGTAATATTTATATTATTATGTCAAATTAAAAATCTCCCCTTGACCTCTTAATATGAGGCAATATATTTTTGAGGTTTTTAAGAGTATTCAAAACCCCAATACAAATAGACGTAAATTGATATTATCTTTCTAATAAACCTTGTGCTCATTTCCCCTCTCTCATTTCCAAACCCTCGAAATCCTTCTCCACCAAAAAGTCAAAATGTTATTATCCAACTTTAAAATTACTCTTTCAAAAATATATATATAACAAACTCAATACTTGTTAACATGATATCATCGTCCTATAAAGGTTGATGGGAATACATCTATATATATTTATAGTGATGTGAATAAATATGTATATTTCAATGATTATGTTTTCAATTTGTCACTCGTTCAATGGTTAGCTTGACATCAAGAACACATCCGCATGTTACTTTTGTGCTCAGGTAAATCTCCAACAAATCTATATCATTACCTTTTGTATGCATCCATATTTGATTGTCCTTCACCAAATTTTTTCTTGACATGTGACTCCCTTCTACATAGGCCATTAGTTGATATGTTATTTTTTTTTGTATTTTAGCCTAGTTTGTCCATTAGTTGATATGTTATTTTTTTTTTGTATTTTAGCCTAGTCTGTCAATTGCTATATCTAAATCTAAAAAAGCATCCATGTCTTTCTAAGAATGTGTTTATTATAAGTTTGAGAGTAAATTTATTTTAAAAATAATTTTTTCCCATTTTAATAATATTTTTTTTGGATTTTCCATTATTTTAATAAAATGATATAATGGATTAAATTAAAATATTTTAAAAAACATTTTATTTTCAAAATATTTTAGTAAAATAGAAATATAATTTGTAAATTTATAAATAAATAAATTCATATTATTTAGTAATTAAAAATTTAAATAAAATTAATTAATTTAAATTAAAATTTTAAACAAAATTAATTAATTTTAAATTTAAATTTATAAAAAATAAAAATTTAATTTATATAAAACAAATTTGTTTTTAATGCTTAAAATAATTATCATTATAAATTATTTACCAAAATATTATATATAAATTACATGATGTTTTTGTTGATCCATTATGTACTAATTGAGTAGATTGTGTAACCTCCATATCTTGACTCTTTGAATTGGAGTAGTAGATGTTCACATATTTTCAAGTAAAAAAAAGTATGTAATATTTCCACTAAAAAATTATAACTCATAATTTTATCATTAAATTATCTTTATTATTAAGCAAATTTATAATATTAAATACAAATTAAAAGTATATATTATTAAATTTTTTTGCATTGTTTTGTTAATTTTAAAAATTATTTGTTATAGTGTTAAAAAAATATCTTTTACAATGGGTTAAAATAGTTATTTAAGTTTTTAATAAAATTGTACAAAAATGTTATTACTTTGAGTTTAGGAACTTTGGGGTTGATCAAAATAAATCAATTCTATTATAAGAGTCAAACAAGGTTGTCTCATGTGCTTTGCCTTTTTTTTATAAACATTGATAAGTTAGACGGGAATTTTGGAAGAAGCAAGTTATGTCGAAGCAACTTTATAGTCACCATCTTTCTTTTCTATATTGATGATATTGTTCTTATGGAGAGGAGTTTATGCGATCTCAACAAACAACTAAAAAAATTCAAGTATTTTTGTATACTAGTATGATTGTTTACTAACAAAAAAAAGGTTACGATCATCAAATCTAAAAGCATCGCCTTTGTTAATTTTATGTATGACAATAACAACTTGGAAGGAGTGACTTCATATAAATATCTCAAAATGAATCTTCATCACAAGCTTAACTCGAACTACAACATTGAGAAAAAGATAAATAGAGGGTGGAAAGCTTATTATAGACTTGAAAACAATTGTAAATTAGCAAACCTTTAGCTAAGAGTAAATTAATCTTTGAAATTATCCCCACTCCTAATCTTATATGAATTTGAATTTTGGGGTTGTAGCATCTATAGAGTATTGTGGAGAAAAATTCTAAGCAAATATAAATGTGTTTTCTAATGTAATATTATCTCAAAATCAAAGGAAATATGCACCATAGCTTATCCTCCTCATAGAAGCTAGCTCTCTCCCATTAATAACATGGCGATGACTAGTTACCTAATGTACAAGAAGAAGTTAAAAAACATGGGAGACAAGAAGCTTCCTAAGATTGCTTCAAAATATAGTTAAAATCATCTACGACTTAAGCAAGGTTGGCATAAAGATGTTGAGTTTTGGCTAAATCATTGGGAGTCAATGAGAGATCACTCTAAACAAAAATAATGATAACAATAAAAATATTATTACAAATAACTTAAGGAGAAGTGACGTAATAAAGAATTAGAGTATAAGAGAAAATAAAGATACTCTAAGAAAGTAATCAACCTTAATCTCCGATATCAAAAGTATCTCTAAGTTTTAACTATTTTAAGAGAATCAAAATTTGAAGACACAATGAACATGGTTTAATAAACATTTAAATCCCACTTTATAATAAGTTTGAATATATAATATGAAATTCATTGAAAAAACATACATACCTATGTTTTTAGTTTCTTTAATAAATCATGGATAAGATCCTTAAAAAAATTACATAAAAGAAATACCTTTCAAATAAATAATCTTATTCCAAAGAGAACATACATACCTATGTTTTTTATTTATTTACAATGCACAAAACTTTTGAAAATTAATAATTATATATGTTAAGATGTGATTATTTATTTACAATGCACAAAACTTTTAAGAATTATTAATTATATGTATTAAGATATGATAAATACTTTTAAAAAATAATTTTAATCTTTTTACTAACAACTATATAAATTTTTTAAAATATAACTCATAATTAAAAAAAACACAAATTAAACATATATTTTAAAAATATAATTTTAAATTATATTAAAATAATAAATTTAATTAATAAAAAATTATATATTAATAATAAATATTAATTATATATTATAAACATATAGTTTTATATTATATTAAAATATAATTAAATATAAAATAGTAAAAAATAAAATTTTATGTTTTAATTAAGGATATTTTATAGTAGTAGTAATAAAGCATTTAACATATAAAATATAATATGATGATGATGGTTGTTAACTTTTTACTAAAAACAATTTTATTTTCTTTAATTTTTAAAAGATTACTTGGATTAGTGTAAAAAAAATAAAAATAAAAAGGTTAAAAATATTAATATTATAGTAAAAGATTATAAAAATTAAAGAAATTGAATGTCTATTAAAAAAAAGATATATTTATTTTTTAGGATATATATAAATTTGTTTATCCAATGTTTTTAAATAATAATAGAAGGTTATCAATTCTACAGTAAATAGTAAAATGTAAGATGTGTTGAAATCACTTTTTAATAATATGTATTACATATATTTATATTAAAGCAATTTTAAAATATTTATTATAATAATATTTTTATGTTCACATTTTATTTAAAACAATATAGCAATACTTTTTTTAAATCTTTTCGACAACATAATTAAAACAATATAGCAATGATTTTCTTAAAGCTTTCCACACCATAATTAAAATTTTAAGAAAAAACCAAATTGTTCTTTTACAGTTGACTTCAATAAAAGTTAAAACCCATCATCACTATAAATTAAAATATAATTTTTTTTAAATAATAAGATGATAACCATTATAAGGGGTGGCATGAGCGGGGGATCCTCCTAGATCCCAGAGGACATGTAGAACAAACCTTCGCTTGGGGACTAGGAACTAGAACTAATAATGAAGCTGAGTGGCTGGCACTTCTTCAGGGTCTACATCTCTTAAACACTAAAAAACTCCGGAAGGTAATGATATTCGGAGACTCTAAACATGTCATCTACAAACTGATCAACGGATACCCCTCTCGATCAGTCAATTGTCACCGCCTGTTTGACAAAAGCCAAGCTTCTCATGTCTAAATCCTATGAGACTTTCCACATCCTCCGTCATAATAATTCTACAGTGGACGCTCTCGCTAACATGGGAGCCTCTCTTCCACAAGGCCATTATAGACAGAACGGAAACCCTCCTATCTTCAAATTCATCCCTTAATGTTTTGTCGGAAGCTTCCCCTGCGATTTCAAATTATGCGACTTATCTCTTTGTTATTTCTATCCTTCCCTCACTTCAAAAGAAGCCCTAAAGGCACCCCTCCTCTACCTCCTTTCCTCTCCATCCCTCCCCCTTCCTTATCCCCTTTCCCTTATCCCTCCTCCCCCCTCTCTCTTGAACCCCTTTTCATTCATTTTCCCCTTACCCTTATCCCTCCACACTCCCCCTCTCCCACCGCTTTGCGTCACCTCCCAACAGCTGGCCTACATTCCACGCTACTTCCAGACAGGTCCTCCCATTTACTCCGATGTCCTGCCTTCCCTCCTTCCCCCGCCGTGTGGTATAACCTCTGCCCTCTCCCTCTCTCGGTTTTTGTAGGATTAATGGCTCATCGGTCTTGGGTTAAATGTCCCTCCTCCTCACACACTTCAAGTCCCATCGACTATCATGGTATGTCTTCTTCCCACAGCAACATGCAAGTTCATTCCGCTCCCTCTCTCGGCTCTGTTTATCATGAGGTTGCGCGAGTTCTTCTGAATGTAATTGCAGGCGTTGGAGAAGGGTGGCTGCAGGATATCCCGTGGGAAGCACTCCCTCTCACCCGATCCTTTGTGAAGGAAAGGATTGCTCTCGCAGCCTTCTCCATTTGCTCCTGCAACTCCCTCTCCGCGTTGTGGTATGCAAACCTCGATTCTCGTACAATTCTTACGCCTGAAGCACATTCGGGTAGTTTGGAGGGAAGCACGGTCTTGGGTTGCCATTGCACGGGGCGGAAGGAAGGTGCTGTGGGCACCTTGGTCTGTAAAGAAAGGCAAGAAGGTTCCTCTCTGCAGCAGGAGCTCATAGTGCTCAGTTACATTCTAAGTGGTCTATCGGCCGAGAACCAGTTGGCTTTGTTCATGCCTTGCACAGTAATTTTGCACGTATAGATATCTCTACAAGAGCGGGAAGAATGTCTTAGGGTGGTGAAAGTGCAGGAAAAATGGATGTAAAAAAGAACCTTAGGCGTCTTTATGAAATGCTAGCCATTGGCATAATGGACAACAAAGAAATTGCGCTAGAGGTTAAGAGCATAGGGGAAACGGTGAGCTACACCTCTCTGCAGATCAGCAATCACGAAGCAAGGATTGATGACAATGAAAGCAACCTTAGAGAGATAATGGGCAAAGTTGACATGATTTAGGAAGATCTCCAGCGTCTGATTACAATGAACCAGGGTAGCATGGTGAATGGAACCACACCACTGCAGCAGCTTAGCATCCAATGGAGGAAGAGTCTCTAGTTCAGCCCAGGAATTTTAGAGGCAATCAATTTTCTTTTAATTATGGTTAATGTTTTACTGTCTTTTACTATGTAATCAGTTTTGGAAAAACTATGTGTGTAGTTTTTTAGAAAACTCCTTGGATAAGCTTTTTGTGCAGCAATTTTGATCTACATGAACACTTTGTTATGCTACATTTGTACGTTTCTGTTAAAAAAAAATGATAACCATTATAAAACTTTACACATGATATTTATGCTCTCAAGAATATTTTGCACATGATATTTCTAATCTCAAGAAGATTTTGGTCCTTCATACAGAATTCAAAACATGACGTCCAGTCATTTGAATATTTTGCATGAAAGATTCCAAGCATTCATGGATGCATTCAGTCTTTAGAGCACGCGTAGACAAGAAACCCTAGCAGGATATATTCAACCAATTAAACACTTCCAACTTATTGAACCGATCGTAATAGATAACCCTAGTCAGATATATTGAGGAACCAATTAAACACCTCCAACTTATTGAACCGATCGTAATATTGAAAAATGTGGCTCGCGTTTGAATCGCATATCCACTTTGACTTCATTTAATTGGTCATTCTCCTTCGATGGTGAGAATCTAAACTGGCACTTTTGTATAAATTTAGTAGTATAATTAATCATCATTATTCAGTGCTTTTGCAGTATAAGAGCTCTGTACTAATGCTCATTTTCATTCTTTGGCCTCTCTTCTTCAATGCCGGCGGTAAAAGGGAGAGAGCAGAGATCCTGCACTGGTTGAAATATCATTCGAGGAGCTGTGCTCCCTTTCTTCTTCTCTCGACATATTTTTTAATTACATCTACGATCCTGAATATATGATCATACTTGTCTGCATATTTTTTTCTTTTTAATTGTAAGTTAACACTTTGGCTACAATGTACTGCTGTGCTCTCTGTCTTCTTCTCGACATTCTTTGAATTAAAGCTTTTCCTTAAGATATCATCACACTTAGCATATTTTTTCTTTTTAATTGGAAGTTAACCGTTTGGCTACATTGTCCTCTTATTCTTGTTAAGAGCGCTTAGGCTAGTTGGATTAGTTTGCTTCATCCAGCGATTCTAATTGTGCACTGGAATTATTCATTAATATTGTTCACAACTGGGTAAACTATTAAAAAGTGAGTTTGAATTTGATTTTCACTTATCAACAGGTTAAATTACAAGTTACACGTTCATCGTCTCATTTTCCTCCTTCAGTTTCATTTTAACAAGTGAATAGATATGATATTTATTTTGATATTCATATGTCAAGGCTTTAAGAATTATATCAATGGTCTACAGGCTGGTACAGTGAAATATTAAGAATTATATCCTGTAAACGAATTATATCAATTGTCTACAGGCTGGTACAGTGAAATATTAAGAATTATATCAATGGTTTACAGGCTGTTACAGTGAAATATTTATTTTTCGTTGTAGAAATCTTTTAGCCTTTGAGCTGCAAAGTAGTAAGACTTTATCCTGGCATTGTATAACTTGTCTTAAGCATGCAATATGGTACAGTGAAATATTTATTTTTCTTTGTAGAAATCTTTCAATAATATTTGTTACTAAAAGTTACAAGTATAACTTCAAGTATAGGTGTTTATATTTTAGAACTTGAGGTGGAATAGCAAGTATGAAGAAGCAAAGTGATAACAAGATGTTTATATTTTAGAACTTAAGGTGGAATAGCAAGTATGAAGAAGCAAAGTGATCTAACAAGATCCAAGGGAATAGCCTAGTTCATGCATGACATTCCAAAAGATTTTGAGAATAGATCACTGATAAAGTGATTACAACTAAATATAAAAAAACAAGTAACAAATAACTTATTTATAACATTTATGGCATATCCTTTAAGTGGCTATATACTTACAATACTATTAACATTTTTGAGTAATTAAATAATAGTAGAAATTTGAGACCTTCTATAAAACCATTTAGTTCTTTAATGAAAATTGATTTCCATGAATGATAGTTTGATTGATTAACACTCAACTTTTTAGATGTATCCACTTATGAGCAATACTATATAATCTGGTATGATTGATTAACACCAAGCTTTTTAGGTTTATCCATTTAGGTTGATTAACACTCAGCTTTTTAGGTTTGAACATACAGTGTGTTATAACATTCACTCTAACAGTAATTCATATTTCCACATCGTTATTACTATATATACAGTATGTTATGACATTCACTTCCATAGTTAATCCATATTTCCACATTGAAATTACTGTATACAATGTGTTATGACTTTCACTCTCACAATTAATTCATATTTCCACATTGATTAGCAACATAAGTTCTCATTTGACCTTGGATTTTTCGTTTCGCTCTGAAGTCCTAAGGACTTTAATCTTGAATGAAACTCTTGTGAGTATTGAGGTGTTTATATAGTGGTTTATTTTACTTATTTTTGGAATTAAAGTGTTGAGTTTAGAAATGTCTACATTTATAATAAACATTTTTTTATAATTTAATAAACTCCTCTCTATATAATATAGTTTAGCATAATATAATTCCAAAAATTACAACTGGTTAATGTATTATTTAGTTTTGCTTACATTTAAACTCCACCATAATATAATTCCAGAAATTCTGACTTGTTCATATATTTTAATCTTTAAATTGTGAAAACTTATATCTATATATTTATTAGGCATTGCAGATATCTCTATGTCTATTATGCTGTGGAAAATTCTGATACATTCCATGTGGAATGCACTGGACATATCTCTAGATTTATTATGCAGTAGAAATATTTGATACATTCCATGTTGAAAAACTTGATCAAGAACTTGGATGTTGCTGAGACATTTTATAAAAATATAAGCATACTAGCTAAAGTACGATTGTGGTGTAGTGAGACAAAACGAAAAGAAGAGTTGAACTTCCAGTGTTTTAACGTTTTAAAAAAATTTAAAGAATAGACTTATCATTATGTTACATATTGGATCGTTTATTTATTACCAGTGCTTTGCTTCTTTACTAAATCGGCCATTTGGGTTTAGAACGTGTAAAACCATTCTGAAAACAATTGAATAAAGTTTTGAGAAAATGCTAAAAACATAAATATAGTTATACCAAATTGCCTATGTTATAATTTTAATACTAATACTTTCAGTGGAAATCTAAGCTCTGAATTTGTGAATTTGTTGTTGTGTAAAACTCTTGATTGATTATATATGAATTTCATATGATGATGATGTAGTTATACTCGTAGTAAAAGAGTTTAGTATTTTAAGAAAATTGAGTATTGTTTTATATATGAATTTCATATGATGAGGATGTAATTATACAAAAGAGTAGTAGTATTTTAAGAAAATTGAGTATTATTTAAAAAAAAATGGAATACTTAAAAATATTTAAAATTTTATATTATAGAAAGTTACTAATATTATTATAAATTTAAATATATTTAATTTTTTATATTTTAGAAAGTTATTAATATTATTATAAAATTTATATTTTAATGTAAATTTTTATATATTATTTTTTTTATAAATAAATATGAAATTAAATTGCATTTATATATATAATTTTAAATTTAAAAAAAAATAAGTTAAAAAATAATCAAATAATACTAAAAAAATTAAAAATTTTATTTAAAAAAACAAACTAATTTTTAAAAACATAAAAGCTTAAGAAATCATTTTTAAATAAATATGTTTCTATTGTTTTATATAACCTTTAAGTAACACACATTACTTGATCACATTATATTTTAAAGTGGTTATAGTCATAACCTTTAACTAACACACATTACTTGATCACATTATATTTTAAAGTGGTTATAGTCATGTTTGTTAGGATTAAAGACTTCCCAACAAATATTTCTTAGCAAATTGATTTGGTTCTAGGTCCATTGTGTATTTTTATCATTATAATCATCAAATTTGATTTAGTTTGAGGTCCATTGTATATTTTTTGCATGGTAGATTTTAATTTGAATTTTTCCTCTCACTATAATAATCAAACTTCAATGTTCATCAAGAAATGTCCCATGAAATAGTTTATTTCTTTATTAATAATTACATAAAATGTAATAGTTTATTTCTTTTAGTATTTTTTTTACATGAGAGGTTTTAATTTGAATTTTTTTAATTATTATGTAAGATAATCATTTAATTATGTATTGTAATAATTTGATTAATAATTGTTAAATTCATTTACTTTTATGTTAACATTAAGAAATGTACCTTAAAGATAGTGCAATATGAGTGTTTAAAAAGTTACAATTGCCACGCATTTTTCTTTACTAAGAAATTATGTACAAAATGTTAGTCTATGGCTTACATTACCGATCAAAAGTTTAATTGTCATATTTATTTGTATTTACAATTTAGTCTATGATGACTAAGTTATTTGGATAAGATTGTCTATACTAGGCACCATGCAATATGTTAGAGTCTTGAGAAAATATCTCCATGAGGTGATGTCACCATTGTAGTATATATTTGTAACATTGGAGTGAATACAATTTGATCATGGCTTTAGCCTTTTTGTGATATTGTTGTCCATGTAAATTTTAGCATGGTATCATAGCCCTATAGTTCTTATAGATTTTAGAGTTTTAATGGACTTAAAGTAGTTTTCCATAGTGTCTTGGTTTAGTCTATGAGAATGCTCCATGGAAATTGTTAGATGTCAAAGGGGATAAGGAAGCTTCGTTGGCAGAATGTTGGCAGTCCACCCATACTCTCAGTAATATGAATGGAGACTACAGTGGATGTTGATCTAAGCTAAATATGTCAAAACTTTGATGAAAGAAGGATATACTACATGCAGTATTTCGTTTGGTATTTTCTTCGAGGAATGCTTTTAAAATTATGAACTATTGATTTAAAAATATTAGTACATTCATATCTGTATCTAAAGTATTTGGGTTCTAGATCTATTTTCTCTTGAGTTTTGTTAATGAAATTTTAATAAATCTAGAAGCTATATTATAGTTAACATATGGATATATTCTTCTTGGCAATTCTTGAGCCACTGCATGCTATGCGTCAGTGATCTCTTGGACAAAATATATTTCACATTCGATTGTAATTTGCCTACGATTTGATTTTGTTTTTTGTTAATCGATCTACATGGATCTGGTGCCTCAAATGCCCAATGATCTGAGTCTTCAAAGTAAGTATACAATTTGATCATTTGCATAATCTCACAATGAATTAACTATTCAACAAACAAACAATTTTCATACATTTAGACGAGAGCGATCTCTCTCTACTCAAATCTAGTGCAATGATCTAGTACCATCCAAGAAAGTTGTCACATCTTCGATCTGCACACAAGGAAAATCAGTTGTGGAAAGAGAAATCTTCTATTAAATTCCATCTAATTTCAAGCATGTTATAGTAATATATTTTTTTTAAACGAGAACTTTCTTCCATGTGATATTTATTTGGCCTCATATATTTTTGTTTTGGTGTTTCGATAGTTCCACCATGCTTCGGAAGTCACCACAAGAAACTAACTGTTGGCCACCCACTATTGATTGATACCTTGTGGAAACCTTGAAATCCTCATGTAACCCACCTAGAACTGAAAAATAAACATTTTTTTATAGAAAAAAATTATGTTAAAAGTTATTGTAACGTTTTTATGGACAAGGATTGTCAAGGATGACTGTGATTGAATATTTTATTTATTTAAATAAGTGAAATAAGAAACACATATCCAAAGAAGACTGTTGAAGAGTGTCCACTCACCCACTAGGAGGAATGATCAGCTATAGAAGGAAAAAATACCCTATCATTCAAATGACCCAACCCCTACCCCCACCTTGATCTTTATGTTTCTCTCCCACAACACCCCTCTTGCCCCTACCCTAATCACCCAAACCCTCTCTCTCTCTCTCTCTCTCTCTCTCTCTCTCTCTCTCTCTTACACACACACACACACACCTACTCGTCCTCCTACAACTAATCCCCTATTCTCTGTCTCTCACACACACATATACACCATTACTAATCCCCTCACTCGCTCTTTGTCCCCCCTACACCTCTCGTTACCTCTAATCCACTCTCATCCTCTCTTTGTCTCTCTTAATCTCCCCTACTTCTGCACCTACACCTAAACCCCACCCCTCTCTCTCTCCCCCAACCCACTAAAAACCTCCCCACGTATCCCTCTCACACACTCTCACAACCCC
>LPNX010070145.1:0-12011 GCA_001517045.1 Pseudotsuga menziesii | reverse complement strand
TATATATTGCATTAATATGGAAAATCAAATAAAAATGCCAATTCTTTACCCTACCAATCATGTCTCCCAATTACTCTACATTTTTTCATATGTATATTTTAATTCATCAAGGATGGAAGCTATTTCAAATTTGTTAAAGGTACCAATTATCAGTATATTTGTCAAAAAATAAAAGAAGTTATACAATTTAATTGATTTTCAATTGTATCAGTTTAGGCATAGCATATCTAAAGGTAATCCTTATCTGTAGCTGCCAACAATACTAAAGGATCTATCATAATCTGCTCATTATAAGCAAGTATGATTACTTCTGTAAAAATCTTTAGCATTTAGGACTAAATTATATTTCAAAAATCAACAAGAGAGACTGAAAGGTGAGGCATACAATAGAGAATTTCTTCAAAGCTGGAAGTTAAAGCATTCGTCAGACAAAGGGAAGGTGGTGAGTGCAGACTGATATAAGACAAGTTTAAATGGTCATACCATTAGACAAATTAATATAATGTTTTATTTTGTAAGACTTATATCCTAAGGTTGTCAACTGGATCTATCTTTGGTGGTTAAAAGGACAAGTCGTTATCCTCCCCACCCAGGTTCAAATCCCACTTATGATATGTTTGCCCCTTATGGGCTGATTGGGCTGGCAAGGTACTAGCAATCTACTCTTACATAAGAGCTTCAAGTGGGATGAGATGTTGCTTGTTATAAAAAATATACATAGATAAGGAAAAGACAAATTTTTCTCTGCTAGGGTTTTCCTAATCAATCCACGACAATGCTCTCTGTTATCCCCTTGTTTTGCAAAGGATTTCCACGTAGATCTTCCAGGAAAGCCCTGGGGTGACCTGGGCACAAAAGAGGCAACCTGGGTTAGTTTTCTTGGATGAGAATGAATACTAGGTTTAAAATTGCTCTAAAACTCAGCTTTTGAAGCCATTTGTGGATGGAAGAAGCACTAGACAGTCATAAAATTACCCTAAATCAATTCTGGGAAGTAAGCTCTTTCAAGTTTGGATGTGTTCTTGGCAGCGGTGAAAATAGATAGATAGCTAAGGAAAAGAGCTTCAAGTGGGATGAGATGTTGCTTGTTAAAAAAAAGATAGATAGCTAAGGAAAAGAGAAATTTTGAAAATTGCTCTAAAACTCAGCTTTTGAAGCCATTTGTGGATGGAAGTAGCACTAAACAGTCATAATATTACCCTAAATCAATTCTGGGAAGTAAGGAAGCAAGTTTGGATGTGTTCTTGGAAGCGGTGAAATTAGATAGATAGCTAAGGAAAAGGAAAATCATATGCAATAATGCAATTTACCCAAATTGTTGCAGGAGAGGGTGCACTTGGGGTCAGAGCATCCAATTAAGGCAAATCATCATTGGACAACAAAAATGATGTCGAATATCACCTCTCTTTAACTATCAAACCCATCCACAATAGATTTCACTATCACACCAAGACCCTATTGTCAAATGATACTCATTTCTAGAATAATTATTATAAACCCAATCTATTGGCATGAATAGTGCAACCAAAACTTTGCTAATTTTTAGATATGAACTGTTGAGCAATATTGATTATTCTAAACAATATTGAGAGTGGGTCTTCCAAAAACCGACTGTTTTGAAAAACCTCTTTAGGTCGGGTAATATTAAATAACAACCATATTATCAATGTCCCACAAACCTACCTACCCCACCAAATCAAGGACTTGGACATCTTCATTGTGAGAAGGCACAGTTCTCAAAATAAAACTTATGAATGCTTTGTTAGTAGACCCCATGTTATGATAGCATTAAAGTAGAAGTCAGGACGTGATGCAACAAGGATGTCCACCTTAAGCCAATTGTGATCCATGCTTTTCCTATTGAACATATCATACCTCTAATAGGCTTCAAAGTATCATCCACTAATATTCATCATTGCTTCCTGTATTCTGCTATATATTCTAACCTTTTGATGCACCATTGTAGCTTGACAACGACTACTAACTTTGTGAAAAAAACATTGCAAATTACTTATATACCACTATTGCAGACCCATCGCTGCCTTCAACACTTCCTTTAAAATAAACTTGCAGAGTAACTTATGCACTTTGACTCGGATCTCTGTGGAACAAGATCTTTCTAGAACAAACTACAAATGTCCTAGCAGATATGATCACACAACTAGGTTGACCAACTTTGTCACCCATGAATATTTGACAGTATTGTCATGTTGGAGGCTATTTTTCAACAAGGTAGCAATGCTTCTCAAGTCACTTTCCAAAATATTCTATTAAACATATGAAATGCAAAACCTGCATTCGAGGTGGAACCTCCTCATGTGAAGACAGATTCCTTTATGTTTTGTGAAGAACAATACACATTTTAAACATCAATGCATTTATACAACTAATAGTTTGGCCACATTGCATGGTAAAAATATGAATCTGTTAAACATACACAGCAATTTGGACAAACTATTACAACTTGATGAAGAAGTCTTCTAATACCCATCCTATGGACATGCCTTTGCATCTTCTGGCACAACTCCTTTTTTAAAGCTTATGCACCCTTGACCCGATCCCCGTGTTGAACTTACTGACAGCCATCCTCGGGTCTTGCTCAGTTCAATAAGGCTTTGAGTGAGTTCACTGCTATACCACAAAATGTGGATAACATGGTTGATGGCAAGTGTTCATGAGTTTAACTTTAAACTTTATAGCCACCAATAATCACAGGGATACAGGGATTGTTGCAATTGCTACAGCTGCATAGAATTTTGCTCTTGAAATTCTTGCAAATCGAATTCAAGGAACAAATAATTCCATGGACTAACTAACCTTTCAACACAATAGTTGTTTTCACCCTCGAAGGAAAACCTGTAGTTATTTTTAGGGCATTTGTTGTATTTTCTCTGAGAAATACAATTTAACCAAGATTGGAAGTAGATCCAAAGGTCACTGATGATGGTGGTTGACGATAGCCATGGTGTAATTGAAAAATACTTCAAATATATATTATACAAAGACTTTGAACCTATATTGTTGAACAATGAGCACAATATGCATTAGGTCACCTGGAAGGTTTAATAGTATTCCTTCAAGTACTACGTCACTGCCCAATTGACAAGACCCCTGTGAATTTCTCTATGGCATCTTATGTTGTTATGAATATAGCAATGAATGGATTATATGCATAATGTGTGTTGGAATACCATAAAAAAACTTAAAAACAAAATATCATGTAGAAATCTTATATTGGTTATAATAAATACTAAATAGGATCCAAATTCTGACTGAAATTTAAAAAGATGGTTCATGGTAGCTGTATGTCTATCAAAGGGAAGATGATGGATCTATGTATTGATGACAGAGGATGATTGTGAATGTTTAAGTATGCTACTACACTGACATGTAATGGCTCATTGTGAAGAACCTATCTTTGGATAGTGAATCTTCTTAAGGAAATCAAATTTCTACTACTGTATTTGTAAGACCGTTCTTTCAACTTTTTACTACTGTATTTGTAAGACCATCATGTTAGCCAAAACTTCCTCAATCCAAAATTTCCAAAACAGAAAAGTGGCGATCGATCAGCCAGAAACCAAATCAAGCTTGCAGTTTGTTTGAACCATTCTAATTTTTTTGAATGTGTTTTGCACTGTGAAGGCCTTTTAGTTTTAAATTATACATTATCCTTCGATCGGTTAAAGAGGCACAATTGTAAAAAAATATTACTAAGAAATTACAGATTTTTGTATACTAATCAGTTGACATTGTAGACTGGAAATTTTGATTTTCAATACCTAAAACCATGGATCAAACAATATAAAATTGCTTCAAAATTTTGAAAACTAGAAAGGGAAATTATTGGGAGTTTGATGACCCAAATCCATAAATTAAAAATTCCAGGAAAGTTTTAGCTTCTTAAAATCTAGGGACTGAAATGCTATAGAACGGTAGGTTGCTATTAGATTACAAATAAAATGGATTAACATAAGGAGGCAATACAAAGCAGACAATTAAAATAACACACGTGGATTAACATACTTATCGGTTCCATGATATTAAACAAGCAATTCATAATAGGCGAGAAAAATTGAAGCTAACAGAAACACCTAATTAACTCATATAAAAACTTACAAGCTAAGATGTAACTCCAAGAATATAGGCTCTAAAATGGAAGGGATAGCTACGTACCTTTCCCACTTAATATTAACTGGATACAAATACCTTAGCTTGGAAAAGTTTGGTCAATGCCTCAACATGTAGAATTTGAAGATCTTCCAAACCAGAAATCTCCAGCCCATCAAGATTCTCACTATGCAGTATAAAGAAAATGCATGTCTATAGTTAGCTAGAAGAAAGAAACAACATATCTCGTCATAAGAAAGAAACATTGTAATAATGCATGCATTTTACCTTATTGAGCTCCTCTCTGTTTCGATAATAGTTCAATATTCTCTACTAAACAGGGCCAATCATGTGAAGGTGGAAGCTCATATGGCCCCTCCCCCCCCCTCACATCACTCTCAATTCCCCATACCCAATGCATGTGCTTGGAAATAAATGATATTTTGTGCGAACATCGTGAGTTTCTTGTCTTAAAGGAATTACGTGCATTCGATCATTAATTAGTTTATAGCATTCATTAATTAACTCATTCATTCATTCATACATAGAAAAAAATAAATAGTTGAAGACATTACTCCATAATATCAAAAATAATATCCGAGGACAATGCATAAAAAATAATGTAATAGTGTACTTGTTACAATCACTACTTTTTTTAGCGCTTTTTTCTCTCCACATATTCTCTAAGTGTGACATCCTCTTCTACCAATTGTTTTTTGTTTCCTATGCCCTCTGTAGCTATCTGTGATCGTGTTTGTCGACGGGTCGTGTGCTCACGACGTGTATGTGGTTGTTGTAAGGTGCCAGGATGTACTGGAAAAATGAAGAAATATTAATTACTTGACGTGTTTTTATTATTATCATTGTAAGTCCTTCATTAAGAAAAAAACATTAGAGCGGTGATTTGTACCTGAAAACTCATGGGTGACATGAATTTCATGCATTTGATCTTCTGATGCTGCCTCAAGTTGCACATGAAGACCCTCTACATTAAAACATCAACACTTACAACAATATAGTATTTGCAATTTAATATTTGAGACTTTAATCCATACTAGTTTTTTTTTAACAGAGGAATATTTATTACCTGTATTTCGATCAACATGAACTCCAATATCTCTTTCTCCTCCGTCCTCCGCATTTTCTCTACTTTCGTTGTGCGGCTTAACACAAAGAGACTCAATATTTTATGTACTAGTTTATTAATGAATATAAAACACAATGAATCAATCTTAAATAGAATTTGTTTATTGTAGTTACCTGTTCGCAGGATGGATCACTGGAAGACTTTGCTTGGCTACCACAGCTGCTTCTTCGATGTTCAACAACACCTAAAAACCTGCATTGGTAGCTGATCCTCATGTCTTCCTCCATTGGGAAATCATGGAATCTTTGAGCCTGTAATTTTCAATTAGATCATCATTGTTGTTTTTATATCATCATGAAACAATTTTAAATGCAATCTATAATTTCTATACAATAAAATAATTATGATCATACTTACGATTCGTGCTTGCAGGTTGGAATATCCACCAAGGCCAAGCTTGTGTTGCCCATGTTTTTCTATTCTTGCTTGGGTGGCCTTCGACGTATCTGGTAGCCTATAAAAGTAATTTTAAATACGTTAAACATTGCAAAAAAATGGAAAATAAAGTGTAATAAACATATAATTGCATTGCCAAAAGTATTGCATACCTTCTAGCTGACTCGGGTACTAGCTTGCCCGCTATTTTCACAGCTTTCTCCCTTGGATCATCCAGCAAGCCTTTCCACTCCCTTGTTGGAATCATCGAAGGGTGCTCATACTTTGGATTAATTGCTAAGTTGTTCTGATATCCCTCCCGTACATAATGTAAATGTTGGCTAGCTTTTTCAAGAACCTTTTTTTGGTTGAAGGTTTCGGCACCAAAAAACCCAACCAAGCGAGCAATAAGCTCATATTTCAAAACTTTACCCTGCCGGTTCCACCATGTGTAGATAGTGGGCCCAAACAGCTCTAAAGACCAATAATTAAGATGTTTATAAAAGACATCATTTCCTACAAAAATGAGTATGTGTTAATTAGTGTAAAAAGAATGATGCATAATTGCATTCCAATAAAATTATAATATATAGTTAAAACATTTTGTAAATAGTACCTGGAATATTCTCCATCTTGTAGGGAATGAGATCTTCGTCCACCAAAAAAGTGGTCTCAAATGTTCCTGTGCTAGTGACACGGAAAGATCCAGGAAATGCCGGGACGACATCATCAAGGTCATGCTCTTCTCCATGTACCGGCCCCTGATCCTCGCTAGCACTCTCATACCCTTGATCCTCGTCGGCACTCTCATGTTCCATCTGGGGTGTCTCATTTTGTGTTTTCGACTGGCCAGATGGCAACAATACATGATCAGTGGAGAAGGGGTTGTCATGCTCAATGGTATCAGCATGCCTCTCACCGGGGAAAAAATATTCCTGTAGAAACAAATAATATTTTAGTTACTTGTATACGAATAGGAAAAAAATTGCATTTGGAATAGACTTATAATTAAAGAGTTTGCAGCTTACATCCAAGCGCTTTACTTTAAGCAACACACAATCTATCTTTGCTTGAGTCTCATCCTGCGTCATTTGTGGATCTGATATAAGCAGATTGACGACCTCCTAATTTAATTTTGTTTTTGCTTTTTGAACTGCATCCCGGATATTCTTTGAATTCTTGAGGTCAACATCGTCAAGAATGTGCCCCAAATCCATATCCTTCGGATCCGTCTATAGATAAGTATCATCCTACATAAAAATAGAAAACATTAATATCAATTTGAAATCATTAATATAATTAGATAACATAAATATGTATAAATACAATTTATGAAATTCACAATGTGCTATATACCTGCTCATGACCCGATGAGCGTGGCGTGCTAACATCTGTCGACATATCATCTGTCATGGAGCTCTTGCCTCGACCCTCAGCCTACAAACAAAATATTGACCACGTTGATATCATAATTAAACAAATGTACTTTCTAAAGAAGCAGGTAAGTAAAAATGTGGTATATATACCTGTTGCTTGTAGCGGGGTGTCGGCCTCCCAGGCTCCATTGGGGACTTTCCCCGATTAGCTAACTGCAACAAAGTAATTAAAAACATTAATTTCGAATTGAAACCAATACACGAGGAAAATCTTATTTAAAAACATATTTAAATATTGACCACGTTGATATCATAATTAAACAAATGTACTTTCTAAAGAAGCAGGTAAGTAAAAATGTGGTATATATACCTGTCGCCCGTAGGGGGGTGTCGGCCTCTCAGGCTCCATTAGGGATTTTCCCTGATCAGCTGACTGCAACAAAAAGTAATTAAAAACATTAATTTCGAACGGAAACCAATACATGGGGAACTTACCCAAGAGATGGCGCATTCCATGGGTTGCACCCTTGACTGATTGCACAAGAGGGAAAGTCTTTACTTGGACAAAGGTAGCTGCTATGAGTTTTGAATAACTCGAAAGGAGGGTTATGAAAGCACCAACTCTTACCATGCCATAATTTGAGAAACTCTTTATAGTTGAGTGTGATGCTTTATGGGTAGCTATTCGAGGAGTATTACGCCAAGACGGTAAACTTGTGGCCTTTTTCAGTGAGAAATTAAACAAAGCTAAAAAGAAGTATACCATTTATAATATGAAATTCTCTGCATTGCTACAAGCATTAAAATATTGGAGGCATTATCTTCTACATAAGGAATTCTTTTTGATGATGGATAATCAAGCCTTGAACTACATAAATTTCCAAAGTAAGCTGTCCCACAAATGTGTCAAATGGGCTTCATTTTTGCAAGCATACACATTTGTTTTGCATCATGGAAGTGGTAAAATCATTGTAGTGGATGATGCCTAGTAGAAAGTGTGTCTTCTGGCCATTGTAATGAGTGATGAACTGGTTGTATTTGAAGCAATGAAGAGTGAATATTCCAATGATTCATATTTTGGCAGCATTGATGCAATTCCAAGTATACAACACCATGCTAGCTTGTATTCAATTGAAGACTTTTTATTAATAGATGGATTTTTATTTAAGGGTTATCAGTTTTGTATTCCCCTTGGATCAAGGCAATAAAATATTGTGAGAGAGATGCACTTGAATGGTTTGGGAGGTCACTTTGGAAGGGGTAAGACTTTTGGATTAGTGAATGAGAAGTATCCCCAAGGAAACTACAAGAAGTTACAACCCAATAAAATTGGGCCCTACAAAATTCTGAAGAAAATAATTGAGAATCCTTATTTGATTGAGCTGTCTGAGGACTTAGACATAAGTCCTCTTTTTAATGCTGCTAACCTTCATTCACACTCAGCTGGGACAAATGATGACTGGATGAATGAGCAGAATGAGAAGGAAAATAGCAACTGGAACAAACACTGGCCAAAGAAGAAAAGGGAACAAGTTGAATGAGTGTTAGATACCATATTGGCTGCCACGCAGTCCAGGTCATAGAAACTGTATCTTGTTAAGTGGGAAGGCCTACTGAATTCCTATAGCACTTGGACAATAGAGGTTAACTTGATCAAGTACAACTGAGCAACTGCACCCTATGACGTTGAATCAATAGGTTCAAAATTTCTAAAAGAATAGGAGGAGGACGCGGAGCATCTTTAATGGACTTCTTCCACATTTCAGTAGTTTGTTTTTTTCTGCTTGGTATTTTTAGGGATCTCTCTTCCTAAAAATAGGCCTGTATTCAATTGCCCTGTTTGGGGTCATGGAAAAGAGGGCAGTTAAAATTCTTAGGAGGAGGTGAGAAAAAAAATAACTATGGGTAGCGTAGCAGCAGAGTTGTAACTAGGTGCAGATTCTGGTAATCTTTTATTGGTTTTATTGCTTTTCTTGTATGTAATCCAAGTGTGGATTGAATAAGGAAGACTGTTATTAATCTTTTGTCAGTTGAGTAATATTGATGTATCTGATATATATTCAGTGTGTACTATGTTTGCACCGTCCAGCTTCTCTGTTTTAGTGCCAATACATTTGCGGGTTTAAATAATTTATTCAAGGTGTTACTCTGCATATCTGGGAAAAGATTATATGCATACATGTGGACAGTTTTGAGAAATAATTTGTCGCAGATTGGAGGTTTTATGCATCACTATCTGAACTATTATCCAGTTATGAGGACCAATGTTGAAGAATCAACTAACATCATTGAATCTATCTATTTGTCTAATTACTATAAATATGTATCAAAATAGAGAAATAGGGTTCAGGCTTGTGATGATATTGTATGATGGTTTAGTTGAAGGCCCTTCTAGGGTTTTGGGGAGATGATTAAGAGATTGCTGTAAGATGTATGATGGTAATATTTCTATGATACTAATGCAATTGGCTGCTGGTTTGGTTCCCCCTTTCAATCATTGTGCATGGTGATGTGATAAATGTCTTCTCTTCTTCCTTTTAATGTGAATGTATGCATTAGGATTTATTGATGTATTTCTCTTTCATATTATAAATCTGTTCCTATAATTCTTAATAATATCTTAGGTGTGAATCTCTACCCCTTCAGGGTATTAAATATTCTGATATTCTTAGGTTCTCTCTTGTTGGCTTGAATTCTGAACCTAGGGTCATTATAGAGAACGAAAAAATAATCACTGCCAGCTTGGAATTTCTTATTATAGATGCAAATAGACTTTCAAAGACTTGAAAGGAAGCAACTTCTGAAATCTCGATTTCATTCTTTGTTCAACACATAACTCCCTTGGTTTTGGGTATTAATTTTGTTCAGTCCTTAAGACAAGTGATCTTGCATCAAGACAATTTCTAATTTATACTACTTAAACACAAATTCATTATACTGCTTAAATCCTATAGAGTGTTTTCCAGCCATACCTTAAAGGGAGAATGATCCAGCAAAAACTCGCAGATTCAATGACTTCAAACTTAACCCAAATCCTCCGCCTCCACCAGCGATTCCGTGACCTGTAGCTGCTCTTCTTCTTGCCTGCACTCTCTTGGGAAACTATTTCTAACAAAACCCGTACCCACACCCAGGAAAATATCGTTGCAGAGGAAAAAGGGTAAATATAAATATCATTGTATCGTCTCCTCTATGGCCCCTCTCCTCTACTACCCCTCTCCTCTATGACCCCTCTCCTCTACATAGTCAGGCTTCAATCCCTTGCTCCAACTTCAGGCTTTGAGCATGCAGGTGATCAACAATTGCAAACTGTGTGAGTGCGGGAGGGAAGGAAGAATGAATTTCACATAGAGCTGGTCCTAAGGACAAAATAATATTTGTTTTGGTGCTAGGGAAAATAATATATGGTACAAAGTTATATCTATACTAATTTTTTATAATATTATAATGTTAATGCATTGACATTAATTTGAAAAGACCTTGAGTTAATGTGTACAACACAAAAATCCCCGAGTTAAAAAAAACCACTTTCACCATTATATTTCTAAATTAGGACCCCATTCTTCTTCAAATAGAGGATGCTAGATCAATTCATGTTAGTAAACTATTGCAATAAAAGTACTATCTGAGGTGATATATCCTTAGGGATCAATATTACATTGTATTTAAGCTAAGTTATGCTCTCAATCCCAAATTAGTTACTACACATTTAGTATTAGGGTACACATATGACCCTAATATGAACCAGATATATGATACTAAGCCCCATATTAGACAAATAAGGTGATAGGGAAAATTTCATCATCATCATAATCATCATCAATCTTTACTTAGTGAACAATGAATGGAATTTGACACTTTACAAAATGATAAGCAACACTTCCTAAAATTGTATAAATATGCCACCATAATTGTATTGATAAATGAATTTATACTAGAGACCTTGTATCAAATGTATTATAACGAGACCACGATAACATATTTAGTGGATATACATGGTATCTTCATGGAAAACACTATTAGTAACGTAAAATTGGACAATTGG
Source organism: Pseudotsuga menziesii (assembly GCA_001517045.1). NCBI lineage: Eukaryota > Viridiplantae > Streptophyta > Pinopsida > Pinales > Pinaceae > Pseudotsuga > Pseudotsuga menziesii. The sequence goes on along the minus strand of LPNX010070145.1, from coordinate 958 downwards.
ACTAGTCATAGATTACCATATGACAAGTTGGGCCTATTATTTACAAAGGATGGAAATGAAGCAAATTAAACTTTGCATGACTTGAAGATCCCCATGCTAAAATAAAAAAATGATGCAAAAGTCAACATACCAGAATTGCAGTTCATACTAAATAAGAAAAAGATATATATCCAGTCAAAAGAAAAAGAGAAGGGGAAAAACCATACTTGCCAACAAACATGATATGACCCTATTTGATGAAGATGAAGATGACCATGAAAATTGAAATTAAATGTTTATATTTCTTGACAACCCCTTGAAGGAGAGAAAAGACAAATCATATAAAGGATTTTGGAATCTCTTAACAATTTTAAACTTGTTTTCCTTTTTTTTCTAATATGATTGCTTATCTATATTTCACTTTGATGATGGAAAAAATAAAGGTGAAGAGACTTCCACTATTTTTTCCATTTATTTAACACTTGTAGAAATTGTAGAGAGATTAGGATTTATTAAATGATAATTAAATATGATGATGGACATGAATATGATGAACATGCTGATGATAATGATGATGATGATGAGGATGAACATCATGATGAGGATGATGATGGTGATGATGGTAGCATTGATCATGGCGATGATGGTGGTGATGATGATGGAAATGATGATGATGATGAGGAGGATGAGGATGATGGTGATGTCAATGATGATGATGGTGATGATGATGCTAATGATGATGGCGATGATGATGATGATGATGCTAGCCATGATGACGATGAGGATGAAGATGATGATGATTATGATGAGGATGAAGATGTCAATGTCGATGATTATGATGATGGTTATGATGGTGATGGTGATGGTGACGACGATGGAGATGGAGACTTCCACTGTTTTTGCCATTTATTTAACAGTACTTGTAGAAATTGTAGAGAGATTAGGATTTATTAAATGATAATTAAATGAGCTTCTCTTT
>LPNX010070142.1:380225-486128 GCA_001517045.1 Pseudotsuga menziesii | reverse complement strand
ATCATCATCACTGGATCTGGATCATCACTTGATATGGATCATCACTGGGTTATCATCACTGGTGCTATCTCTTGATTATTCTTGTCACAAGAATTTCTACAGAGCTAGCCCTTTTTCATGCTGGTTGTAGGCCTATCCTCCAATCAGGTCTTCATCTTCTTCATCACTTATATATGACCCAGTCAAAAAGGTCGGTCCAGCACTTATCTCTGACCATGGGAGGGCTCGGCCTACCCCCATGTTAGAATGGAACACCCAGCACTCACATCTGACCATGAGAGGAACACATCCACCATCATGTCAGAATGGCCCAGCCCTTACATCTAACCATGGGAGTGCCCAGCCTGCCCCCATGTCAGAATGGCCTAGCCCTTACATCTGACCATGGGAGGTCCCAGCCTGCCCCCATGTCAGATTGGCTCAACCCTTACATATGACCATGAGAGGGCCTAGACTGCACCCATGTTAGAATGGCTCTGCACTTACATCTGACCATGGGAGGTCCCAACCTACCCCCATGTCATAACGACTCTCAACCCTAGGTTGAGGATTCCTGGTAACTGACCAGGTGCCTCCATTCTCCCAGAGAATGGCATCAGCCCTTATATTTGATCAAGTGGGAACACATCCCTCAATCACATCAGAATGGCCCTACACTTATATCTGATCATGTGAGAATACATCCCACAGTCATATCATAATGGGCCTCAGCCCCAGACTAAATATTCCTGGTAACTTACCACGTGCCTCCACTCAGATAATGGCATTCAACACTTATATCTGATCATGTAGGAACCAATCCTACAGTCACATCACAATGGCTCAGTACTCACATCTAACATGGAAGGATCCAATCCTCTCACCATGACAGAATGGCTTAGCCCTTACATCTAACCATGGAAGGAACCAATCCTCTCACCATGTCAAAATGTCTCATAAATTCATTACTTTCCCTTGGAAGGAACCTCGGTCTAGAGAACACCAAGCTTCTCCCTGAAGTACTCAAACTTCACTCTTGCCAATGGATTCATCAACACATCAGCTATCTGTTTGTCCATCACAACATACTGGAGCTTCACTGCTCCTCTCTGCACCATATCCCTAATATAGTGATATTTGATCTCAATATTCTTTGACTTGTCATGGAACACCGATTTCTCAGACAACTTCACACAAGTCTAGTTGTCGCAATATATACAAGTAGCATCCAACTGGAGATCAAATAAATCAAACAGTAGCTTCCTTAGCCATACTTCCTCACAACTAGTTGAACAAGCTGGAACATACTCTGCTTTAGTTGTACTTAGTGCCACATAGGACTATTTCCTAGTAAACCAAGAAATCACACCTGATCCCATACTGAAGCAACACCCTGAAGTGCTCTTCCTATCGATCGCCCTGCCTACCCAATCTGAATCAACATAACCCTCTAGGTTAATATTCTAATTCGCCTCATACTTGATTCCAAAATTAACTGTACCCCTCAGGTACCTCATAATATGCTTTGCAGCAATAAAGTGAACATGTCTCAAATCTGTCAGGAACTGGCTCAAGGTGTTCACAGCAAAGCAAATTTCTAGTCTCGTGTTTGTTAGGTACATCAAGGACCCAATCATCTGATGATACATCGTAGCATCAACTGCTTCTGATGAAGCATCACTCAATAGCTTTAGGTTTGATTCCATAGGTGTGGTCATGGCCTTGCAATCCATCATCCTAAACCTCTTCAGGATCTCTACCATATACTGCATCATACCCACACCTCCATGCCTAGAAAATACTGCATCATACCCAAGTCCTTCATTTCAAAATCAAAACCAAGCTTCCTCTTCGTATCATCAATCAACCCATCCATACCTGTTACAAACAGATTATCTACATATAGTAGGAGTATTACTGGTTTACCATATTCAACCTTGTAGTAAAGGTTGGAATCTGCTTTACTCTTGGTCAATCCCAAACTGGATAGAAAGTTGTCAATTATGTCGTACCATGTTTTGGTTTCCTGTTTTAAACCGTACAAGGATTTGTTCAATTTACAAACATGAGACTCTCTGTCATGTGTCTCAAAACCAAGTGGCTGCTCCAGATACACTTCCTCTTCCACTACACCATTCAAGAAAGTAGTCTTAACATCCATCTGGTGTATCTTCCATTTCATTACTGCATCCAGAGAAAGTACTGATCTGATGGAAGTGTATCTGGATACATGTGCAAAATTTTCTTCATAATCTATTCCTTCTTTCTAGGAGAAGCCACAAGCCACAAATATTGCTTTATATTTCTCTATGCTTCCATCTGCAGCATGCTTGATCTTGTAGATCCATTTGGAAGTTACAACAGACTTCCCTTCCGGTTTTGGGACAACATCCCAAACATCATTCTTCATGATCGATTGATACTCTTCGATCATAGAATCCTTCCATTCTTTCCTTTCTGTTTCTTCTTCATAGTTGGAAGGTTCTTTATCGATGAAGTCACACAATAAGGCTACATAACCAGAGCAAGACTTGGTTCTCTTTCTTTCTCTGTGATTTTCTTCTGGAGCCCCATATATTTCTGTAGCTTGGCTAACTTCTCATACCCAAGAAGGTTTCCTCTTGTGAGGATTCTTCTCTTGAGGTGGATCTACAGGTTCTTGAGATTCTTCTAATTCTCGATCTTCTTCTTGAATTTCTTCGTTCATGGTTGTTTCATGAACTCTGGGTTCTTTTGTTTCTTCAGGTTCTTCAGCAGGTGTCTTTCTGGATTTGTTGTAAGCTGAGTCTTCCTCAAATGTTACATCCCTGATGATGTTAATCTTCTTGAATCCTAGGAAGTATATTCTATAAGCCTTCAAGCTTTCGGAGTATCCCACAAATATATGCTTCTTTCCTAAAGGATCCAACTTTGTCTTGTTTTCTTTCGGAATGTGTATGTACACTGGAAAACCAAATATTCTGAGATGGCTGACTTCTAGTTTCTTGCTGGAAAAGACTTATTTAGGTGTCTTGTTCTCGAGTACTCTATGTGGAGTACGGTTCTGTACATACACCATTGTTCTGGAAGCTTCTTCCCATAGATGCATGGGAAGATATTGACCATGAAGCATAGCCCTTGTAGCTTCCATGATCATTCTATTCTTCCTTTCTGCAACCCCATTTTGTTGTGGATTATATGGAGTGGTTAACTCCCTCTTAATCCCTCAATCTTTGCATAATTATTTGAATTCATTTGATGTGAATTCTCCACCATTATCTGATCGAAAGGTTTTGATCTTCTTTTCTGTTCGGTTCTCGATCAAGGCTTTGAATTCCTTGCACTTGCTAAATACCTCATCTTTGTTCTTCATGAAGTATATCCATGTCTTTCTAGAAAAAGCATCAATAAAAGAAACATAGTATAAATACCCACTTAATGAACTCAATGACATTGGACCGCATACATCGGAGTGAATGATTTCCGACATTCCTTTTGCCTTTCTCTCACTACTTGGAAATGTCTTCTTTGTTTTCTTTCCTTTTGCACATCCTTTTCAGACTCCATCATGTTTTGCCTCAATTTATAGAAGACCTTCAACAGCTTTGCTTGCAAGTGGTAGTGCTTTGTAATGCACATGTGCAAGCCTTCTATTCCAAAGTTAATTTGGCTCTACTGTGTCATGGACTAAGGATTTTTCTAGATGGCCCTTCAATTTGTATAGACCTCCCTCTTGTTTCCCAATCACTACTGCATCATCAATAGTCTTTCCCTTTGGCCACATGAGAACTTGGACATCTACAAATGCAACCCTCGTGCCTTTTTCATCTAATGCATATATGGAGAGGATGTTCTTCTTAAGTCCCGGTACAAACAATACATCCTCATCTTGATAGACTTTCCAGAGTCTAGATTATAGGAGGATTCCCCACTACCTTTTATTGGATACCGGTATTCATCTCCAAGTTTCACCTTGTGGAATGATTCACATTCTGATAGTTTCACAAAGGACTCTTTGAATCCTATCATATGTTTGGAAGCCCCACTATCTATAAGCCAATCATTGCTTCCATGTGTGATGTTTCCCATGAGAGCGGAAATCAAAACATATTCTTCATCACTTAAAGAATCATCACTTTCTTACTTGATTCTCTTTGTGGAAGGTTCACCATCTTCTGCAGCATGAGCATGATGTCTTCTCTTGTTGTTTTTCTTCTTTTGGGAGTTTCTTTTGTTTCTAGGACAATCTCTGACATAGTGTCCTATTTCATCACAAGTATAACATCTGAGTTGAGTTTTTATGGAGGAAGAATGCTTACCTTTAGAATGATGATGATGGTCCCTTCCGTTCTTCTTGGATTGAACTATGAGAGCTTGATCTTCACTTCCCATATTTTCTTCTCCAGCTGCTATCCAAGCTTCTTCTTGTGAGCATTCTTCCCATAGTCTGCTAAACTTGACTAGCTTCTTTTTGGCAAAGATCCCTTGAATGAAAGAGTCCCATGTCCTAGGGAGACCATTCAAGGTGGTCATTACAATCTCTACATTCTCCACTTCTTCATCCATTGGTTCAATTTTTTCTTTGATCTCGGAGACCCTTGTGAGGTATGACTGTATGGTCTCTGCATTCTAGATCTTCACATTCTTCAATTGGTTCCTCAAAGTCATCTTTAGGTTTATGTTCTTTCCTTCAAACAGTTTGGTCAGGGCATCGAACATAGATTTAGGTGTCTTTAGGGAGGATACATGTGGTATGAGGTGATCCTTTATTGAATCAGCAATAATCATCTTATCCATGACCAATTTATTCTTGTGTAAGGCCTTAGCCTCATCTCCCTCTAGAACTGGAACCTCCTCATTGATGTAGGAGTCCAACTCATTTTCTTCCAAGACCAGGGAGATCCTATACTTCCAGGCTTGGAATTTATCATCTCCCTCGAGTTTTTCATCAATATTGGTATGATGAGACATATTAACTGAGAACCTCAAATGTAAATACAAAAGGTTTAGATCTTACCAGGTCAATATGTCGGAACTGGATCTGGAGCTGAATTTCTGCAGTGTTGGTTCAGGAGCAGATTAGGGTTTGACTTTCCCAAAGTTATATCTAACCAAAAGATTTTATCTTGATCTCTAAACTTTGATTTTGAGGAGGATATCAATCCAGGACTATTCTCACTCAAAAATTCCACTTCTGTGGAAAGCCCTAATTTTCAACGGTAGTGTCGGGTCAAAAACTGAAAATGCTCAGAATCAGATTCTACTTTGACAAAAAGATGTGGCCTAGAGAGGAGAGACATCCTAGCCTTCTTTATCTAAAAATATGTGGAGAGAGATCCAAAAATTAGGAATCCCTAGTTTCTGCGGGTGCACAGTGTCTTCTTCTCAGGTTAGCTCTGATACCATGTTAGATTTTTGTCATTCAAGCTAGCATTATATTAGGATCTTTAACTGAGAGAATAACAAGCACAACAAGATAAGAGACAATGAACACAGTGTTTTTCCTTGGGGAAACCATAAAGGATAAAACCCTGCAACTTCCTCAGAGATAGAATCGGCACCAAAAACAAAACCCCAAAAGAGTAAGATGATCTCCCGACAACATTAGTCTCTCTCTCTCTTTTCCCAGCAACTTCTTCTCTCTTATTTATGCACTACAACTGAGTGTGAGTGAATTTTTGTTAAATAGAGAGGCTCACTCTCTACTTATACTAATTCCCAACTTGACAACAACTCACTAGGGCCATCTTCTCTAGGAGAGTCTAATAACCCTAGGGCCCCACAACTGCGAGGACTTTAACCCTTGATCAATAGGAGGGTTACCCATAATGACTTGACATGACTTGTTTACATTATTGAATCTCCCTATAGGTGCATCAGGGAATGACATGACTCCAATACAATACAGAGACTTCCCAGAATAAACATCAAGGTACAATACATAAGATATACAAGTGAATACATTCCGAAGTTAAAAATAAATTAACACTTCAACAATGTGTTGTTTGTTCCTGATCTTGTATCGAACCTATTCTCTATATATCAAATGAATCACACATGTATATCCAAGAGATTAACATTTAATCAATATGGTGTAAAGATCTCAGGAATCTCTACAGGCCAAGTTGTTGTAGTGGGTTTTGTTGACCATGGTTCGAGAATGTATAATTTATCTTACTTCATCCCTTGATCCCAAGGGAATGCGCTCCTATCACATGCCAATGAGACAATCAAGTTGTGAAATGTGATATTTTTACATCTCAATCACAACTACCTCCAAGCACTAAGAAACGAAAGCATGGTTGAAGGGCTTCCTACCATCAAGTTTTCTGAAAGCATTTGTAAAAGGTACATAGTGGGGAAACATGTTTACCGCAAATATGATAAAAGGAAGGAAATGATGGGTTTCCAAGTGATTGATCTGATCCATTCAGACCTAATACGGCCTCTTACCACACTTTCATAGATGATTTCTCAAGGTATTGCTGGGTGTATTTTCTCAAACAAAAATCTGAAGTTTTTTAGAATTTCAAAGTGTTCAAAGATTTAGTTGAGAACATGAATTGGAATAAAACAAACGTTCCTAGGAATGAAAATTGAAAGGATTATTTCAAAAAGAAATTACATCATCTATTTCATGAAAGTTTCATTCAGATGCAACATTCTGTGCCCTACACACCACAACAAAATGGTGTTGCAGAGCACAAGAATTGAGCTCTGAAAGAGATGGAGACATGCATGATGGAGGAAAAGGATTTGTAACCTAATATATGGGATGAATCCATCAATTTTGTTAAATATTTTTAGAATATATATCCACACAAATCATTGGAAGGTAAAATCCATTTGAATCTTGGAGTGGTCACAAGCCCAATGTTTCTCATTTCAAGGTTGTTGGCTCAAATGCTTGGGCTAGAATTCCTCTCAAGAAGAAAAAGGAATTGGATCCTGAAAGAAAGGAGTCCATTATGTTTGGATATGATTAATTTTCAAAGGGATATAATATCTTTTATCCCTCGTCCTAGAAAACATTCATTGAATGGAGAGTACGGTTCGAAGAAGAGCCCACGCAGGAGATCGAACTAGTCAAGGGGAAATGCTCACATCCTCCACTCCATGATGAGTGATGATTATTGCTATTATTTTTCTAATTATGATGTTGATTATGATGATTATTATATGCATTCATATCAAGACTCACCCATAAGGACAAAATGGGATGAGAAAACCATAGAAGCAGGTGGTGACCTTGCTGGAGATCCACTAGACTCTAGGAATACTAGATATCAATTTCACAATGATTTATCCACTTTGTGAATTGAATATTTTAGATAGATTATTTATGATGGTTGAATATAATCCTCATACATATCAGGAATCATCACTTGACCCAATATGGAAAACATCCATGCGAGAAGAGTTCAAGACTTTGTAAGCCAATGAAACTTGGGATTTGGTTCCTCTACCTTCCAAGAGAAAACTAATGAAATGTAAGTGGGAATATAGGAACAATGTGGATGCACATGGTTCATATATCAAGTACAAGGATGGATTTTTTTCCAAATACTTCTCTTAATTCCAAGGAGTGTACTATACAAATACATTCACACCGGTTGCAAAGATGGACTCAATCAGGCTAGTTTTGACCATTGTTGCATCTAAGCGATGGGAGATTCACTACATGGATGTGAAGAGTTATTTTATTCATGGTGATATTCATGAGGAGATTTATATGCAGCAGCATGAAGGTTTCATTCATGATCCTTCACTTGTTTGCAAGTTTAACATGATAGGATTTACAATCCTCCCTTGACCAAATTGTCTATTAGATTATCTTAGCCTAACTTAGGAGTTTTATTTAATTATTTGGGTCCACTAATAACATTGGGTACACTTTTCCTAATGGGCCACAGGTACCAGTTAATAAAGTATGGATAATACCAATAGAGGATAACTTCCACTACCTGCACTTGCATGCATCAATATAAGAGGATCCCAGGCCATTCCCTACATTTTAGGAGACACTGGAAGTATCGACACAAACCTCCTTCAGTCAGTTGCACCTGGAACTAGTTAATCTTAGTTATTTTCTAGTTACATTTAGTTAGATCACAATCAATTCAGTTAGTGCCAGTTATGCATGGTTTCATGTGCATAAGGCTCCTTTTCTCTCCTACCACTTCAGTTAGACTGATTTAACTGATTATTACTGATTGTGTGACTTGATTAGACATCTGGAGTTAACTACTTGGAATCCAATAGTGATTGAGACACCTTTAGTTAGCTAGTCAGTCAGATACAATCACATCCAGTTGGGAGATTTGAATTCATCCCTAATGATTTGAATTATTTTCCTATGTAACACTATTGTAATACCAGATTCTTTAATGAACATGATACTGTAATTGTCTAATCTATACTCATATGTTTCCTGTGTGGTTTGATTTGTTCAGTGTGTATCTTCATTCCTATTTTACCGCATCAAAAATATTTGAGTCATTGCTTGAAGATATAAAAGGCATAACATTTCTAACATGGTATCAGAGCGATTTCAAGCAATCTTCATGTCTATCTACTCTCCATTGAAGAACAGAAGGAGCTAGGTTTCCACTAAAGCCCTGGAAAGAGTGCCTCGCTTCCTCAGAAACTATTCGGAGTGGAGGTGTGGGCTTGACAAACCCTGATAAAGTGTTCATGTCAAGAGGGAGGGAATGCTTCTAACATAGTTTTAATTTTTTTTGTTTTGCAGTGATATTTTGCAGGTTCAACTTCATATGGATTCGATATTATCAGTTACTCTTCTTACTCCATTCAGAAGATATTCAAAATGGAAATTGAAGATGATTGCATATCTAAAGAGACAAGGTCTCTAAGAGGTATCTATTGGAATTGGTAAAGAGTCTTAACAATATGAGAATGACTGGCTAAATGATGGTGATAGAGATTTTGCAGAAATAGATTTGGCCTTTTCTCCAAGCTTGTGCTACCTTATTGATTGTACATAATACCCAAAGGATCTCAGGACAGAACTGGATAGAACCTTTGGAAGCACAATTAGGATTATTATAGTGATTTGGAGAGTACACCCACAAAAACAAGATTTATTTATTTAAAATTCACGGCCTCTACTCTCTCTAATGAATTTGTTCAAGATGAAGAAGAAGATGAATCTTCCACACAGTCGATTCGAATTGAATAAAGTATCCTTGGAGTGATTCCTTCTCCTGTTGCTCTGGAATTTTATGAGATATCTGATATCTCATATTATCATATGGTTGATCCATAATAATACATTCAAATATATTTTATTGAAGTAAAACTCTCCTTCCATTCTATGCAAAAACTTTCCCGTGATTCTTCTATTTTAAATTCTGTGCATAGTTTACTGGTGATTGCTCCAGGAAAGGGAGAGAAGTTTGATTTATCTGTCTCTAACAATGTTTATAGTGTGAAGATAAGTAATTATTTGGATATTTTGGAAATAATATCATATTGTAGGAGTTATCCATTCACTCTCATTTATCTATATCTTCCAACAAATTCCTACATGATTGCATGCACCAATACTCAAAGTTTTGAAGAAGGAGAAAATTGTGCATATACCATCTCGGTGGAGCACACCCTTGGATATTATATGAGCCTATTTGGATATGATATGATATTATTTGTAAATTATATTAAATTACTTGGTTCAATATTTAGTTTAAATAGCTTCTAGTGTTTATTGTAGCTAGTCTCATAAATTTTGGTGTGAAAATCAAGTACCACAATTCCCCTTCGAAGTTGCTGTATTTGATGTCAGTATTATTTTATGAGTTTTCTGATATTATATTTTATGTATATCCCTATATTTTTGAAATAATATTACATTTTATGAGAGATCCATTCATCCTCATTAATCTTGAGCTTTCAGAAAATTCCTACATGATTGCATGGACCAATACTCAGGGTTTTGAAGAAGGAGAAAATTGTACATCTACGACCTCGATGGAGCACACTTTTGGCTATGATATGAAATTATTTGGATATTATATGATATTATTTCAATATGATATGATATTATTTTTCTTAATTTTTAAGTTCCAAGATCATTTAGTCATGCTTGTTGCTGGTTTCGTCAATTTTGGTGTGACAAATCAAGTACTGCAAGTCTTCTTCAAACTTGCATTTGGGGATTTGATGTTTGTTTCCTCTTATGAGTTTGTTGAAATTATATTTTGTGAATCATTGGTTTTTTATGAATATATATCATATTATGGAGCTCAATCATTCTCTCTCCATATTCCTAGGGCTTCTCTACCTATCTATTTGATCACATGCTCATCTCCTCATAGAACTAGTAAAGATGGAGACAATATGCATTCGCAAGGACACTTGCTACTAACACTTGGGGATGATTTTACCTTACATGGTTTGATTTTCAAGACTGAAATATATTATTTTCTTGGTTTTTCCTCACATGGTTCTAATTCTCAAGCACGTTTACTCTCTTATTAGCTAATTTCAGTTGCTCTACATGGGTCCAGTTTTCATCTTGCAGCTCTCTATATTCCTGATTCAGTTGAGCGCATTCTTCTTATTCCAAAGAGGAAAATTCCTTGAGACATAGCCATTAGTTTGGAGAGATTCACATGCATAGCTTTGGGATTCTACTGCATAGAAGAACCATACTACTACATAGAGTTGAAAATTTGCAGCAGAGTTTTTGCAAGTTATTTTTTTTGAGGAAATTTTTTTTCTTCTAAAAATAGCTTGTATTTTCCTCATCCACTACTTATCTTGAGGTGGGGGGGTCCCATGAGGTTTTACCCTATTTCCTTGGTTTATTAAGAATATTTTTTATCTTTCTATATTGTATATGGGTGACTTATGGCCTTGTTTCCAAGGCCCACAGTTGTCTAAGTTAGGATTCAACGGGGGTGTTAGGATTTGTAATTCTCCCTTGAACAAACTATCTATTAGATTATTTTAGCCTAAGTTAGGAGTGTTATTTAATTATTTGGGTCCACTAGTACCATTGGATCCACTTTGCCTAATGGGGCCACATGTACTAGTTATTAGAGTATGGGGAACACCAATAGAGGCTAACTTCCACTGAATACACTTGCATGCATCAGTTTAGGTGCCTCCTAGGCCATTCCCTACATTTTAGAAGCCACTGGGAGCCCAGACACCAACCTCCTTTAGTCAGTTGTAGTTGGAACTAGTTAACCTTAGTTATTTTCCAGTTACATTAACTTAGATCACAATTAGTTCAGTTAGCACCAATTATACATGGTTGCATATGGATAATTCACATTTTCTCACCTACCACTTCAGTTAGACTGAGTTAACTAATTATTATTGATTGTGTGACTTGATTAGACATCTGAAGTTAACTACTTGGACTCCAATAGTGATTGAGACACCTTTAGTTAGCTAGTCAACCAGATACAGTCACATCCAATTGGGAGATATGAATTCATCCCTAATAATTCGAATTATTTTCCTATGTAACACTATTGGAACACCAGATTCCTTAATGAACATGATACTATAATTATCTTAGCTATACTCATATGTTTCCTATGTGGTTTGATTTGTTCAATGCGTATCTTCATTCCTCTTTTAATACATCAATAATATTTGACTCATTTATTGAAGATCTAAATAGAATAATAATTCTAACATAATAAGTCTCTCTATGGCCTCAAGTAAGCCCCCAGGGCTCGGTATGCCAAGATGGACAGTTTTCTTCTTTCTCTAGGATTTGAGCGATGCAAATATGATCCTAATTTATATTTGAAACATGTACATGATTTATTGCATGTTATAGTGTTTTATGTTGATGATAATTTTATCATAGGAAGTTGCATTGATGATATAGGCTCAATTAATTCCTCTTTACATAGTGAGTTTTCTATGACTGACCTCGGATTGTTGAAACAATTTCTTGGCTTGGAGATTGAGCGATTTGATGGAGGGAAAAAGTTCATCCAATAAAAGTATTATGTTGACCTATTATTGAAGTTCAATAGGGATTAATTTAAGGAATCCAAGTTCCCATTCCTTTAAGGAGTGAAACTAAATGATTTTGCTTCATCTCCATTGGTGGAAAACTCATTGTATAGGAAACTAGCTAGGAGACTGTTGTATCTCACACACTCTAGACCTAGTTTGGTTTATACAGTAGGTGTTTCTGCAAGATATATTGAGGATCCTCATGAGATCCATTGGAAGGCTGAAAAAAGGATCTTGCATTATGTGTAAGGAACCAAACACTTCGGGGTACACTATGTTGATAGTTCTCCACTGGAACTAATTGGATGTAATGATTCTGATTGGGATGGAGATTCCATTGAAAAAAAATCCACTTCAGGTTATGTATTCATTATTGAAAATGGTCCCATGCATTATTCAAGTAAGAAAAAAATAAACTATCTCCCTTTAATCAACTGAGGCCGAGTACAGAGGAGCAATGAACGTAGCTACACATTGTGTGTGGTTGCAAGAAATTATTGGAGAGATTGTATTTGCATTTGATTCACCCACTATCATTTGGTGTCATAATAAAAGTGAAATCAACATTTACACTAATAAAGTGCAGAGGTAGAGGACCAAGTACATAGAGATACACATGCACTACATCAGGAGCTCGGTGCATGAGAAGGCGATATCGTTGCAGTATTTCCCATTCGTAGACCAAACTACTGACATATTCACCAAGAGATTCACAGAGAATACATTAACCTATATGAGATCACTTATTGGAGTGGGTAACACATGGTGATTACTGATATTCACTATTATATTTATCTCCATGTCCATTTTTAGGGGATTTTTTCCCATGAGGTTTTCCTCATTACCGTTGGTTATATGGACAAATAAATTTTTGTAAGAGGTGACTTGAGCGTTAGTTTCCAAGGCCTTGATATTTTGATGTATTTACACTAAGTTAGGATTAAGGGGGGGTGTTAGAGAACTATACCACCTATTACCATGGTCACATACACCTAGGACATATTTTCATTTGAATTGTACTTATGTTATATGGTCTAAAACTAGGTTATGTTAGTCAAGCAAGTTCTTTTGGTGTTTTCGACTCATTAATGCACCTAGGTGCCCATATTTGATCATTATTGTTACACATGTGTCATCATTTATGAATTTTCATTCCTTGGTGTGCTCCCAATCCATAAAACGAGGAAACCAGTTGACCAAAGGCTCCCATGCATGGTATTTAGGTGTTTTTGGTTCTTTTGGACCATGTATTGCTTCCTAGAGCCACACTCACTCACCCATGCATTCCACCATGCCTAGAATACCCTCATTTATTTCCTATCATGCTTCATCCACATTCACACAACCATTCATTACCATTTGAGGTGGTTTGGGAGCTCATTGGTCCACCAAGGGGTGTTTGAGGTTCAATCCAAGCCTGCCACATGTATGCATCCAATTTTCCTCCAAAGGATAAAAAATTTCTCCTGTTGTGTAATAATTATGTACTAGACATATTTATATGATGTACAGTGATAATAAACTTAGTTCTTTGTACCATTCCTATATGCTAATTTTGTTATTTTCATTGTTTTTGTGCATAATTTGTGAATATATTGATTTGTGAGGATTCCTTTAGCTCCTAGATCTTGTTGTGAATCATATTTTCATAGAAATTCATAAAAATAAATATGAGTGATTTATTCGATCAATTTATTTTACTATTTTTTGTAGGCATTCATCTCAGGGATCGTTAGCTTGGATGGCATTGATTCCAGGAACTCAACAAAAGACAACATTCTTAGGTTCCTACATGTCAACATCACTCAATATCCACTGTCTCCACAAATATTTTTTCCTTTTTCAATAAAATGGTATAATTCATCGCAAATATATTCACATGAATTGATTGATACCTGAGTTCTCATCACCTTCAATCAATCTAAGCAAGGAGTCTTTTGAGGAGGAGTCAAGTGATCTTTCCATTCACAGAGTTGTTTATATCATGGATACTATGTATTTATTTTTTCTACATGATCTATGAGAAGGTAATACAAATAGAAAAGAGAATTGAAATCATCATGAACTTCATTCAAACCTTTGAAATACAGGGTATGTGTTTGCCTCAAACTTTCATTGATAGAAATGGATTCGTCTATGAATTCATGCAC
This sequence comes from Pseudotsuga menziesii, assembly GCA_001517045.1. Taxonomy (NCBI): domain Eukaryota; kingdom Viridiplantae; phylum Streptophyta; class Pinopsida; order Pinales; family Pinaceae; genus Pseudotsuga; species Pseudotsuga menziesii. Next base: position 472,020 of record LPNX010070142.1, on the reverse strand, counting down.
TGCCAGCTTGAAAAAAAAGGAAGGAACATATTGATTCTTAAATTTATCCATATACAACTTCATATATGCACTATTTTAAGCTTGCTATATCAATTTACTTTCTATTGTTTCATTTTCCTATGAAAACTGATGAAGGTGGTCCTAAAGACTATCCAACTACAATTGATGTTGGGATTTGAGCTCTTCAATCTACTTGGTGAAGTTATCTTAGAGAGTATACTTCTCACTTGTAACAGAGAAATTCATCAAAAAACTTGGTTAGCGTGGATACAAAGTCATAATTTTCCCTGGCAAAGACTCCCATGGAAGCATTAATCGTTATGGCTTCTTTCTGTTGATCACCAACAACTAGTCTCCATATGACTTGATTTTCCATCGGCATAGCCAACATTTTTCTTTATTTATTTATCTTAAAATAAATTCTAAGCACATCCTTTTTCCTTTTACTGAAATAGTAATCCCCCAGTACAACAACAAAATATTAAACAAAATCAGTCGAATCCTCAACTGCAAAAACCAAAAGTTATACATAAATAGAAATTGGTAAAGGTGTCTTGATAGTGGTGGCTTCTAACTGGCATAAATATTGAGGCACTCATGTAATGGATTAGGTATAGGTAGTCATAGGAAAATTTTATTCTAATGGCTCAGTAGGAAATGTATGACTTCACTTCGGAATGTGAAAATATATAAGGAGTGATATATTCAGCTAATTGTGTATCATGTGGAAGAGTTGGAGGTTGGTGACAAAGTTGAGCAACAACTAGAATGTATAATACATTCTCAATAGTTGGTTTCATGTATGTATTGAGATATTGTGTAATTGAGTCTAAAGGATTAGTGTGAGGACATGACACAGACATGAGCATTGTATTTAATTATAAATGGAATGGGGAATCGAGTCTTCAACATAAGGGGTTTTCTATAGGTTACTATGTGGAGAAGAAAGATGTTTAGGACTGGTTGATGTACCATTAACAATTTCAATGTTTTCCAAAGAAGTTCACTATACATTTTATTGTACTACTAGATTTGGATGAACTACCTCTAAAGGTTGTTCTTTTTCCAAATCAAAAAAATCATCTGTAGGTCGTTGAGAGGAAGAGTTAACAACCGGTTTTGTTTTTTCTTGATTTTTGACAGAGACCATAGGTACTAACACGGGAAAATAAGTAATAGTAAGGATAAACTAAGTAGAGTTGTGAATAAAAGGGATAGACTGAGTAGAGGAAGCATACTTACCTTGGAGATATTGAGTTCGTTGGATCAAGTTATTGAGTTTATTAATTGGAGTAGAAGGTTGAGCAGCTGATGCAGGTTGTTTTCCCTACTTTTCAAATTGTTTGTGTTTAAAATTTAGTTGATTTTGGACTAGAAACTATAGCTCTACTGTGTGTTTCCATTTCCTCCATAGAAACTTGTTGTTGTCATTCAAACAACATTTTTATCTCCTCTATCACTCTGATCTTCTGTTTTTTATGGGATTCATGAATAATAACTCTTTGTTCTAAGTCAATTAGCGTACTAAACATTTCTTCAAAACTTAATGCACCCTAATATATGGAGTCATCTGGTTGTTCCTCATGCCAATAAGAGATATTTAAGTGTAACTACAAAAAATGATCTGTTATATACCCCTTTGAGTCATGCATCATTTTCCCTACAAATACTAACTTCAACTTAGTTAGAGCATGTGTTAGTATTCATCCACAAGGTGAGTTTTGGAGAACTAGATGTCCAATTTACAAAGGAAATTTTGGTTAGGTCTTCCTTTTTAGAGAATTGCATTATGCATAAGCTCCATCAAGAATGGTTTGAAAATATACCTCTGCAAGGAGAAATATTTCAAGGACAAACCTAGGTAATAGGTATACTAATATTCTTCCTCATATCTGAATATCGGTGAACAAATCCAATTCGTATGAATCCCATAGGTTCCACCAATTTTTGGCATCTTCTGAGATCCTAGGAGCATTCTTCTTAAAAATGATAAAATAAACAACAGTAGATAAGTTATCACATATATCATGAACATAGGTTTTATATTTATATTCCCAAATAATTGAATAATACATGTGAATTCGGAGTTTCTCCATGGTCCAATGCCAGTCCATAGAAGGTGTTGAGGCCTGGAAAATCGTAGGTAACAACAGTTACGGATTCTTCCTAGTAAACGTTCCCAACTAGCCCATTACTATTTGGTATGGGGAATCCGTCCAGTTTACGGTCTGGCTACCATAGGTCAAGTAACAAAAATAAAGGGTTTTACCGGTTATGGCCTGGTACACCGTGTGTATTTTTAGGTTTTGAATTTAAGTATGATATGCAAGTGCCTATCTAAAAATGCATATTGATAGAGAATATGAGGAGCAATCACAAAGTGATGCACAGGTTCTTACCTCTTGTCTTAACTCTCTCACATCTAAATCACACACAGCAAGAAACTAAAAGTAACTACCTAACCTATCCCTAGGGAGCAAGATTATCATTTATCAATGAGTAATGTATTTTGTGCATGCATTAAGAAAAATCACAGATCTTTGTTACTTCTTTCAAAACACATGAACATTTATAGATATATGAACAACAAGATAGCTCATTGTTTATGAAAAGAATTCATTACCCACAGTGGAAATTTCATAGAATAAACTAGAGCGCATTCATAACAAGAACATAGGTTCAAAGAGTTAAAATGATCTCAGAGTNAAATCCATAGCACAGCATTTGAAACCTTCCACAAAGCTTTCTCCAATAGGAAACTTGTAATTTCTTTATGCAAAAGGAAATAGTTCTTCTTACATCATACTATAACAAATCTATCTGGGAAAAATTCCTCCTCTACATCTAACTCTCCTATACTTATACAAAAAAGGAAAAACTTTTGGGCTTTCCCAACGTTTCAAGCCAAAATCTTGTCATGTAGTGAGTGCTCATACATTATACAATATATTACATTTAAGACAAAATTTAATAAAGCACTTTCATGAAGAGGGCCCTACTTGATCATTGATGATTTTTTTCCATGGTTGGGCCTCTGCTGCTATGCTTTCAAAATCTGAAGGTTCAAGAAAATAGATGTTTATTTCATATTTTGCATCCTGATTCTTAACCACCTCTATTCTTGCTAGACTCAAGTGTAGTTGATCTTCAAGTAAATGGATGCTGACTACTGCATGAGCTACTGCATTCTTCAAGATCTGCTCATCCAAATCCTTGACTTGTTGTATCTTCTTCTCATCTTCCTGGTACCTTCTCTGTAGTAGCCCTGTGAATAGCTCATGCTCTGGTATTGCATCCAGTATTTGTTCTGCAGCAACTTGGCATATGTTGTATGTGACCAGCACCCTTCTGCAATATTTAGTACAATATCCTCTCGTTTTCTTCACAGTCTTCTTGAATTCCTCTGTAGTATTTATTGCAAATTCTAATAAGTTGTGGTCCTTCTTCAAACTATGGCGATCCTTAGCTGGTAGATCTGCAGGGGTTTCTTTGTTTGTTTCTAACCAAACTATTCTTCCTGTAGGTACTTCCAAAATATCCTGATATCTATCTACAAAATATGAAGTAGTGTCCAGGATTTCTTCCAACCTGCTATCTATCTGTAAGATCTTACATCGTTCTCCTTCAATAGACATTTACAGTTGATGCATTCTTCTTCTTTGAGAAAGGACATGCTCCTTCATGGGATGGATAGCAGTCTTATGTTCACTGGCATCCTTCAGTGATGTTGTTAATGAAGCAATCCATCCCTCAAAACCTGCCACCCGCACTTGATATTACTTTTCCTTTTCTTCTGTGGTGACCTTCTATTCCTCCAACTCAACAATTTTGCTCTGCAACTGGTCCTTTTCTACACTCAGACCTTCATATGATACTTTGAGGTCATTGTTCTCTGTCTTCAACACCTGATACTCTAGCTGTATCTTCTGTAGTTCTGCTAGACTATTCTAAGCATCCCTTTCATTTTTCTCTACTGAGACTTCCAAGGCCATCTTGCTTGCTTGCATATTTTTGCATTCTATCTTCGAAGCCCTTACTTCATTATGCATATCCTCAAATTTTCTCTTTAACTTGTTACCTTCATCCCTCTCCTTTTTTAGAGTTTCCTTTAATTGTGCTGCATTTTTCCTTGACTACTCAAGGTCTATCATAAGTCTATCCACATTGTATTCAGTGGCCTGGGTTAATGCCACCCCAGCTCTAGCTATCAGTCGTGGATCTACAGTTGTCCCATGCACCAAAGTTTTATCAGTAATCATCATACCTGATTCTCCTCCTGTTTCAAATTTTTTCTTAGTTATCTTGACAATCCTCTTCTTCTCCTTGTCATAGAATATGGTGCTGAAATCAGGGACCTCTTCTCCTTCCTTTTGCATAAAAGTTATCATATTCAATCCAGAAAAAAAAAAACCTATTCTTGGGTGCTGCCAGAAGTTACAGCAAACTCCTGAGGGTCAGGATTATCTTTCCCATGCCCTTGATCGGTATGCTCATGTGATTATTGTGTATCTATTGGGTCAGTAGTTTGCTAGTCTTTCTTAGCTCTTGCTAATCTTAGACCTTCACTTTCCTTTTGTTTTTTCTTTGTCTCTTCGTCTTCCTTCTTCTTTCTTTCTTCCTCTTCCTTCCTTGCTGCTTCCTCTGCAACTTTATTTATTTCTTCTTCTTCATTCTTTAACCAACTCTCAGCCTCTTGTTCTAGACTCCTAGCATCCTCTTCCCTCTTCTTGGCTTCCTCTTCTTCAGCTTTCTTTTGTGCAGTTTTTCCCTTACCACCCACAATGGTGATTTTCTGTTTAAACCTTCTCTTCAATGCAGTCATATTCCTTGCATTCCTGAAGATTTCTTCATCCTTGTCCCATAAAATTGTATATGCAAAATGAACATTTGCTTATTTACAATGCTCTACAAACTTATTTTGGGAGTCATTCCTATGGAATTTCATCTCCCCAAAATGAAAATGCTCCAACTCTTGTACAAATTCAGCAGTTTGTTTGACCTTTGCAAATTTGTAACTTCCCAGCTAGAAAGGTATGGTAGGATAGGCTGCCTTCTTATGTTCAAAAAGGAAGCTTCCTACACCATCTAGATAAACTTGTCTAACTTCTTATTTATGCAACACATAATCAGTGGCATACTTAGGGAGTAAATAAGGTGCCCTAGAGCAACCATAGATTCTAATGTACATCCCCTCTTTAGTCAAATAAAATCTCCCATGTTCCTCAATGACTTTGATTGCCTCCTCAGACATACAGTTGCATTCTGTCAGGAAGATTAAAGTGTACAAAGGAATAATGAAATGTTCACATATCTCTTTATAGTGGCTATAATATTTGTGTGCCCAAAATAGTTTGTATGCAGTGTACACAGGGGTTCTGTCCTTGTCCCAATTGCATCTTAAGGACAGAAATGATTGGGTACACAATATACAGTCCACTAAGATGGAGCTCATATAGAACTCAGACTTCTTCTCGAACATCCCTCCCAAAGCTGAAGATATACAGGTTGAGAGGCTGTTAGACACTATGTTTTCCCAGTTGAATATGGTCCCCTGAGTGGCCACATAAAAAATAATGGGTATCCATCCCAACTTGAAACTTTTACCATGAGCTCTCCCAAACACTCTATTTAGCATCAGTGATATAAACCTATAAGGAGTCCAGAGAGTGGTTGTATCATACTCTCCTGATGGCTTGGTTCAAAATTTCTTCCCAGGTATCATCATTCTCTTAACCATTTCGACCAGGTCCAAATTTATCTCCTTCAGCCAACTTTCAATTAAGTATACTTGAGCAGGAGGTAGGTGATATGCTAGTGAGACATAACCACGACTGTATGCAACATAGCCTTGTTCGAAAGTATTTGTTAAGATCATTGTGGTCACATCTACCCTAGGCATGATCCAGCCGATCACCTCAGAGCATGGGAACAGCTCAGGTCTAGTGGATACCTTCATCAGAGCAGATTTCTCGATGTTGGCATATATGGTCAGTTCCTTGAATCCTGCATCAGGCACATCTTGATTTTAATTCATCGAATATATCTCACCCCATTTGTAGTCTATCTCTATTCCAGTGGTGGATCTGGTATCTTCGTAGATGTATTCCACCATAGTAATGATTTCCACATCTAGTTCTCCCTTAGCAAAAGGAGCCTTCTTCTTTTGCCATTTAGACATATCTCCTTTGAAGAAGTTTCCCTGTCATAGACCAAACATTTTCTTAGGCTATTGGAGCTTATAGTTAGTGTTCTAAGAATGAGGAAAAATAGTATAAAAACATTTACTTCTTCCATATGCATTCTCAACCAGAAAATTAATATATAATAGAGAACGACAGGAAAAAAGAACTTCTGCAAACAAGGTCTGAAAAATTCTAAGTCCGTCTGGAGTTAAGACATGACCTAGATAGCACATACATCGTTTAAACCAAAATGCATTCTAACTCTTCACCAAAATGAAAAAAAACCTATCAGTGAGGCTAGTCTTAGAAAGTGTGGCCCTATCTGAAAATTCCAATCTGACTGAAAATCAAACCCTCTAGCGTCCCAGAAAAATAGGGTAAACCCACGACGACAAGAGAACTGAAAAATCCCTCCCTGGATGGCCATAAGAAAACTCACAAAAAATGGTGCAGACAGCGTAACACTTTTCTGCACCAGCTACCTAAAATTTTGGACCGGGATCAAGTTTCCATAATGGCTTACAAACAGGCTCAAGAAAAACCCCCCACCGCAAATATTGTCAAACTGACTAATACCTCAAGCCATAAGGATACAAAATCATACTTAGATGTAAAACTACCAAATTGTAGGAAAAACCTAACCAAGGGAACACCATAGTTCCTAAAATGACTCATAAACTCAAGAGAAAGGAGAAACCATGGTTAGCCTACCTGGAAAACAAGTTGTAGTCGTCGTGATGGTCCAACACTTCCATAGTAGCACCCCAAATGAGCAAAATCTCGATAGCTAAGCATGGATGCACAGTTCGACTCGACAGGGACAGAGCATGCACGAGTTCACAAGAGTAATAATAAAATAATAACCCACCCCCATATATAGACTTCCCGGTGAAAAATGTCGACGGGAAAAAAATTCTATCGATGAGCAGAATAATTAAGCGTCAGGCGATTAGTTCACCAAGGAGCTGCAACGGCGGGAGCCATACAGCCTAAGGGTTCCGCGGTAAAATAAAACGTCAGTGAAATAAACACTAAAAACTACAGTATCGGACCCCGAAACCACTACAACATCGGACGACTAGTTCAATGAGGATCCGTAATGGGGGAAGTCACATGGACTTGTTAGTTTTTCAACATTATGCTAGCATTATTAGGATCTTTAACTGAGAGAATAACAAGCACAGCAATCAAACACAAGAGACAATGAACACAGTGTTTTTCCTTGGGTAAACCATAAATGGAGAAAACCTCACAACTTCATAAAAGATAGAATCAACACCAAAATAAAAAATCCCAATACAGTAAGTGATCTCCCGACAGCAGTAACCTTCTTCTTATCTAGCCCTAGTGTCTTCTCCTTCCTCAACTATGCGCTACACTTGAGTGTGTATGATTTTTGTGTTAAATAGAGACTCCAGTTCTCTATTTATACTAATCCCGACATGACTAAAACCCTCCTAGGGCTGACCTCTACTAGGACAGTCTAATAACCCTAGTGCCCCAGAACTACGGGGACTTTAACCCTTAGACAATCAAAGCATTACCCACTATGACTTGACATGACTTGTTTACATTATATATCCTCCCAATCAGAACATCGAGGCATGACAACATGACTCAATTACATAATAGATACATCCCAGAATAAACATCGGGTTACAAGACATAAGATACATAGGTGAATACATTCCGAAGTTACAAATACATCAACACTCCCTCTTAACTAGGAAAGTATTCTTTTGACACAATTTTCAGCACTGGTCTTCTTCTCTGCATCAACTGGATCATCTCGTCATATTCATCTTCAAGTCTTCTTAGTCTTCAAGTATTCTTAGTCTTCAAGTCTTCTTTGTCTTCGAGTCTTCAAGTCTTCTTCATCATGGGATCTGCATCATAATGACTATTGGCTCATCAATGCTGGATCATCACTCGATCTAGATCGTCATCAAGTCTAGATCATCTCATCTGGATCACTTGATCTGGATCATTAAGTCTGGATCATCATCACAACTGGATCGCCACTTGATCTGGATTGTCATCAAGTCTGGATCATCTCATCTGGATCACTTGATCTGGATCATCATCCGCTATCTCATAATGGTGCTATCTCTATTCTTCTTGTCACAGGAAGTTCTACAGAGTCAATCCTATAGGCCTACCCTTCATGTAGGTCCTCATCAGCGCTTATATCTCACACTTAAGTCAGAATGGCCCACCCAGCTCTTACATCTGACCTCATCTTGTTAGAAAGGAATGCCCAGCACTCATATCTGACCTCATCCTATTAAAAAGGCCTAGCACTCACATCTGACCTCATCTTGTCAGAAAGGATCAGCACTTATATCCAACCATGTGCAAGCACGCCACATCAAAAAGGATCTGTACTTACATTCAACCTCATCCTGTCAAAAAGGCATAGCACTTAAAATCGACCATGCACCAAAGCACCACATCGAAAAGGCTCAGCACTTAAAATTTGACCATGCACGAAGCACCGCATCAAAAAGGGCTCAGCACTTACAATATGGCCATGCATGAAGCACTGCATCAAAAAGGGCTCTGCACTTACAATCCGACCATGCACAAAGCACCACATCAGAAAGGGCATGCACTCACATCTGATCATGGAGAAACTAATCCTATCATTGCATCAGAATGGCCCCCAGTCCCAAACTAAGCTATCTGGTAACCGACCAGGAGCCTCCATTCCTAGAATGGCAGTTTCCCTTACATCTGTCCTACTCTTCAGAATGGCCAACACTCACATCTAACATGGGAGGAAACTAATCCTTTAGACATGACATAATGGTTCAACCCTTACATATGATCAAGTGGGAACACATCCCTATATCACATCAGAATGGATTCTCAGTCCTAGACTCGTTTTTCTTGGTAACTGACCAGGCACCTCCATTCCCAAAATGGCAATTGCCCTTACATCTGTCCTAGTCGACAGAATGGCCAGCACTCATATCTGACATGGAAGGAACCAATCCTCTCACCATGACAGAATGGCTCAACCCTTACATATGACCATGGAAGGAACCAATCCTCTCACCATGTCAGAATAGCTATGGGTCTCATAACTTTCTCTTGGAGGATACCGCAATCTGGAGAACACCAAGCTTCTCCCTGAAGTACTCAAAATTCAGCCTAGCCAATGGCTTCGTCAATACATCAGCTATATGTTCCACTGTCGCAACATATTGGAGCTTCACTGCTCCCCTCTGCACCATATCTCCGATATAGTGATACTTGATCTTGATATGCTTCAACTTGTCATGGAACACAGGATTCTATGACAACTTCACGCAACTCTGGTTGTCACAATGTATACAAGTAGCATCCAACTGGAGATCAAATATATCAGACAATAGATTCTACAAGCATATTGCCTCACAACTAGCTGAACAAGCTGTGACATACTCTGCTTTAGCTATACTCAGTGCCACACAGGATTGCTTCGTGATAAACCAAGAGATCACACATGATCCCATACTAAAGCAACATTCTGAAGTGCTCTTCCTATCAATGACACTGCTTGCCCGATCTGAATTGACATAACCCTCCAGGTTAATCTTCTGATTCGACTCATACTTGATCCCATAATCAACTGTACCCCTCATGTACCTTAGAATATGCTTTGCAGCAATCAAGTGAACATTTCTTGGATCTGTCAAGAACTGGCTGAAGGTGTTCACAGCAAAGAAAATGTCTGGTCGTTTGTTCATCAGGTACATCAATGACCCAATCATCTAACGATACATCATAGCATCAACTGACTCTGATGAAGCATCACTTAATATCTTCAGGTTCGATGCCATAGGTGTGGCCATAGCTTTGCATTCCATCATCCCAAACCTCTTTAGGATCTCTACTGCATACTTCCCTTATCCAAGGAATATTCCATCTGCACTCTTCCACACTTCCATGCCTAAGAAATAATGCATCATACCCAAGTCCTTCATTTCAGACTCAGCAGCAAGATTTCTCTTCTTTTTAGCAATCAACCCATCTGTACCTGTCACAAATAGATCATCTACATATAGTAGAAGCATCACTGGGTTGTCGTCTTCAACCTTGTAGTAAAGGTTGGAATCTGCTTTACTTTTGGTAAAGCCCAAACTGGATAGAAAGCTATCAATTCTGTCGTACCAAGTCCTGGGTGCTTGTTTCAAACTATACAGGGCTTTCTTCAATCTGCATACATGAGACTCTTTGTCATGTGTCTCAAAACTGAGTGGTTGTTCTACATACACTTCCTCTTCTACTACACCATTCAAGAAGGTAGTCTTGACATCCATCTGGTGTATCTTCCATTTCATCACTACAGCCAAAGAAAGTACTGATATGATGGAAATGTATCTGGATACAGGTGCAAATATTTCTTCATAATCTATTCCTTCTTTCTGATAGAAACCTCGAGCCACAAATCTTGCTTTATATTTTTCAATGCTACCGTCTGTAGCATGCTTGATCTTGTAGATCCATTTGTAAGTTACAACTGACTTCCCTTCTGGTCTTGGGACAACATCCCAAACATCATTCTTCATGATCGATTGATATTATTCGATCATAGCATCCTTCCATTCTTTCCATTCTACCGCTTCTTCATAATTGGAAGGTTCTTTATCAATGAAATCACATAGTAAAGCTACATACCCAGAACAGGATCTGATCCTCTTTCTTTCTCTGTGATTCTCTTCTGGAGCCCCATATCTTTCCACACCTTGGATAAGTTCTCATACCCAACCAGGTTTCCTCTTATGAGGATTCTTCCCCAGAGGTGGATCTATAGGTCTTTGTGGTTCTTCAAATTCTCGATCTTCTTCTTGAATTTCTTTGTTCATGGTTGTATCATGAATTCTGGGTGCTTCTGCTACTTCAGGTTCTTCAGCAAGTCTCTTTCTATATTTGTTGTAAGCTATGTCTTCATTAAATTTCACATCCCTACTCATGTCAGTCTTCTTGTATCATAGGAAATATATTATGTAATCCTTCGAGCTTTTAGAGTATCCCACAAATATACCCTGCTTTCCTGAAGGATCTAATTTTGTTCTCTTCTCTTTTGGAATGTGTATGTATATAGGACAACTGAATATTCTGAGATGGATGACTTCTGGTTTCTTGCCGGAGAAGACTTCTTCAAGAGTCTTGTTCTCAAGTACTCTATGTGGAGTACGGTTCTATACATACACCACTGTTTTGGTAGCTTCTGCCCAAAGATGCATAGGAAGATCTTGATCATGAAGCATAGCTCTTGCAACTTCCATGATAGTTTTGTTCTTCCATTCCACAATCCCATTCTGTTGTGGATTATAAGGAGTGGACAACTCCCTCTTAATCCCTGATTCTTTACATAGCTCTTTGAATTCATTCAAAGTGAATTCTCCGCCATTATCCGATCGAAAAGTCTTGATCATATTTTCAGTGTCATTCTCGATCAAGGCTTTGAATTCCTTGAATTTGTTGAATACTTCGTCTTTGTTCTTCATGAAGTAAACCCATGTCTTCCTAGAAAAAATCATCAATAAAAGAAACATAATATGCATACCCACTTAGTGATTAATGACATAGGACCACATACATCAGAGTGGATGATTTCCAGGATTCTTTTTTCTTTGCTTTCGCTACTTGGAAATGTCTTCTTTGTGTTCTTTCCTTTCGCACATCCTTTGCAGACCCCATCATGTTTTGCTTGTATTTCTAGAAGACCTTCAACATCTTTGCTTGCAAGAGGTAGTGCTCTGTAATGCATATGTGCAAGCCTTCTATGCCAAAGTTCACTTGGCTCTACTGTTTCATAGACCAAGGCTTGTTCTGGATGGCCCTTTAATATGTACAAACCTCCTTCTTGTTCACCAATCACTACCACATCATTGATAGTCTTTCCTCTTGGCCACATGATGACTTGACCATCTATGAATGCAACCCTCATTCCTTTTGCATCCAATGCTGATATGGAGAGAAGTTTCTTCTTGAGTCCTAGCACAAACAATACTTCTTTCATTGTTAGAGACTTTCCAGAGTCTAGTTTGTAGGAATATTCCCCACTACCTTTCATTGGATATTGGTAGTCATCTCCTAGCTTCACCTTATGAGGTGATTCATGTTCTGAGAGTTTCACAAAGGATTCCTTGAATCCAGTCATATGTTTGGAAGCCCCACTATCTTTAAGCCAATCATCACTTCCATGAGTAATGTTAGCTATGAGAGCGGAGATCAAACCATTTTCATCCTCGCTTGAAGAATCTTCACTTTCATATCTGGTTCTCTTTAATGAAGGTTCATCATCCTCTATAGCATGAGCATGACGTCTTTTCTTGCTTCCCTTATTCTTGTGAGACTACTTTTGTTCTTAGGACAATATCTAGCAAAGTGTCATTTTTCATCACATGTATAGAAAATGTACTTAGACTTGTCTCTAGTCTTTCTTGAGTTATACCTATGATGAGAGTACTTACTTTTGTGATAGTTGGATCTGGATTTCTTGGATTGTACTGTGAGAGCTTGATCTTCACTTCCCATCTTCTCTTCTCGAGCTGCTATCCGAGCTTCTTCTTGAGATCATTCTTCCCACAGTCTGCTGAACTTGACTAACTTATTTCTAGCATAGATCCCTTGAATGAAACAGTCCCCTGTCCTAGGGAGACCATTCAAGGTGGTCATCACAATTTCTGCATTCTCCACTTCTTCCTCTACTGCTTCTAATTGTTCCTTGATCTGAGAAACCCTTGTAAAGTAAGAATATACGGTCTCTGCATTCTATATCTTCACATTATTTAGTTGATTCCTCAGAGTCATTTTCTGGTTTATGTTCTTCCCTTCAAACAATTTGGTTAGGGCATCAAACATAGATTTAGGTTTCTTGAGAGAGGACACCTGTGGGATGAGGTGATCCTTGATAGAATCAGCAATTATCCTCTTTTCCATAACCATCTTCTTCTTATGTAAGGCCTTAGCCTCATCTCCCTCTAGAAATGGAACCTCCTCATGGATGTAGGAGTCTAACTCATTTTCTTCCAGGACCAAGGAGATCCTATACTTCTAGGCTCGGAAGTTATCAGCTCCCTCAATCTTTTCATCAATCTTGGTATGATGAGATATCTTAACTGAGAACCTCAAATGGAAATACAAAAGATTTAGATCTTACCAATTCAAGATGTCGGATCTAGATTTGGAGCTGAAATCCCGTAGTACTCGATTAGGAGCAAATTAGGGTTTTGCTTTTCTAAAGTTCTGTCCACCCAAATGCCTTGAAATTTATCCCTAACTTCGATTTTGGGGAGGAGATCAATCCAGGCCCAGGCTCACTGAAAAATTCCTCTTCTATGAAAATCCCTAAATTCCAGTAGTAGTGTCGGGTCCAAAACTAAAAAACCTCAGAATTGGATTTTGCTTCGACAGAAAAATGCATCCTAAGGAGGAGAGTTATTCCACCTTACTTTTGCTAAAAATCTGTAGAGAAAGATCCACAAACTAGGAAGCCCTAGTTCTCGCAGCTACACAGTGTCTTCTTCTCAAGTTAGCTCTGATACCATGTTAGTTTTTCAACATTAAGCTAGCATTATTAGGATCTTTAACTGAGAGAATAACAAGCAGAGCAATCAAACACAAGAGACAATGAACACAGTGTTTTTCCTCGGGGAAACCATAAATGGAGAAAACCCCGCAACTTCCTTAGAGACAAAATCAACACCAAAATAGAAAATCCCAATACATTAAGTGATCTCCCAACAGCAGTAACCTTCTTCTTATCTAGCCCCAGTGTCTTCTCCTTCCTCAACTATGCGCTACACTTGAGTGTGTATGAGTTTTGTAATAAATAGAGACTCCAGTTCTCTATTTATACTAATCTCTGCATGACTAAAACCCTACTAGGGCTGACCTCTACTAGGAGAGTCTAATAACCCTAGTGCCTTGGAGCTGCGGGGACTTTAACCCTTAGACAATCGGAGGGTTACGCACTATGACTTGACATGATTTATTTACGTTAGAGATCCTCCCGATCGGAACATCAAATCATGACAACATGACTCAATTACATAATAGATACATCCCAGAATAAGCATTGGGTTACAAGACATAAGAGACATAGATAAATACATTTCGAAGTTACAAATACATCAACAGGACTAAGGGGTCCGTAGATCAGAAAACATCGACAAAAATCAAAACAAACCATCAACGAACGGAACAACTATATGTTGGATCGTTAGTTCGCTACGAAGCCGCGATGGTGGAAAATAATCAGACTACGGATTTCTATCAAAGTCATGAAACATTCCGATAGAAAAGAGAAAACAAAAAGTAATGAAATAGCAATAAAAAACGAAATCGGCAAGGGTAAGAACTAACCCGTCGGAACGTTTTCCATCTATTCTCCAAAACGGCGACGAATTAGAAGCCTAATGCTCCGATACTGATAAGCAAAATGATGCTGAAAACCAAAAAATGAAGGAGATAAACCATCGGCGAAAAACATGATTCCCATTGGGACTTTTATTAGTTAGCTTCCACAATGGTGGCTGCGTAGAGAACTACGGCCCCGATTCACAGTTCAATAAACTTCTGACAGCGAAAAGGAAACTATCGACAAACCAAAAACTTCAAGTTCAAGTCAAACAAAGATAGTCATTCAACTTCCGAAAATGGTAAACAATGTACCTCAATTCAAAATCAAAAGATCCAAATTTGTAACAAAGGACAACAAAGTTCAGCAATCCAAAACACATCCAGGGAAGATAAAATTTAAAAGGAGGGTACAAAATTTTAAAAAATTTGGGAAATAGTCACAGCTGCAATAGAAGGATAAGAAAATGAGGCACGCATAATATCTACCAGGTATTCTGAGAAGTAAAATTTTGGCTTCTTGATAGTTGGAGCCTTATGTGCTTGAGTGAGTGCATCCTTGAGGGTTACACAAAAAAATGTGTCCAATTGAATAATTTCCCCATAATTTCAATGTGATGAGCCAAGGGAGCCCATTCCATTTTAAAATAAGATAAATTTCCAACACCATAGAATCTACAAAGTATGGCTATGAGAAACTTATAAGGTTCCTTGAGAAGAGAAATTGGGAATATCCTGGTAGGTTTGAGTACATAGATTTCGAGGCCATACATCCATGTCTTAACCAGGACATTTGATTCATGTTTCTCCTTGAATGATCTGATGAAGTTCTGTGTCAAGCATTTTTCTAAGGTCTTCAGTGCATAAATTCTAGCAAATGTGTATGGATTGAATGAAGCATAAACAGTCCCCTTGGTTTCCTTGCAGGTACTGGTTGAGATGTCGACATAAGCAATCATCCATTTGACCAGGTTTGTGTAAGGAATAACAACTAGGCATGCAACGATGGCATGTAACTAGGACTGACTAGTGTTCTGGTAAATGGGTTCTTCATCCTTTAACTCTGATAAGTCATCATTGTAAAAAATTATATAAATTCTTTCCTAGTCCAAACATATATTGTTTAAAATGCATGGATCAATGTCTGAGTAAATGCCAATATTGGGGTCTTCTTGTAGTTTTAGATCATGTTCCATGGTGGCTTTTGGCTTGGTTCTCCTAGACACGATGTATGAAGGTAATCATGCAATGGAGGATAGAATAACATAAGCTACCTTAATTATAAAAAATCAATACAAAACCAAAATAATCATACGATATCTGAGAAAAACCTAAAACCGAATCACTGAAATAACCTACATGATTAGTGCTAGAGAAGAGAATGAGAATTAAAATCTAATGTCTTGTAATGATGAAGTATAATTTTGTGATGACCAAATCCGATTAGCATTAATTGAAAAAAAGTTAGTGAAAATTGCATTTAATTTCACTAGTCCATCGAGGTGTTTTCGGTTTGTGTTTCACAAGTGGTTTTAGAATATGTCAATGTGATAGGAGACATTGGTGGTGACCGATATGCACTCTACTCCCACAGAGTTCATTTTCACAGTTTGATCAGGATACAATATACATATATATTTTCTCATGGTATCTATATATATATATATTCTAAGTTATATATATATATATATTCTAAGTTGTATAACTAGGCGACTTTTTGGATGAACCTAATTGCCAGGCCATAATTTGATTTCTAAATTTCAACTTTTCTTCTTTCCTACTTTTGTTAAATAGTCACATAGTTAGATGCCTCCTATATATTGTATTAGACCTATCACACGGTTCCGATATTTATAGGTATTTTATACATGATAAAACTCATACCACGTGATATATTCAGATTTATGTAGAGGGATTCATTTTTTTATCGTTGGCTCAGTTCATTTGCTTACTAAATATATGCATCAATACAAAATAGTTTGTATGCCTAAATATTATTTTTTTATTGCAGAAATATATCATTCAAATAATAAATTTCTTGAATTGCAAATCGTCTATAATTACATCTCCAATGTAAGTGGATGGAGAAAACATAGACTTATTTTGAAGAAATTCAAAGGTTTCAGAAGGAAAGGACTACCCAAGTAGGAAAGTGCTACAAGGTAAAACTATCATATATGACTGCTTTGTTGTCAATGTCCAAAATGTTCTAAAAGGAGAGGTTTCATTATGTTGTCCTAATGAAGAACTAAATACATCATAAGACATTCGTTGTGGAATGTACTTTGTTTCTTGGCCAAGAGTGCAATTTTTTATGCATGGTGAATTCCTAGTACCTCAAAAACATCATGGTTCGATGGTTGTTTCAATGGGTAGTCATTCAAATCATGGCAATGATAAGAATCATAAAAGTTCTTTTGATGATGAAACAACTTCAAGGGAAGGTTCTATGTTAAAGTGGGAATATAATTGGGAGCAATTTCATTATGTGAATATTGGTCCCAAAGAAAGGAATAAATTCCTTGCACGCCATGTCATACTGAAGCATATATGTTCAAATATAGAGGAACACAACCTTTGGTTTTATCTCAAATGTGCTCAAGGACAACATTATTGAAGGAGAGATGTTGGGTTTACATAATTTTGGTGCAATGGTGGAATGAGTTAGATCAAGTTGCAACAAGTTCTTAGTCTTAGTCCAACCCATGCATATAATATATTGGCCAAAAAATAAACTACTAGACCAAAAAAATAGAACTCGATTGCGAGTTCAAGGTATACACCAATTAAACCGATCATCCTCTTCCCACATTGAAGATCACAACTTTAATTTTAAATTACTCTCGAAGAATCTAACTCATCTATTCTAATATGAGAATAAGTATATTGCCAAGGGGGATATTACAAATGAGCTTGAAGGATAAATGGTACAATTATGTAGGTTATATGGTCTTCACTTTGGTATTCATATCTATAAAACCTTCACAAAAAATTACAACCACTTTAGTCTATTAGAAGGTATTAAATTGAGCACATAGATCTACGGACCAACACACAACTTACAAGATAGATCATACAATTTTAGTCAGAAATTGAAGAATGAAATAGTGAAAAAATGGCTTGCAACTGTGAATGCTTTCACTAATAAAAATTAATTAGATAATTAATTACAATGAAGTACAATGGCTAAATAGCATAATGCAATTTGAATCCATGTAAGGAAATTCGAATTAGCTTGACTCTACTTGACTGCATAGTTAACTGACCTTGTCTAAATCATTATCAGAGTTCAAAATCCGAACTCAAGTTTCTAATTCAATGTTAACTAGTCTAACTGACTGAGGTAGGTGATAGGTGATTAAATGCACATCACCTGCATGCAGCCATGCAAAGCTAGAACTAGCTGAGTAGAACTGAATGTAGCAGACTAGAAGTAAATGTAACTAACTCCTAACTAAGCGTGACTAGTCACTAGCTGAACTCAACTAGTCAACACTCCTGGTGGCTCCTAATTTGTAGGTATTGATCTAGGAGGCTCCTAAACTAATGCATGCAAGTGCAATCAATGGTGGTTGGCCTCAATTAGTGTTCCCCACACTTTAGTAGATGGTATATGTGCCCCAATTAGGCCAAGTGGACCCAATGAAGCTAGTGACTAAATTATAGACTGAAAGGACTCCTGATTTATAAATATTTGACCAAATTGGAGAAGGGAGGGTTATAATTCTAACACCCCCCCTAAATGCTAACTTGGACAATTTGTGGGCCCCGGTAACTAATACCATAGGTCACCCATTACATAAATTAAAGTAACTGCTTAATACAAGGAGCTGGGGAAAAAACCACATGGGAAAAAATCTCCCCCTCTAACTAAGCATATAGAATCAGGATTCAAGTTTAAAAAACTTGAAAATATGTTGTTGCAACCTTCATCTCTATGATGTAGCAAAGAAGCATGCATGATGTTCTATGCATAGGTATCCTGAGACTTGGCATGTAGACTTCTCCATATTCTCCCAAAGTGATGATGGAAGGAAGGAGGAATGTAACCTTTGCCTCTTTCTGGATGAAGAGGTGTATGATCCACTCTATTCTTATGACGGCAGTGTAAATGATCATACCTTGCCATGTAGAATCTCATAGGGAGCTTGTTGCATATCTCTGAAGGAGGTAAGATCGCATGACATAGCACAAGGTTCTTTGTCTTCTGTGTGTCAGATGGATTTCCAATCATCTTCTTAGCTTCTCACTCCGGTAGTAGGGACTAGATCTGGATCTAAATCACCTTGAATCTCAATCTCATAAACTGACACATCTGCATTTGCAGTACTAGTGGAAACTGCAAAAGAAGTAGATGGAATGTTTTTACCTTCCCTTTCAAGTGGCATCTGAGAGTGCAATGATTGTGAAAATGGCATGAAGTGTAAGAACTCATATTCCTTGGAGGCATGATTTGCAGCACCCTTCACTATGATGTTTCCAATAGAGATATTTGTGATCTCCACTGAGTTAGGACCAAATATCACTCGCTTTGGAGAGCTAGTATGAGTCATCTAGTATACAGATAATAGATTTGCAGCTAAGAAGGGAACATAAAGCACATATTTGAACTTTCCATGTTCAAGCTTGATAGAACCCTTCCCTTTGGATCAAAGTTTTATTGTTATTACCCATCTGAATACTAGGACCATCAAAAGATTGTAAATAAGAGAATGATTCTTTGGATGCAACCATATGATTGGAAGCTCTAGAATCAATGAGGAAGGCACATGTTGTTAAACATTTAGCCTTCAGTGCATGGCATGTCTCTTCATGTTCTTCAATTTATTCTCTATGGTCACCCTTTCTTTCTCTAGCAAGTATAGTAATGTTATGTTTCTTCAGAAGAAGGGTCATTTCATCAATTGTTCTTCTCATACATGAGATTTTTGGATGAAATCCCCTTCCATAGTAATAACAAAGGGTCTTTCCTTTGCCATTATTCTTGCTTCTCTTTGAATCTGAAGGATCATTTGAATGCTCTTTCTCCACAGGAGATTCATCCTTTAGATTCCCATTACCATTCAAAACCTTAGGTCCTCCAGCAACCAGGGCTTGATCTCTAGAAGATCGAATGATCCCCATTTGGATCAACTTGAAATGCTCATGGGTGAGACATTCAATTAAGGCATTAAGAGTGGGAATCCTCCAATTTGGAGTACTGAGCTTCCTTGAATGAAAGGTTGATACAAATATTGAGTAGTATTTACCAAGTTTTGAGAGGATGGAAAGGCTGAGTTTATCATTCTCCTTCTCAACCTTGCACAGCTTCAACTGGAACACCAGGTGCTTGAATTTGGTGAAGAAGTGATTTAGTATTTCAAAATTGGTTGGATGAAGAGAAGTATGCTCATTCTCCAGCTGATAGATCCTCAGGTCATCCTGATTATCAAACAAAGAAGAAATCTTATCCCAAACCTCCTTGGGAGTCTTCAATCCATTTATGTGGAAGAGAAGATATCTAGAGATTGAGAGGCATAAGAATCCATATGCTTCATCAAGCCTATTCTAGTATTTTTCTTTGTCAACATAATGAACTGGCTCTTCCTATGTCTCCATTGTGAGTCTAAAGAGTCTTCTAGAGGGAATCTACATCTCCATGTCCTCCTTCCACTGGTGGTAGTTGAAAGGAGCAATTTTGCTCAATTTTTTTCCAAGTATGAATATGTAGTAGGAGAAGTTCCTTGTCATATCGAAGCTCTGATACCATATTAAATTGAGCACATAGATTTGTGGACCAACACACAACTCACAAGATAGATCATAAAATTTTACTCAGATATTAAAGAATGAAACAGTGCAAAAATGGCTTGCAACTGTGAATTCTTTCATTAATCAAAAGTAATTAGATAATTAATTACAACGAAGTACAATGGATAAATAGGCTCATGCAATTCGAATCCATGTGAGGAAATTTGAATTGGTTTGACTATACTTGACTGCATAGTTAACTGACCTTGTCTAAATCATTATCGAAGTTCAAAATCCCAACTCAAGTGTCTAATTCAGTGTTAACTAGTCTAACTGATTGAGGTACGTGAATAAATGCACCTCACCTGCATGCAGCCATGCAAATATAGCGCTAACTGAGTAGAACTGAATGTAACCAACTAGAACTGAATGTAACTGGCTCCTAACTTAGCTTGACTAGTCACCAATTGAACTTGACTAATGGATGTTGGCGGCAGCACTCCTAGTGGCTTCTAATTTGTAGGGATTGATCTAGGAGGCTCCTAAACTAATGCATGCAAGTGCAATCATTGGTGGTTGGACTCAATTAGTGTTCAACACATTTTAGTAACTCGTACATGTACCCCAATTAGTCCAAGTGGACCCAATGGTGCTAGTGACTAAGTATAGACTGAAAAGACTCCTGATTTAGACATATTTGACCAAATTGGACAAGAGAGGATTATAGTCCTAACAGAAGCTTGTTGATGTAATTGTAACTTCGGAATGTATTCACTTGTATTTATTATGTATTGTACCCCGATGTTTATTATGGGATGTGTCTATAATATAATTGAGTCATGTCCTGCCCCAATGTTTCGATCGGGAAGTTTGTATAACATAAAAGTAATGTCAAGTCATTGTGGGTAACCCTCCTATTGGTCAAGGGTTAAATTCCCCATAGTTATGGGGTCCTAGGGTTATTAGACTATCCTAGTGAATTCGACCCTAGCTGAGTCATTGTAAGTCGGGGCAATAGTCCCCACCATATAAGTCAAGGTTAACCCTCCTTTTTGAGCAGAGGGAAAATTACCCACAAGTTGTAGGGCACTAGGGTTATTAGAAACTCCTAAAGATGTCCGCTCTAGTAAGTAATTGTTAAGTGAGACCTACATGTTGGAGTGCACTTCAAGTGAATGAAAGAATATAAATAGAGAGTGAGACTCTCTATTTACAACACACACACTCACTCATTGGGGCACATGACTAAGATAGGAGAAGCTCTCTCAGTGTGAGAGAGAGAGACAGAAGCTGTGGAGATCATCTTTATGTTTTCGAGTTTTACTGTTGCCATTGGTGCTCATTATATCTCTGAGGAAGTTGTGGGGTTTTATCCTTTATGGTTTCCCCTAGGAAAATTCTTTGTGTCTCTTGTCTCTTGTGTTTTATTGCTGTGCATGTTATTCTCTCAGTTAAAAGATCCTAAGATCATAATGATAGCTTGAATGATAAAAATATAACATGGTATTAGAGCTAACCTGAGAACAAGACATTATGAAGCTGCAGAAGCTAGGGATTATTAATTTTTGGGTTTCTCTCCACAATCCATCAGCAAAAGTATCCTAGGATGACTCTCCATTGAAGGGCGCATCTTTCTGTCGAAGCAGAATTCGATTCCGAGCAGTTTCAGTTTTGGTGCGGGAAATTAGGGCTTCTTACAGAAGAGGAATTTTTGAGTGAGCACGGCATAGGATTTCTATCCTCATAAAAATTAAATTTTAGAGACATGGATCAATATTTTTGGTTGGGTGAAACTCCAGGAAAATCAAACCCTAGTTTGACCCCGAGTTGAAAAAACCCTAAAATACTAAAAATGCTAAGTTTTGGTACATTCACTATATCCCAATATTGGCGAAGGTTCAGGAGCTGAAAATTGCATAGGCCAAAGATAAAATCCTGATGTACATGGTGTCCAAAATTTAACTCCATATCCACTATATTCTGGGTGATATGATCCCTCGAAGTTAGGGTTCTAGCCTCTTCTAGAATTCATCCCTAAACAGGACACCTGGGGAGAATTGCTATATCTTGGGATACACATATCCAAATGAAATTTTGAAAGATGTTCCAGAATTTTCATGGACTTTAATTTCTGTGGTCCTACTTTTAGACTCAAAATATGCGCCAGTGACACCTGGAATTCCGTACAACTTCTCTATTCTGAATAGTCCTATAACAGGTCACCTTGGGAAAATGATCATAAGTCCCAATTGGTGAACCCAATCCTGATGAAACCTGTGGTGTTGGAATGGTGACATGCAAGGATACCTAGTGCAAATATTCTGACATTGAAGAGTGGTAATTTCGGAGATATTGTAGAAACAGTAACAGGAATTTCTGCAGAAGAAATTGGAAAACTAGGGCTTCCTGTTCCTGGAGCTTCCATCCACTGTTTTAAGAAAAGGAGTACATTGGAAAGATCCATTTGAAGGGATATATATTTCTATCCAATCAAACTGAAAGACTCCAAGTTTTGAAAATTAGGGTTTCTCTGACAAACCCTAGATCAGCCAGCTCCGGAATGAGGACAGATACCTCAAATCGGTAAGATCTAATATTTTGTTGTTTTCATTTGAGGTTCTCATTTCAAAGTGATATATCACATCAGCTTGATGAAGTTGACAACTTCCAAGAATGGAAGTATATTATCTCTCTGAATAAATTGAATTGGACACCTACATGAGTAGAGAGGTTCCAATTCCAAAGGGAGATGAGGCTCAAAGCCTTACACAAGAAGAACTTGGTCAAGGCCAAGAAGATCATTGCTGATTCAATCATGGATCAACTTGTACCACAAGTGTCTTCCCTAAAGACACCAAAGATGTTTGATTCCTTAACCAAGCTATCTGAAGGGAAGAACATAAATCAAAAGATGGCTTTGAGAAAACAGTTGAAGAATGTGAAGATCCAGAATGCAGAACAACTTGAAGTGGTAGAAGAAGAAGTGGAGAATGCAGAAGTGGTGATAGCCACCTTGAATGGTCTCCCAGGATCATGGGATTCATTCATTCGATGAATTTGTGCCAGAAGGAAGTGATTACTTTCAGCAGACTCTGGGAACAAGAAGAAGCTCGACTCATATCAAGAGAAGAGAATATGGGAGCAACTGAAGATCAAGCTCTCACCATCAAAAGAAGATCCCTCAATCGATGAGGAATATGAAGATATCAACTCTTGAAGAACATCTTATCCACCTTAGCATTTGGATAATAAACGATGCTATTATGAATGAAGAAGATGATGAAGCTGAAGGATCAAGAAGGAGTCTACCCACGAAACAAATAAAGATAAGTATTCAATTGTCATTTCATGATATTGTTTTGTTATGCATTTGTTTATATTCAGTTAATGTATTATGCATGATAGAATGTTTACATTAATGATAGTATACTACAATATGCATGTGATGGGTAAGTAGCTCATGGTGCTATACAAGTCTCCATTGCTACTTATCTTGAATGAAACCTCTTTACTGACATATTGGATTAGTGCACAATCTCAATGTTGTCCTGGTAGAGATGGAAGGCATTTAGAAAAGTTTCTGTGAGATATGGATGAATGGTGTATTGGATAAAGTAGTTGCATGATCATATATTTATGCATTAGGACTTGCCAGTATGAATATTCCTTATGAAATGTTTCTAACCATACAATTGTATTTGACTTGTAGGAAATATCACATACATAATCGCCTACAAGAAAAGAAGGATGAGACTTGTTCCGAAGAACAAGTGACAACATTTCAAAATGAAGAATAATATGACGAATGCAGTGATATCATCAATGCAGAATCTTCCATCCATGAAGAAGTAACCAAGAAGAAATGGAAGACCAGTTCAACAAGAATGATGTCTAGGATGAAGTATTGATACGTGAAGGGAAGTTCGTAGCTCCATCATGCAGTAGATGGAAACATCGTGGGATACAAGACAAGATTCGTAGCACGAGGCTTATCACGAAAAGAAGGCATAGAATACGAAGAGACATTTGCAGCCAGTGGAAGTTGAAACACATACATGATGAGATTTATGAAGATCTTAACCTCTGCTACAAGGTTGAAGATGAAATTCTATAGAGAATGAAAATCTCACAGATGGGTGCGAAAAGAAGTTTCAAAAAAGCTCAATATAGAGGATCTTGGTATCCAATGATCCTATATGGATACTTAGAATATTAGTTGCAGAGGAAGCTACTTGTCACTCCGGTATAGAATGTTTCAATGCATAGAGTATGAAAGAAAGAGGGAGTATGATGCTTTGCTTCAGAGGGAGTGACTGTAGAAGATATTGAAGTTCGACATGGTATGACATGATGGATATATTACTGATGACTCTAGGCTTTATTAATAATAAAGAGGATTCCAACCTTTGCTTCAAGGTTGAACATGGAAGATCAGTGATGTTCCTATTATGTGTCAATACACTACATTCTAGGCATGGAGGTGTGGACAAGGGAAGTATGCAGTAGAGATCCTGAAGAGGTTCAATATGATGGAATGCAAGGCCATGGCCACACCTATGGCATCAAACAAGAAGTTGTTGAGTGATGCTTCATCAGAAGTGGTTGATGCTATAATGTATAGTTAGATGATTGGTTTCTTGATGTACCTAACTAATACGAGACCAGATATTTGATTTTCTATGAACACATTGAGACATGTTCACCTGATGGTTGCAAAGCATGCAGTGAGGTACCTAAAGGGTACATATGAGTATGGGAACAAGTGTGATCTCTTGGTTTGGAAAGATGGAGTCTTGCATGGTGCTGAGTACAACTGAGGAAAAAGATGTTGCCATTTGCTATTTGGGTGGTAGTAAGTTTCTTTTGAAAACTACTATTTGATTTGGTTGATCTGACTTGCATTTGTTGTATGATGCAGAGAGGAGTAGTGATCCAAATCAATATCTCTTGAAAGAAGGATTTCTAGCGTTGCTGATGAGACATGTTACCCTTGGATGTAATCAGTCCTGGTGAAGCTCATAGGTCATATTTGGACAACTTGATGTGATTCTATGCTAGAAATGGCCAAAGTGAAGTTTGAGTACTTCAAGGAGAAGCTTGGTGTTCTCAAGATCAAGGTTTCCTCCAAGA
Organism: Pseudotsuga menziesii; assembly: GCA_001517045.1. Taxonomy (NCBI): domain Eukaryota; kingdom Viridiplantae; phylum Streptophyta; class Pinopsida; order Pinales; family Pinaceae; genus Pseudotsuga; species Pseudotsuga menziesii. The sequence continues at coordinate 446,626 of LPNX010070142.1, read as the reverse complement.
GAATATGATGAAGACCGAGAGCCATTCTGACATGGTGAGAGGATTGGTTCCTTCCATGGTTAGATGTAAGGGCTGAGCCATTCTATCATGGTGAGAGGATTCGGTTCCTTACATGTCAGATATGAGTGCTGAGCCATTCTAATGCAACTGTAGGATTGGTTCCTAAGTGATCATATATGAGTGTTGTTGCCATTCTGGGAATGGGGGTGCCTAGTCAGTTACCAGGAAAACTTAGTCTAGGACTGAGAATCCATTCCGATGTGAGAGAGGGATGTGTTCCTACTTGATCAGATGTAAGGGCTGAACCATTCTATCATGGCTAAAGGCTTAGGTTCCTCCCATGTCAGATGTGAGTGTTGTCCATTCTGACAAGTAGGTCAGATGTAAGGGCAACTGCCATTCTGGGAATGGAGGCACCTGGTCAGTTACCAGGTAGCTCAGTCTAGGACTGGGGGCCATTCTGATGCGATGGTAGGATTAGTTCCTCCATGATCAGATGTGAGTGCATTCCCTTCCAATGCGATTCTTTCAAGCATGGTAGGATATAAGTGCAGATCCCTTTCGATGCGGTGCTTTCGAGCATGGTCGATTGTAAGTTGAGCCCTTTCAATGTGGTGCTTTCGAGGATGGTCGAATGTAAGTGTTGTTCCTTTCTGATAGGATGAGGTTGGATGTAAGTGAAAATCCTTTTTGATGTGATGTGCTTGCACATGGTTGGATATAAGTGCCGAGCCATTCTGGCGTGATGTGTTTACACATGGTCAAATGTGAGTGTTGGGCCTTTCTGACAAGATGAGGTCAGATGTGAGTGTTGGGCGTGCCTTTCTGAAAAGATGAGGTCAGATGTAATAGCTGGGTGAGCCATTCTGACTTAAGTGTCAGATATAAGCACTAATGAAGACCTACATGAAGGGTAGGCCTACAGGATTGACTCTGTAGAACTTCCTATGACGAGAAGAATGAAGAAGATAGCACCATTTGATTGATATAGCAGAAGTAGTAATGATGATGATGATTCAGTGATGATCTAGCTTCAATGATGATCTAGATAAAGTGATGATCCAGACTTGATGATGATCTAGTATTGATGATCCAAACTTGATGATGATCTAGCAGTGACGATCCAGATCAAGTGATGGTCTAGACTTGATGATGATCCAGCAGTGACAATCCAGATCAAGTGATGATCTAGACTTGATGATGATCCAGCAGTGACGATCTAGATCAGGTGATGATCTAGACTTGATGATGATCTAGCAGTGATGATCCAGATTGAGTGATGATCTAGATACAGTGATGACGATCTAGATCGAGTGATGATGAGCTAGATTGAGTGATGATCCAGATATAGATGAAGATGACTTGAAGATGAAGATAACCTGAAGATGAATATGACTTGAAGATGAATATGACCTGAATATTGAAGATGACTTGAAGATGATGAGAACTCAATGATGATCCAGATGATACAGAGAAGAAGACCTATGCTGATAAATTGTGTTGAGAGAATACCTTCCTAGTTAAGAGGGAGTGTTGATGTAATTGTAACTTTGGAATGTATTCACTTGTATTTATTATGTATTGTACCCCGATGTTTATTCCGGGATGTGTCTGTAATATACTTGAGTCATGTCCTGCCCCGAAGTTCCGATCGGGAAGTTTCTATAATGTAAAAGTCATGTCAAGTAATTGTGGGTAACCCTCCTATTGGTCAAGGGTTAAAGTCCCCACAGTTATGGGGCCCTAGGGTTGTTATATTATCCTAGTGAAGTCGACCCTATGTGAGTCATTGTAAGTCGAAGCAATAATCCCCACCATCTAAGTCAAGGTTAACCCTCCTTGTTGAGCAAAGGGCAAAGTCCTCACAAGTTATGGGGCACTAGGGTTATTAGACACTCCTAGAGATGTCGGCTCTAGTAAGTAATTGTTAAGTGAGACCAACATGTTGGAGTGCGCTTCAAGTGAATGAAAGAATATAAATAGAGAGTGAGCCTCTCTATTTACAACACACACACTCACTCATTGGGGCGCATGAGTGAGAGAGGAGAAGCTATCTCAGTGTGAGAGAGAGAGACAGAAGCTGTGGAGATCATCTTTATGTTTTTGGATTTTACTGCTGCCATTGGTGCTCATTCTATCTCTAAGGAAGTTGCGGGTTTTTCTCCTTTATGGTTTCCCCAAGGAAAATTCTTTGTGTCTCTTGTCTCTTGTGTTTTATTGCTGTGCATGTTATTCTCTCAGTTAAAAGATCCTAAGATCATAATGCTAGCTTGAATGATAAAAATCTAACAAATCTTCTATGATAAGGTGGCCTATTGACGAATCGGCGCACCTTAGTGGTTCTAGATTAGATGTCAATCTAAAAGAAAATATACCAGAGTTCGAATTTAATATGTGTGGTGCATTGGAAGATCCTCTTCTTCAAATGCAATATCCCTTTGATATCAATTTTTTTTTTGGTAAATTAGTGAAATTCATACCATACGGTCACTACAAACACCCAAGGCCATATAAATCTCATGGATGTGCAAATAAAATAGGTTCTACTAAAGATGAATATGAATATCACTTCCTCAAATGATTAAGAAATAAAAGATGTTGTAAAAAGGAATGTCTATATAGAATACCCAATGGATCATTAGCTAATGGATGGCACATGATTAAAGCCAAAGGTGAGAATGAAAGAAGGTAATTTGTGCTCAATTCAATGGAATCAAATGCAGTTATAAATAGGAGCAACAACACAAAGGAAAGGAATTTGCTTTACATTAATGGAATTTAGGTTTTTCAAAATGCATTGTATTTATCCTTTTGTATACCAAGAGAGACCTTATTTCATTATAAGAGGAAATTTATAAATGGTAGTAGAATGTTAGTAAATGAAAATAGCGGGTCAAAAAAACCAAGTCCTGATACTTTAGCAACAATAGATAGTCTAAGAAATACAATCAAGGAAAATTCATATGTAGCTCCCCACCATAACTGATCAGTGCGTCCAAATGGAACGAGGATGCCTCTCAGATATGTAACTGCAAATTATACATAGAATATAGTTCTTTGAAAGTGAAATGATGAACTTGTCAAGTTTATGCTTCCTCTAGTGTCATAGTCCAACTTCATCAATATATGGCATAGACATTTCCAATATGTAAAAATCACAAAGAACCTCTACTTTGCATAGTGTGATTAGTGTTGTGAATTTTTTCAAAAAATAAGAGGCACCATAGATCCAGCGATGATAAAATATTGGCACTAAGTCTAGAGATTTCACAAAGATTACATTATAAGTTGTCGTGCATCGTATTATCAACATTGATTGGAATGAGAGTGCAACACAATCAAATGATTGAGAATTCTTCACGACAATATGGACAAGATGAAGATGCCCATTCCAAGGATGGGAAGAAAGCCAAAGTTGGTTAGAACTACCTGTAATCTCCCAGTTCATCTAATTGGCATGCTTATACATGGGACTAGGTTCAAGGGTTTTGGTCACTTTGGGATCCCTTATCTATATTATGGTTCTAACTACACTATATCATCCTTATCATTATTCCTATGCCATGTTAGAGGACCCATTTGTTGATGAATTTGGCCATCTGTTGTATGAGAAAGGGTCTTTAATAAATACATTGCATGATGCACTTATGCAAAATGAATGCTATGGAAAGTGCCAAGAATATAAAAGTGTGTCCATGTAGGATTCATCAATGCCAACTTCATCCTTGAACAAAATTCCACCAAGTCTATTCTCACAGCTCGAAAATTGTGGCGATGAGAACAAGAATCATTACCTTTTTGTATCCATGCTCACAAAAAAGATTATTTATACAATTGTATATGTAATCTTACTTCTAGTTGATCACACTCATGAATATATATATATATATATATATATATATATATATAGAACATACAAGAGGTTCTCGGCTCAATTGAAGAGACAAGATATAACATCACTCCCACAAAACATGGATAACTATAGAACTATCCAATATGATTGTGATTTCACTCCATACCTGATTGGGGAAGATTTTGAATTTAAGGCCTCTGTGGATAAATAGTTATTGGATGGAAGTAAGCATATTTTAGGTATCAAATCCACCCAATCCTTCTAAGTCAGTATGGTTGATGTTACCCATGTAATTCCATATAAGGAAACTATTAGATATTGACACTTCTAATCCTATCATCAATTGTTGCTTGCTCAAAAGAACTAAAAATATATACTAATACTATATTTATGAGTATAGTTAAAGTAGAGTTGAAAGGTATGAAAAATCCTTCACCCTATAGATCATAAACACTAGTGATGTTTGGTGCATAAGTGTTATTTCTTGTAGTTTGTGGTTCAACGACTAAATCAATGGGACCTATTGTGATTAAAGAGCCAACTATGTTTGTCCAATGCCTTTGAGGATGTGGTGGAGGTTCAAATGGAACCAAAGGAATATTCTAAATCCTCATAAAACAATGAAGTGATTGATCTTCCACACTTAAATACTTTAAAACAAATCAAGTCCTAAGTCTAGCTAAATTACACACAACACAAAGAGCACGCTACTAAAAAGAGTCCTGTGATATCAAACTAGGGAAAGAAAATGCCTTTTGATGCTTAATGTGGGTTGTTTAAGTCCCAAATCCAAATAAAATAGGTTCGAGAATAGTTACCTATGCCTCCTCTCATACTCCTTCTTAGTGAAAGTCTCCCTACAAGGCAAGGAACTCCCTCCAAGGTTTTATCGGTTTGGATCAACATGAGTCCAAGGTTGGAAAGAAACCCCCTTGCATCACCTATGTGGTTCCTAATATAATATACTATGGTTACCAATCCATAGTTAGTGTCTAAGGGGACAATTGATGGTTGGGATAATACATAAGGGTAGGGTTTCTAAGCGTGAAACCTCAATAGTAATGCCACCTCACATGGCCAAAATATTGGTGCTAAAAAGTACTCATAGATGCAAAATCCCCAAAATGCTTGTGCTTAACCTCACATAACCTTGTGCTAAAATCATGTTTTAGAGGAGCTTCTCATCCACACTATTATTGTAACACCCTAGTTTTGACCTCGTTGCATTAATGTATGTTATGTAAATATTATATTAGATCATGATAAGGAGCTCAAGGCCAAGGCCCTGACATTGATTGATGTTTGATGTATACGTGATCATGGTTGATGCATATGGTTTATGTGCTAAGTCAAGAACACTTGTAAACATCATGTAAATATGCAACATAATGAAAACCCATGGCCAGCTATGTCAATGCAACGAATAATCATATGGGGGCATGATTTTCCTAAGGATAAGGGGGGGAATGTTAACCTTGAGCCTGTTTGGGGAAAAGCCATGTGTCATGCGGAGAACCCATCAAAACTGTCAACTACCCTCTTTCTTGTCTTTTCTTCCTAACCATTTATTCTGTTAGGAAGTGGTTGAGGTGGTTATTGCTTGGAAGATGAAGAGTATGGGAAATTTCGAATGGGGCAGAGAACCCAGTTCTTGAGTGTTGTGTTTTGCTTGCAGGGACAAGAAAACACTAGAACCATATGTCAATCTAACCGATGTATTCACACCTAGTTCCTACTCTCATGTTTTGAGAGTTGTGAGGGCATTCATTCGATCATCATTAATCTCATTCGATCATTGATTCATCACCTTCACTCCCCGGTTATCGTGTAGAAGCAGGAGAACAACAGATCCTTTCTTCTGTGTATGTATCCTTCGCATTCTGCGAGTATGTTTTTCCTGTACATTGTGGTATTTGTTGTATTGCAATGTTAATCTAAACTACAGAGAGCGTATGAGACCCTGTTACTTGTGTTCAGAATAAGATGGTGATGTAGAGTCTCCCTATGGTTGTTGTGTTATGAAACCTATTTAAGGTCCGACTATGTACAAGACTTAGGAATGGGAGAGACATAGAATGCGCTTGATAAAATTGGTGTGGAACCTCACAGTAAGATCAGAGTGGCTGGTGAACCTACCATGCACATCCTAAAGAGAACTAGAAGGAAAGGTGTAGCATGAGAGACTATGGAGTAGAGAAGGAGACACTTCCTTATGTTTGGTGTGTAGGCAGAGGGGGATCCAGGACAGATAGATCTTGTCAAGGTGCCCTTAGCTCTGTCGATGAGCTCACTAGCTTAGTAGTTCTTCCTGCCCATTTCCTTAGAAGCCAGATAAACACAACTGGAAAGATGGCTTGGATGGTAGCCTATTAAACTCATCTATTGCCTTGGCTGTGTCTATTGCACCTAACCTAGTAAGTAACCTTTGGATGGATAGTCTGATAAACCCAAATGCTAATGTTGGATTGGCTAGGTAGCCTGATAAATCCAGTAGTGAGATGGCTTGACTGTGTACAACCTGTTAAACCCATCTATTGTCTTGACTGGTCCTTAAGGTCAAATTTGGCTTGACTAGGAACAGTCTGTGAAACCCAACTGTGAGATGGCTTGGATGAGTGGCCTATGAAACCCATTTGAGGGATGTTTTTCCCTTGCAACCTATGAAACCAAAATGTGTTGGCTTGGCTGAGTTGATTGCATCCTTGGCTATGTTTGAGTCTACTAGTGTTCCCTTATCCCTGTAGGAAATCATCCCCAACTCAGGGGTGGTAGTGTTGCCGAAGACTAAGCATCACATTGTCCTATGGTTCGGTGGAATGCTATAGCGACATAGCTGGTTGCAGGAAAAGCTTTATTCAAGATAAGTGTTCTTGTCGACATAATTCTCTGTAACTATATTTCTTGCATTGTGTTTACTTGATGGAATGTGATGAATATGTTGCTATGTTGAGTTATGCTTGTTTCCTTCAATGCATTTTACTAAGTTGTAGGGTATATTGGCAAGTTTGGTGATGGCCTAGATGATCAGATCGATCCAAGAATTCAGTTGAAAAGTTGAGTTTTCTGCTAGAAATCTTCCTTTGCACGAATTTGCAGGTTTGCGGGATGCGGGATGTGGAATACCGTTTAGCATATTTTGGTTTCCACAGATTTCCTTCCAAAATTCCTTTCTGCAAGATGCAGGATATGAGATACTGTTAGTAGATTTTGGTTTTGGCAGTTTTCCTTCCGCAAATTCCTTTCCACAAGATGCGGGATGCGACACCACGGTGTCACAAATTGTCGTAATTCCCAATCCTGTAAGTTAAAGTTTCCGCGGCGTTGATCTTCACGGGATGATTCTCCACCGTTGATATGTTTCTGATGCGAGATGTGGGATGCAGGCTGCAGGAAGTGAGATCGATATTTTGTGTAACTCTCGAGCTTTCTGCACCGTTGATTTTTGTGGGAAAATTCTGAATCGTTGATTTAGATCTGGTCTGCGAGATCATTTACAATTGTTGTTTTCATCGCGTTTTCTCTCCGCCATCCAATCTCTTCTAAGATCTTTCCTTGCATATTGTTGAATTGATCTATGGAAGACAGGAGGGAGCATGACAGTGTTGGAAATGTTGAGATGTGGTTCACGGCCATGCCTTGTGTTCGATTAACAGTGAAGGTTCTCGATGAAATTTTTAATTCCGCATGATAATGGGGCATGGGTATGTGACAGCATGGTATCAGAGCTCTCAATTGCAGCATTGGGCCTGGATGGGCCGGAGAGTAGTCAAGAGTACCCTACAGTGTCGTATTCAAGCTATGGGTTGTAGCATTGGTCCAGGATAGGCCATGTGACAGTAAGTAAATGGTTTTGATTTTGAATTACTGTGTATCTGACAAATGGTGTTAGTAACACATTTTGCAGAGTCATGGTACATTTGGAAAAGTAAGTTGTGGTTCAGCGATGAAAACCCATGATATATATGATGCTCGGGATTCCTATGAGTGTGCGCAAGATTCCATGGGGGAAAATGTTCGATTTGAAAATGACGACATTGAGTCTAATGGAAATAGATTCCAAGAGACATCGCTAGATATTGCAGCCACCATGAGAAGCTTGATTAAAGCCCAGGAAGAGTAGCATCGGTTGAATGCTACTATGTTGCAGAGTTTGATAGACTTGCAAATAAAGATAGACTCTAGGCAGGGTATAGTGAAACCCAAAGGAAGTAAGAGCAGTACCAGAAGAGGAAGAAGGACTTCTAGTAAGTCATTTGACTCAAAGGATTCTAGTGGGGATTCAATCTCTTCTTCTCGCAAGGAAAAGAGAAAGAGGCCCCATAGGGATCGCGCTTGGGATGAATTTAAGAAAGCTAAACCTCTTATGTTTGATGGTGAGGTGAATACTGGACAAGGAGTTGAAGCTTGGATTCTTGGGATAAAGAAGTACTTCCAATTTCAGGATTACTTGGGAAACATGAAGGAAAGGGTTGCCATATTCAATATGAATGGAAGGGCATCCATTTGGTGGGAGCACTTCAAGCAAGTAAGGAACATCAGTATAAGGAGACTTCATGGAAATGGTTCCAGAAGCATTTCAAGCATAAATACCTCTCTGACAAATACTATGATGACAAGAACAAATAATTTCATGAGCTGAGATTGAAACAATGAACCATGGAAGAGTATGCAAATAGGTTCCTGGAACTGTTGAGATGTGTCAGGTACATCAAGGATGAAAAAGTGAAAATTCAGCGTTTCCTGATTGGATTGCCTCAGTCTTACAAAGACATAATTGAGTTTTATGAACCTAGAACTCTTGAAGAAGCAATAAGGAAGGATAAGTATTGCTATGAGAAAAGAAAAGGGAAACCTTATTACCATAATACATGGAAGGACTAGAGGAATGAGAAGTTTGACCAAAGAAAGAAAGGTTTCAAACCTTATAGCTTTAGGAATCAACAGAAACAACCATCACAAGCTAAGAAGTAGCCAACTAGAGTGATGGGAGAGAACCCAAGAGATCCACAGCAGAACAGAGAATCTTTCCAATGTTGGAGGTGTGGAGGACCCCACATGCATAGGAATTGTCAACTCGAGAATGAGAGTGCAACACTAGCTTACAACATTGAAGAAGCAGAAACAATGGGTCAAGTAGCAAGGGTTGTCCCTAGTTTATGCAGCACTAGAGGACCACCAAGTAGACCACTAGTCCACTGTGCTTGAAGTTGCAGGTAATATTGTTGAGCAATCTATTTCTATTTTGATTAACCCTCATAGTTACGTTACTCCTACATTAGTGGAGATTTGTACTTTTAAGAAAGCAAGGCATAGCAAATATTGGTTAGTTTAGCTAGCTACTGGAACTAAGAGAAAGGTTACTGAAGTGGTGGAGAAGTGTCCATTAGAGATGAATGGATTGGCCACTTGTGTAGATATGAAGGTTATACCCCTTGGTTCCTATGATTTGCTCATTGGAATAGATTGGTTAGAAGCTCATAGAGTGAAGTTGGACTGTTATAATAAGGATTTTAAGTGCTTGAATGAAGAAGGAAGATCAAGGGTTGTGAAAGGAATTCCAAAGATGATTTATGTGAGGCGAGTTTCAGCAATGCAGTTGAAGAAGTTCTGTAGGAAAGGTTTCCAGTTGTATCTAGCTCATATTTTGGAAGCAATAGGGAGTGAAAATCCTAGGTTGGAGGACTTTCATGTGTTGCAAGAATTCATGGATGTGTTTCCTAATGAGATTCCAGGGCTTCCTTCAAAGAGGGAAATTTATTTCAGAATTGAACTTGTGCTGGTAGCAGCACCAGTGTCCAAGACACCCTACAGAATGAGCAAGCCATAAATGTTGGAGCTGAAGATGCAGCTGCAAGAATTGTTGGAGAAGAAGTATATCAGACCCAGTGTGTCTCCATTGGGAGCACCATTTCTATTTGTAAAGAAGAAATATGGTACACTCATGTTGTGTATTGATTACAGACTGCTGAACAAAGTCACGGTGAAGAATAAATACCCTTTTCCTAGGATTGATGACCTCTTCAATCAAATTAGAGGAGAAAAGGTATTTTCCAAGATTGACTTGAGGTCTGGATACCATCAGCTAAGAATAAAGGGTGAAGACATTCATAAGACAACCTTTAGGACAAGGTATGGGAATTATGAGTTTGTACTGGTACCATTTGGTCTCACAAATGCACCCGCTACATTTATGTGCCTTATGAACAATGTCTTCAGCAGGCATCTGGATAGGTTTGTTCTTGTTTTCCTTCATGACATTCTTGTTTATTCCAAGAATGAGGAAGAGCATGAAGAGAATTTGAGATTGACATTGCAATTGCTCAGGGAGCATTGACTGTATGCAAAGATGAGCAAGTGTGATTTCTATAGAGATATAATTCAGTACTTGGGTCACATTATCTTTGAGGAGGGTATATATGTGGACCCTAAAAATATTGAATCCATTATGAATTGGCCTACTCCAAGAAGTGTGACAGATGTGAGATCTTTTATGGGATTTGCATGATATTACTGAAGATTCATTGAGGGATTCTCCAAAGTTGCACATGCCATCACTTCTTTGAAAAAGAAGGGGATAAATTTTGAATGGACCTCGAGGTGTGAAGAAAGATTCCAGCAGTTGAAGAATCTTCTCACCAATATTGAAGGTTGCAAACCCAAAGAAATATTTTGTGGTGTGTACCAATGCATGTGGTCAAGGGCTTGGAGGAGTCCTTATGCAAGACAACCACGTTGTATGCTATGAGTCAAGAAAGTTGAAGGAACATGAGAATAACTATGCTACTCATGATATAGAGCTTGCAACCATAGTACATGCTCTCAAGATGTGGAGGCATTACTTGATGGGACGGATATTTGAGCTAAGGACGGGCCATTGTGGTCTGAAGTATTTGTTTGATCAGCCTACTCTAAATGTTAGGCAAGCTAGATGGCTGGATTTTTTATGTGAGTTTGATTTTGAAATCAAGCACATAAAAGGAAAAGAGAATAAGGTAGTTGATGCACTTAGCAGGAAGATGCACAAAATGCATGTGGCATCTCTTAGTATTTGCTAATCGGAGTTGAGGTATCAGATTGTTAACCATGTTGTTGTAGATGAAATGTATGTGCAGATTAAGGACAAATTGCAGCATCAAAGTCTTGAGAAGAGGTATGAGGGATATAAGTTGGAAGGAGATGGACTTCTTACTTATAAGAATAGAGTCTACATCCCAAATGTAGCAGAATTGAGGAGAATTGTTATGGACGAGATCCATCAAGCTCCATATTCAGTTCACCCAGGATACCAAAAGACAATTGCTACAGCCAGAAAGTAGTATTTCTGGCCAGGGATGAAAAAGAACATGGCTGAATACATTTCCAGGTGCATGAAATGTCAGCAGGTAAAGGTTGAGCATCAACACCCTATCGATTTCTTGTAGCCTTTGCCAATTCTAGAATGGAAATGGGAGGTTATTTCCATGGATTTTATTATAGGGTTTCCAATGAACTGGAGACAACATGATTCCATCATGGTTTTGGTGGACAAGTTGACGAAGGCAGCACATTTTATACCAATGAAGTCTACGCATAAGACTGATGACATTGCAAATATTTTCATGAAGGAGATTTTCAAATTGCATGGATTGCCTAAGGCAATAGTCTCTGACAGAGATGTCAAGTTCACTTCTAATTTTTGGAAGGGTTTGTTTGTAGATTTGGTCACAAAGCTAAACTTCAGCACTGCTTACCATCCTTAGACCGATGGGAAAACAAAGAGAGTAAATCAAGTTCTTGAAGACATGCTTCGTATGTATGTGATGGACAAACCAACCAAGTGGGAATATTATTTACACTTGGTAGAGTTTGCTTATAATAATGGATAGCAAGAATCCTTGGGGATGAGTTTGTATGAAGCTATGTATGGAAGAAGGTGTAGGACACCCGTGACTTCGGATAATCCAGTTAACAGGGTTGTGCTTGGTCCATAATTGCTCAAGGATATGGAGCAAGAGGTTGTAAAGATCAGGAAGAATCTGAAAGCATCCCAGGACAGGCAGAAAATCTATGCTAATGAGCATAGAATGAACAAAGAGTTTAGTGTTGGGGATCATGTTTACCTTAGAGTGAGGGAAAATAAGAGTTCCTTGAAGTTGGGCAGTTGTTCCAAGTTGTCCCCTAGATATTATGGGTCATTTGAAGTGCTTGAAAGAATAGGGCCAGTTGCATAGACTTGCATTTCCTGCTAGCACTAGAGATTATAATGTTTTTTTATTTCTTTTCTTAAGAAATATATACATGACCCTAACCACGTGATAAGTTGGGATGTGATTCAGGTGGAACTTGAGGGAGAGTTTCGAATCGAGCCAATGCACATCCTCAACAGGAAGGCCACCATGCTCCGGAATCGAACCATGGGATAGGTAAAGCTGGAATGGGAGCAATATGGTCCTGAAGAGGCTACATGGGAGCTGGAGGATTCCATGCAATTGGCACATCCATTTTTGTTCAAGTCTACGGAACACTGAGGCGATGCCAGTGTAGCATTTTGTTCAAATTTTGTAAGCACTTAGGATAGTGCTATTGAAGGGGGATGAGATAGTAGCACCTCGGTTTTGACCTTGTTGCATTAATGTATGTGATGTAAATTTTATATCGGATCATGACAAGGAGCTCAAGGCCACAGCCTTGTCATTGATTGATGCTTCATGTATAGGCGATCAAGGTTGATGCCTATGGTTTATGTGCTAAGTCAAGCATGCTTGTAAACATCATGTAAATATGCAATATAATGAAAACCCATGACCAACTATGTCAATGCAACGAATAATGAGATGGGGGCATGATTTTCCTAAGGATAAGGGGGGGGATGTTAACCTTGAGCTTGTTTTGGGAAAATCCATGTGTCATTGGGAGAACCCATCAGAACTATCAACTAACCTCTTTCTTTTCTTTTCTTCCTAACCATTTATTCTTCCAAGAAGTGGTTGAGGTAGTTATTTCTTGGAAGAGAAAGAGTATGGGAAATTTCAAATGGGGCAGAGCACCCAGTTCTAGAGTGTCATGTTTTTCTTGCAAGGACAAGAAAACAATAGAAGCGTATGTCAGTTTGACCCATGCATTCATGCCTGGTTCCTACTCTCACATTTTGAGAGTTGAGAGGCCATTCATTCGATCATTGATTCATCACCTTCACTCCCCCGTCATTGTGTAGAAGTAGGAGAATAATAGAGCCTTTCTTCTGTGTATGTATCCTTCGCGTTCTATGAGTATGTTTTTCCTGGACATTGTGGTATTTGTTGTGTTGCGGCGTTAACCTAAACTACAAAGAGCATATGAGATCCTGTTACTCATGTTCAGAGTAAGTCGATGATGTAGAGTCTCCCTTGGTTGTTGTGTTGTGAAACATGGTTCGGGTTCGACTATGTGCGAGACTTAGGAATGGGAGAGACGTAGAATGTGCTTGATAAACTTGGTGTGGGACCTCACAGTAAGATAAGAGTGGCTGGTGAAACTGCCATGCACATCCTGTAGACCACTAGAAGGGAAGGTGTAGCCTAAGGGACTGTGGAGTAGAGAAGGAGACACTTCCTTATGTTGGGTGTGTAGGAAGAGGGGGATCCAGGCCAGATAGATCTTGTGAAGGTGCCCTTAGCTCTGTCGATGAGCTCACTAGCTTAGCATTTATTCTTACCCATTTCCTTAGAAGCCTGATAAACCCAACTGGAAAGATGGCTTGGCTAGTAGCCTGTTAAACCTATCTATTGTCTTGGTTGTGTCTATTGCACCTGACCTGGTAAGTAACCTTTGGTTGGACAGTCTGATAAACCCAATTGGTAATGTTGCCTTGGCTAGGTGTCTCGATAAACCAAGTAGTGAGATGGCTTGACTGTGTACAATCTATTATACCCATATGTTTCTTGATTGGTCCTTATGGTGAAAGTTGGCTTGACTGGGAATAGTCTGTGAAACCCAACTGTGATATGTCTTGGTTGAGTGGCTTGTGAAACCCATTTAAGGGATGTTTTTCCCTTGGAGCCTATGAAACCCAACTGTGTTGATTTGGTTGATTTGATTGCATCCTTGGCTATGTATGAGTCCGCTAGTGTTCCCTTATCCCTGTAGGAAATCATGCCCAGCTCGGGGGTGGCAGTGTTGCTGAGAGATTAAGGAGCACACTAGCCTATGGTTGGGTGGAATGTTGCAGCGACATAACTAGTTGCGGGACAAGCTTTCTTCAAGATAAGTGTTTTTGTCCACATAATTCTCTATAACTGTATTTCTTGCATTGTGTTTGCTTGATGGAATGTGATGAATATGTTGCTATGTTGAGTTATGCTTGTTTCCTGAATAAATGCAATTATATGCATCTATGTGTGTTTTTCCTTCAGTGCATTTGACTAAGTTGCAGGGTAGATTGGCTAGTTTGGTAATGGCCTGGATGATCAGATCAATCCAAGAATTCAACTGAAAAGTTGAGTTTTCTGCTAGAAATCATCCTTTGCGCGAATTTACAGGTTTGCGGGATGCGGGATGCGGAATACCGTTTAGCAGATTTTGTTTTCCGCACATTTTCTTCCGCAAATTCCTTTCCGCAAGATGCGGGATGTGGGATACCATTATGGTTTCCACAATTTTCCTTCCGCAAGATGTGGGATGCAGGATCGCGGTGTCACGAATTCCTGTAATTCCCAATCCCACAAGTCAAAGTTTTCACGCCAACGATCTTCGCGGGATGATTCTCCGCTGTTGATCTATTTCTGAGGCGAAATGCAGGATGCAGGATATGGGAAGTGAGATCGAGATTTTGTGTAACTTTTGACCCTGCAATCTCGTGCTTTCCCCACCGTTAATTTTTGCGGGCAAATCCTGAACCGTCGATTTAGATCTAGTCTGCAGGATCATTGTTTTCATCGCGTTTTCTCTCCGTCGTCCGATCTCTTCTGAGATCTTTCCTTGCAGATTGTTGAACTTATCTATGGAAGACGGGAGGGAGCATGACAATGTTGGAAATGTTGAGATGTGGTCCACAGCCATGCCCTGTGTTCAAGGAACAATGAAGGTTCTCAATGAAATTTTTAATTCCTCATGATAATGGGGCATGGGTACATGACAATTAAGGAGTTGGATTTATACCTATCCATATGAATGACCAATATGTTTAACAATTTAAAATGGTCCTGGATAGTTAACTGTCAAGCTAGTTGAAGATCCTAAGCTTAAACTAAACCGGTGAACCCTATAAAAATAAAGTTATAATTAATTTTAGATTAAGCGTTGATTTTAAATGGTTGTTATTACTCAAGGAAATGGAAGTGAAACTAGTGATGTTCTTGACACTTACAAAAAATAAAAGCACTTTTAAAGATACATAAGCGTAGAAAGAAAAAATGATCCTTCAATGTTTTAAGTGATATTCAACACTTCTATAAAAAAAAAGTGCAAAACTTTCTCCAACAATTTCTTTTTATTTTTTTCTTTTGCATTCTTTTAACTAAAACTACTTTAAAAAAGCAAAATGCAACGTTTCCTTTTCAAAAACTGAAATGATTACTCGAAACCAAACCAATCAATTTTCTTTTATTTTCTTTTTAATAAAAGACTGAAAAAGAATTCAAATTTTCAAAAGAAAAAAACAAAAACTTTTTTCATTCATTTTTTATTCAAAACTCAAAAATAACTATTTAATTTTTCAAAGAAAGGAAATCATTTTTCTTTTCAGAAGGAAGATGTTCTATTTAATTGTTGCATGAAAAAAGATAAAGTTTTCTTCACTTCATGCACAAACATGCAAGTAAATACACACAAATGACCTTTCTAGAATGCAACAAATAGTCAACAAGAAAAAATAAAAAGCAATGAACTTTTGATCATTTTTTTTTACGAATCGAGCATAAAACTAAATGTGTAAACAGAGATATTTTGTAAGTATTCTGACTATATAAATGTTTTAAAACAAATTGGCAAAACCCCTAAATCATAATTTTTTATATTTTTTAAAACAACGTTAATTTATGAAACGAAAAACTAATTTTAGTGCTTCAGAATCAAAATAGACAAAAGGCAACTTGCATTTCTAGTTTAAATAGTAAGAACTAAAAAAACCAAAGTAAGTGTATATGGGATGGGCAAGGGAAAGTGTCATGCACGTGACTTTCTAATGGTTAAGTTGCATACAATGACATAAACGTAGTTTTTAGAAAAAACAATGAAACCTACAGGAAAAGTATGCACCTATGTGCACTACTACCTGCGTACATGCACAAGAGAGCAAAAAAAAATAATAATGACGCAACACCAAATTTTATTTGCATAAGGATCCTAAGATGGAAAGATAATAGGATGAGATAGGAAAGATTTAGAAAATAAACACAAAAAAAGTAAAAAACATCCAATAAAATCAATCAACAAACATAAAATACTTGACTAACCAAAATGAAAAAACTCCCCGACGGAGTCATCATTTCTATTTTCGAAATTTAAACTACCCTAATGGTCTTTGGAAAAAACCACCACTGAGATATAACCAAAATAAAACTTATATATTCATACAAAGTAAATTCAAACCCTTTGTAAGAAAACTTTCTTGAAATGCACAAAGAAGGATTATAACGTAACTTACCCCTCAATCCAAACAGTTGATGTAGAATCCCTATACTAACCTTGCTTTGATCTTCTCACCAACTTAGTCAAGATCCAACCTGAAAATCAGAAAAAAATTATAAAAACGTAGTTACTATTGCAAAGAATCACATTATTTATAAACAAATAGTTGAATAACTCACAAATTTCAAGAATTAAAAACAGAAACTAAACACTATTTATGTCGACAGAAAACAGAGTTCTTTTATAACTAAAAACAAGTTATAGATAGATTTCACCCAAATCTCCTTGCAGAGCCATTCTAGAATGGATTCCTTCCACCTAGGCCTTTCACAGTACTAATTTGGTTTCACTATGAGAGGTTTGCTCAAAAGAATCACATAAATTATTTAGAATGATATGGGCTCTTAATGATGACTGAAAAAACAAGTTTTAGATAGGGGAAGGGGCTTGTTGGGTATATGTTATATTCTTTGCATGTGTGTGATAGGTGTGCCTATAAACGACGCACCTGATGATCCCCATCATCACCTTAAAAGAAACGAGGCAGAATGTTGTTTATGATGCAACCACAACGAGCCCAAATTTTTGCTCTTTTTTTGGCTATTTTGGGGAATTTTCTAAAAATATGTAATATAATCCTAGTTAAAGGATTGGGATCTATTTTCTAATCAGTGTTACCAGGTTATAGTATTGGACGTTGCAGAATACCTATATTGTATTGTGAGTTATTCATAATGATAAGAGAAAATACTAGGTGTGACTCCAAGGTTTGTTGGTTTTCCCAGTTAAGGGTTTCCAAGATAAATATTTGTGTTTTACGTGTGAATATTATGGTGTAATCTCTTTATCTCTTTAAATAATTTGTATGATTTTATTTTCTACATAGGTTTAAAACTGACATCTGGTATCAGAGCTCGATTATTGGCATCAACAAGATTCCTTTGTTGTTGAGGGTTCGACGCGGTTGATAGATCTTGGATATGTGATAACCCTGAGTTCAATGGAATCTTTGTAGTGTTGATTTGTGGATTAAACTTAACACAGTGAGCAGTTCAAGAATTGAGATTGAGAAATTCAATGACCAGAACTTTGCACTATGGAATTTCAAAATGGAGGATCTTCTTGTAGATCAGGAAAAATGGATTGTTGTGGATACGACTACAAAACCCACTGGAACATCACAAGAATATTGGGATAAATTAGAACGAAGGGAAAGGAGTACAATTATACTATGCTTATCTGACTCTATGTTGTTGAGCGTATTTGGTGAAGATAGTGCGGTAAATATTTTTGGTAAACTAGGGAGTTTGTATGAATCAAAATCCCTTGCGAACTAGTTGTTTCTACAAAAGAAACCATGTCATCTCAAAATGGATGAAATGACACAGTGACAAAGCATATGAATGTTTACAATACTCTGGTAAGTCAGATAACCTCTGTTGGCATTACAATTTCTAAAGAAGATAAATGTATTACATTATTTTTTTCTTTTCCATATTCCTAGGACAACGTGATTGTTGCAATAAGTAGTGTTAGTCAAGCAACCTTAAAAATTGATGAAATAGTATCATCCCTATTATCATAAAAGATGAGGCATAAAATCATGGATAATAAGAGCATGGATTCTTTGTTTATAAGAGGTATCCCCTGAGAGAGAAACAAAAAAAGGATCTAGAGGGGAGACCTAAATCTAAGGGTAGATCTAAATCCCCTGGAAAAGGAATAAGGAAGTGTTGGAAATGAAATAAAGATAGGAATGATAAAAATGATTGCATATCTAAGAATGTTGAGAAAGAAAAGGGATCTGAGGATACCCCTTCCACAGAGGCAAATACCTCTTCAAAAGAAAGAGGGGATGTGTACATGGCTTCCATGTGTAATCATTCAGAATGTCATATATGGTTGATTGACAAAGGTGCATCATGTAATATGACCCCTCAAAGGGAGTGCTTCTCTGAATATGAAATTACTATGGAAAATATGTGTACTTGGTAGATAATTCACCAGCAAGTATCGTTGGAAATGGTAGAGTCAATATGAAACTCAAGGATGGAAGGATTAGAACTCTACATGGATTTCTAAACATTCCAAATCTAACGAGAAACTTGATATCTGTTAGAAAGATGGATGCTGCAGGTGTAAAGACTGTGTGTAGATATGGTTGTTGCAAAATGGTTCAAGGTTCATTGGAATTAATGAGAGGATTTTTGTATGGAAATCTGTACAAACTATTGGGAAGCATGAACAGTGATGAGTCTAACAAATATGTTGTGCCTAAGGAAGGAGGTAAAGATAACATAACCTTGATTGCATAAAGAGGAAAGACAATGTTTCAGAATCAAATATTGTAGCATATCAACGAAAAGGGCCTTCAGGAATTACAAGGTAAAGGTATAGTTGAAGGTATGACTAATTGCACTCTAGATTTTGATTTCTATGAACATTCCATGTATGGAAAACAAAATCAATTAATATTTGCACCTAGCGCTACAAGAGAAAAGGGAATTCTAGAGTTAATACACAATGATGTATTTGGACTTGTTCATGTTCCATCATTAGGTACATCTGTGTATTATGCTTGATTTACATGTTATTTCGCAAGGAACACATGGTTTTTTTTCTTTCGAAATAAATCTGAAGTATTTTCTAAGTTTGAAGAATTTAAGGATTGTTTTAGAGGCATATGTATCAAGTTGATATTCACCACTCAGCCTCTACAGGTCATGCTATTGGAACCCCTCCAACAGTGGTTGAGTGCTTGGGTCCAACATGACCTACATAGCTTGGATTGGTTCCCCCAGCCTGACTTCTATAGGTTGGGTGGTTAGGTTCAACTTTACATGCAGAGGTTGAACAGGTGCCCCATTTCTTTTGAGTCTTCTTCATATTCTTCCTCCTTCTATTCCTTTTAGACTACAGGTTACTTGTATAAGAACTTCCACCGCATGAGGTATAAAGAGGAGGAGATACAACTATTGGTAAAGGGGTAATATTTTTTTGATGCCCTTGATATAAAGTAGCTTCTTGAGAAGAATTAGGAGCATTCAAGAAAGTTGGAGTGGAAACAAACCAAACCAGTAGTCCTAGGGTGAATCCAAGTAGATTAAAAGTGGCTATCAAAGGAACACCAAAAGCACAAGAAGCCCCATGAAAGGGGGCCTCCTGGTTGGTGTCCATAGGGTTGTTAGCCATAGTTTCTGAATTTAACAAGTAATAAAAGTCTGAGGTCAATTGGTAACCAACAACACAAAGAGCACACCACTAGAAAAAATTCCCAAGTATCAATACTAGAGACACAAAGAAACCTTCCAAAGTAAAGATTGGGATGACGAGGGCCCAAAACTAATTGATGAAGGGAAAAGAGCAGTTATTTAGGGTCCATAATACACTTCCTTGGGTCCAAGCGCTTGAATCACCAAACTGCTTAAGATGAAAGTGTTCCTAGGGTGAATCCAGGTGTTAGATTTTTATCATTTAGACACTATTATGTTAGGATATTAACTAAGAGAACAACAAGCACAAGAATCAATCACAAGAGACAATGGACACAAATATTTTCCTCGGGGAAACCATAAGGGAGAAAATCCCACAACTTCCTCAAACATTAAATAAGCACTAATGGAAGTAGTAAAACCCAAAGACAGTAAGATGATCTTCGACAATTGTTCTCTCTCTTATCCCAAATCCTTCTCTCTCACTCATTCACTACAACTGAGTGTGAGTGACTGTATGATAAATAGAGACACCCACTCTCTATTTATACTAATTTTCGACTTGACATTAACTCACCAGGGCCAAATTCTCTAGGAGAGTCTAGTAACCCTAGTGCCCAACAACTGCGAGGACTTTAACCCTTGATCAATAAGGATGCTTACCCTATATGACTTTACATTACTTGTTTACAATACTGATTCTATCGATAGGAACATCAGGGTATGACATGACTCAATTACATTACTAGTACTTCTCAATAGGAACATAGGGGTACAATACATAAGATATACAAGTGAATATATTTTGAAGTTACAAATACATCAACACTCCCTGTTAACTAGGAAGGTATTCTCTTGACACAATTCATTAGCACAAGTCTTCTTCTCTGGATCAAGTCTGGATCATCATCAATGCTGGATCATCATTGGATCATCATCAAAGATAGATCATCACTAGATCATCATCAAAGCTGGATCATCACTAGATCATCATCAAAGTTGGATCACCATCAAAGTTGGATCATCACTGGATCATCATCAAAGCTACCACTATCTCGATCAATTGGTGACATCTCATTAAATCTAGCCTCCATGTAGGTATTCATCTTCTTCAACACTTATATCTGACCATGGGAGAAACACATCCAGCAACCATGTTAGAAAGGCCCACCCATCACTCACATCTGACAATGGGAGGGACACATCCAACAACCATGTCAGAAAGTCCCAACTTTCACATCTGACCATGGGAGGAACACTTCCAACAACAATGTCAGAAAGTCTCTGCACTTACATCTGACCATGGGAGGAACACATCCAACAACCATGTTAGAAATGCTCTGCACTTACATCTGACCATGGGAGGAACACATCCAACAACCATGTCAGAAAGGATCTGCACTCACATTTGACCATGGGAGGAACACATCCAACAACCATGTCAGAAAGGCTCTGCACTTACATCTGACCATGGGAGGAACACATCCAACAACCACGTCAGAAAGGCTCTGCACTTACATCTGACCATGGGAGGAACACATCCAACAACCATGTCAGAAAGGCTCTGCACTTATATCTTACCATGGGAGGTGTTATCACTCTAGGAAACTCCTCTATGTTGTAGCTCGAGTATGCCTGGTAACTTAAATGTTTTTAAGGTTTTTCTAACTGGATCAAGTCAGGTGACCTACAGGAACTCACAGTCTCAAGACATGCATGAAACTCAATCAAGGATAAGGCTTGTAACTACCACTATTTAGAGGTTTGATAATATGGTGCAGAGATGGAGAACTTATCATGCTGGCAGATTCATACATAAAACAGTTATATATAAATGCCTGATCATAACAATGAAAGTACTTGTAATTCAAATCATCAACATGCAGATAGGATGACAGCTATTAGACATCAAATAAAATGAATAAACCTGAACAACATATTCAAGCATAAGCACAGAATAGACAAGAAATGGAAGTTGAACATATGATAGCAAAAGAGCTTATATTAGGTCATGAGCAATATGAGAAGCTTGATAATAGTAATGGTATACAGGTCCCCAAAGTCAAACCTTTTCTTCAAAATAAGTCTTAGGCTTTATAGCCTTTACAAAAATATTTAGATCCTGAAAAATTGGATCTGATTTACTAAAAATAGACAAAATAATTTTTTTTTGCATAATTAGGCCAAAAAACCCTAATTTAACTACTAGTCTATCTAACTATAAAACTCATTCATTGTTTGAACCTTTTGATGACTGTAGTGATTACTGGGGATAAAACTGTAACTGGTCCTCTGCTAGATAATTCACTGTTTGCTAAAACAGGTAGGGTTTGTGACCCTTTCCTCTCTGATGTATCCTCAAAACTTGAGCAGGCCTCCTCTGATGGCGTATTTCAGGAACCTCCAACTTTACACTTCCTCTCTGGGCTAGGTATATTTACCAAAACTGGTCCTTTATGCCAAAATTTCTTTCTGCGCCTCTTTCTGCTTTCGGTGGTTAAGGAGTCAAAATTTCGGGTCTGTTAGCTGTTGAAAGCTCTACTTTCGATGGCTAATGAATTGCTTATGCGTCTTCCTAAGCCACCGAAAGCCCTGTTTTTTGCAAAATTTCTCATTCACCTCCCAACTTCATCCTTTAGTTTTGTTGTTGATATTCCAGTGTTTCTTCAGCTTGCCCAATGTTTGGAAAGTCAGCAACCTCTTGGATTGTCTCTGGATTTTGAAGGCTTACTATTGCTTCAGCTAGGGTTTCTAGTGTAAAACAAGAGCTAGGGTTTGATCTGGATTTCTTTAACTGCAGCCTTAGAAGCCTGATCATCCTGTATATCCTGGTGTTGTCTTTCATGTACCTTAGATTTCTCGTTTTTAGCAGTACATACATCCCTCTCATCTCCAGGACAGAACTTTTCAACTGCTTATTCCTCTTGGTCAAAATGTCATTATTACTCTTTATCTCTCTGTCCAAAATCTCTAGTTCATGTATTTCTTCTAGCAGTTTGCTCACTCTTTGAGATCTAGGTTCACTTCCAGAGGTCTCTACTCTTTTTTCATCCTTGTCTTCCCTAGGTGTTGGTGAAGGAAGCTCTTCTTGCTCTGCTAGGTCAGCCCCTTCCCCCCTCTCTTCTTCTAAGTCTGAGTAGGGGAAGTTCAAATTTTTTTCTCTTTGTGTTGGGATTTCTTTTCCCTTTTCAATGAAGTTTAGGTTTCTTTTATCCTGTTTGTTTTTAGAAGGGGAAGAAGGCTGATCTATAGGTGCAAGTGAGATAACCCTTCTTTTTCTCTTTCCACTACTGGGGGTGGTGTATTTATTCGAAGGTAACTTTCCCTTCTCTTCTGGTTGTAGGCTTGTTTCAAAACCATTCCAAAACAAAAAATGTGTCCATGCCATATTTCTCTTCTTCAGCAATTCTTGGATAAGGAGTTGTATAAGGCCATGGTGAGACAACCTTCCATCCATCTTGGTTGGCTGAGCCTTCACCTGGTGTGCCATTTTTATCAGGATCCTGTGTAAGTAGAATGGTAAATTTAGAGGGCTCTTTCTTGAAAAATGGTTCATTAGTTTGAAGTGATATGGCATTTCCCTATTGTATCTCCCTTCACAAGCTATATATACCACAATGGATTTCAGTAATTGCTGCCACCTTTCTTCTATCCAGGTGGATGGAACACTTTTCTTCCACACCACATCTCTGTGTTCAGGCTTTAAATAGGATCTGAACTCCACATTTTTAGTAATGGTGGTTTTAAACCACTTCTCCCCAGTTCTTGGGAGTTCTGTCACCTATGCAATTAGGGTTTCATCCACCATGAACTCCTCCTTTCCTATTATTGCCTTGGATACATCAAAAGAAATGGAAAATTCCTCTGCAATTTGCTGGTGTGACCCTTGAACTTTTTCACAAAACCTATAGCAACCTGTATCTCTAAAAAATTGGCGAACTTCTAGATGGGATTGTAGGTAGCTAATGTCTCCTAGTTCTTTCCTGAGAACAGGCCCTCCCTTCTTCATTTTTGAATTGTGCCTCTGAGTACCTGCAAAAATCAAATTCAAATTCTATGGAAAATGTTAGCAGACTGTTTCTTCAGAGAAGGCCTCAAGTGGTAAGGATGCATGCAATTGAAGGTGGAGTGTGCTGGAGATATGGCACTGATTCTGAGGGGTTAACTTCTTGGTAAGTTCTTGAGTGAGATGATGATGGCTGCTAGTGATATCGATGAGACATATCGCTCAGTAATCATTTTAATTTTGAACTTGGTGTTCAGTGGCGATTTTTTTGTGGTCGTAGTACGTATGGAGGTAGATTAGGGTTTTTATTCCCATCAGTAAGGTTAGATCAGCAACAACCTCTTTAATCACTAATTTATGCCTTACCAAAGTTTTTCCCTCTCCTTTCAGTGGCTTATTGTGCCAAATCATGACCTTTTTGGTAATGACGAGTTTGATTTGACAGTCAGGTAACCATTTTCCTTTTCTTCCCTTTTCGGTGGTTTAAGAGTATCAGGGTTTTTTTTTCTAGCTGCCGAAAGCTAGGCTTTCGATGGCTAATGAGCTGCCAACACTTTCTCCCAAGCCACAGAAACTCACTTTTTCTCCAATGTATTTCATTCGCTTTCGATGGTTAATGTCCTCCTGCAATCACTCGCTAAGCTGCTGAAAGCTAGGCTTTCGATGGCTAATGAGCTGCCAACACTTTCTCCCAAGCCACCGAAACTCACTTTTTCTCCAATGTGTTTCATTCTCTTTCGATGGTTAATGTCATCCTGCAATCACTCGCTAAGCTGCCGAAAGCTAATATTTTTTATGGTTAATTAGCTGTTGGAAAACCCACCTAAGCCACCGAAATTCCTATTACCAGAATTTTAACACATAACTTAATGATCAAGCTTTCGGTGGATAACCCGATCCTGTGTTTAAACTATTAGCTGTCGAAATCTAGGATTTTCAATGGCTAATGAGCTCTTGAAAATATCACCTAAGCCATCAAAAGCTAAAACTTTAAAATTTATCAAATAACAGAACATCAGATATCTCAACTTTGTTAGTCACCCCAATGTCTTTCATAATATGACTTGAAATCTTCATCTTTTCAAAAATTAAATTGTTTGAGTGAACTTATTGAAAATAAAATTATTTTTGGAGATAACAAGAGGAACACATCCAACAACCATGTCAGAAAGGCTCTGCACTTACATCTGACCATGGGAGGAGCACATCCAACAACCATGACAGAAGGGCACAAGGACTCATCACTTCCCTTTAGAGGGAACCTTGGTCTAGAGAATACCAAGCTTCTCCTTGAAGTACTCAAACTTCACTCTGGCTAATGGTTTGGTCAACACATTATCTATCTGCTCATCTGTCGCAACATACTGGAGGTTCACTGCTCCTCTCTGCACCATATCCCTGATATAGTGATATTTGATCTCAATGTGCTTTGACTTGTCATGGAACATCGAGTTCTCAGATAACTTCACACAACTCTGGTTGTTGCAATATATACAAGTAGCATCCAAATGGAGATCAAATAAATCATATAGTAGCTTCCTAAGCCACACTGCCTCATATCTAGTTGAACAAGTTGCGACATACTCTACTTCGGCTATACTCAGTGCCACACAGGATTGCTTCCTTCTAAACCAAGAGATCACACCTGATCCCATATTGAATTAGCACCCTAAAGTGCTCTTTCTATCGATGGCATTGCATGCCCAACATGAATCCACATAACCTTCAAGGTTAATCTTTTGATTCGCCTCATACTTGAGCCCATAATCAACTATACCCTTCAGGTACCTCAAAATATGCTTTGCATCAATCAAGTGAACATGTCTAGGATCTGTTAGGAACTGGATCAATGTGTTCACATCAAAGCAAATATCTTGTCTCATATTCATCAGGTACATCAAGGACCCAATCATCTGACGATACATAGTAGTATCAACAGACTCTGATGAAGCATCACTCAATAGCTTCAGGTTCGATGCCAAAGGTGTGGTCATGGCCTTGCATTCCATCATCCCAAACCTCTTTAGGATATCTACTGTGTACTTCCATTGTCCTAGGGATATTCCATCCACATCTTGACACACCTCCATGCCTAGAAAGTAATGCATCATCGCCAAGTCCTTCATCTCGAACTTAGCAGCAAGCTTCCTCTTTGTGTCAACATTCAACCCATATTCACTTGTTACAAATAGGTCATCTACATATAGTAAGACTATCATTGGCTTCCCTTCCTCAACCTTGCAGTAAAGGTTGGAATATGCTTTACTTTTGGTAAAGCCCAAAATAGTTAGGAATCTGTCAATTCTGTTGTACCATGTCCTCGATTCCTATTTCAAACCATACAGGGCTTTCTTCAATTTGCACACATGAGTCTCCCTGTCATGTGTCTCAAAATGGATTGGATGCTCCACATACACTTCCTCTTCTACTACACCATTCAAGAAAGTTGTCTTGAAATCCATCTAGTGTATCTTACACTTCATTGCTATAACCAGAGCAAGTATTGATCTGATGTAAGTGTATATGGTTACAGGTGCAAAAGTTTCTTCATAATCTATTCCTTCTTTCTGGGTGTTAGGTCATGATTTTGTCTTCCTTAGTTTCATGCTTTTATTTATGCTTTTGAACCTTGCTATTATTTTTTGTTTCTAGAAAGTTTTGTTTATAAAGATAATTTTGATTTCAAACTTTTAATTTTCATGATTTTTTATTTTTAAGCTTGTTTTTATAAATTTTGCTTTGATTTCATTGTTGAGGGGTTTTATAAGGAATATATGGATTAAATAGTTTTATAAATAACACTAAGGGAAAGATTAAACCCATAAACCATGTTTTAATCCTTATTATTGGCCTAATAATATGAAATTATTTGATTGGACTTTCTTGTAGCGCAAGAGCAAAATAGATACACTAGAGCGCTACAAGAAAATTGCGAATGCTTAAATCATCATTTTTTCAGTCCGATTTTTTGGGTGTCTTATCTCTGAGGCGTCAATCATATCATTTAATGCATTTGATACATATCCTGCATAGTTTTATCATTGAAACAGGTGGATGATCATCATAAGAGGTAGATCATGGCAACTGTAGGTAGAGCAGGTTAAATGATGACAGTGAGTAGAATGAGACAAATTTTTTTGGGAGTATGTTCCTTATCTGAAGGACATCAAGGATATTGAAGGTTGTGGTGAGAAGACACTGCTGAGAAATCGGTATTTTTCAACTAAATGAGGAATTAGGGCTTTTTAGCAGCGACTGTTTGAAGTGGTCTAGATGGTTAGAGACAAGTGGAACATGAAATTCGACACTTAACCATTTAAATAACTGCATTCTAGCAGTCGTATTGGTCTTCTAAACAGGTAGCCCGTGTGTCATTGCTAGATTTTTCTTAATTTGGGGCTTTTCTGATGAAATCCTTAATGATAAAATTTGAAGGAAGAATATGATTTTTTTCACCTAATAAACTGTAAATGATGAATTATTAACAAATAGATTCAAAGTATTCATCATTTAAAACAGTAAAATTCAAAGTAGAACGTTGGAGTTCCCTTAACTATGTGATTAGGTCATACTGTTCTGATTTGGCACAAAGGATTTCTTAACTGTGTGTTAGGTCAGACTGTTGTGATTTGAAGATAGTTTACTGTGGGATATCGACAAGTGTTGTTAAACCATAGTAAATATGAAGAAAAGTGGAAAAACAAATAGAGCAGAGCCCGCTGACCTAAGCTGGGTGGACAATTTTCCAGAATGTGCAGAGTTATTTTCAAATGCAGGATGGTTAACATTTTTCAAAAATATTGATGGATATCATGTAGAGCTATCTCATAAATTTGCTCAGTGCTTAGATAAAGACATTGTGTCTTTTGATACTTTACAGTTCAAAATAACTAAGGAGGTTATAGCTAAGGCAACATGCATCTCGAATGAGGGAGAATTGTGGTTTAAGAAGGTTCCATTCACCTTCAATGCACAAAAGTACTTGCTTCTTGGTGTGATTGCAGATTGGGGTAAAGGTGTACCAATTCATAACTTCAAACCTGAATGGATTGAGCCCATTAAAGTCTTACAGAGTTATATTACCTGTGAGGGTAGATATGCTTTTGTTTTCAAATACCACTTTAGATTTCTTCAGCATCTTAGTGATGAGTCCAAGATGAACTTACCCTTCTTCTTTCTGAAAAGTCTGCAAAAGATGTCATGCAGATTTAAGGAGCACCAAAATCATACAAAGCAGTCTATTTTCCATCATGGACTCATCAAGCTTATCATAAACACCATTTTGCAGAGTAGGGAAAAGACTTGGGAGTATTTCATTTTCTGGTCAGGTTTTCAAACTGATCAAGAGGGACAGTCTCACAGAAGACAAGCTGATAAAGGGAAAAATTTGATTAGAAGGCTCAGGAAAAAGGTAAAGGTCAGGGATGAAGACAGGGTTAAATTAGAGGAAGTTTCAAACCATGCAAATTAAAACTTTGAATTTAAACAGCAACTTAATGACAATGAGAGAAATAATTTATAGTTAGATATTAAGGAAGCCGAGCCTGTTGAAAATGTTGTACCTGTAGAGACAATTTCAGATGAAAAAGAGGATATTGAAGTGCAAAGACAAAGTCCTATAACAGTTCTATCAGAAGATGAGAAATGCCTATTTGATGATGATAAAGTTCCCGTCACTGATGCAACTAGGGTTTGTACTGAGCAAGAATTTCACAGCCATGGTGATGAGGTAGCACTGTCAAAAGGAAAGAAAATAAAAGTTGTTGAGTTTGCCTCAGTTATTCATCAGGGTAAGACTATCAAAATGTTGGGGGAGATTGCTACCGTTTGGAGACCTAAAACCAAACCTAGAAATAAACTCAGACTGAACATGAAAAAGTTGTTGAATCCTAAATTGAATAAAGAAAGAGTGACAGTGATAGATTATTCTTAATCTGAGGAAAAATTGAATGATGATAAAGATGACAGTAAGAGTAAAAGGCCAATTGAATCAAAAAGAGATTCTGTCCTGACTGATACCAAGATATTCGATATATTTCTGGAGGTATGAAGTCAGATGTTGCAGGAACAACAAGAAGGTGAAATAAAGAGTTCTTACTCAGAGAATAAGATGATGGTTGAAGAAAAAGTTCCATGTAAAGCTGAGAGTGAAGAACACCTAGGGTTTCTCGGAACAGCTACATAATTATTGCAAGAAGATGAGGAAATTTATAGGAGATTGAATATTCCATGGATTCCAAATGAGATGCAAACCATAGCAGGAAATAAAAGCTTTGATTCAGAAAAAGAAAATCTTCAGAGAAGTATAAAGCAATACAGGGACCAGATTGAGTATATGCAGGAGGAAAATCAAGGGTTGGTTACAACAAATAGGAATCTTAGGGAAGATATGGAAGAAGTAAACAGCCATTACCATGAGCTAATCACAGTTTCAAGAGAAGCATTGAAAAGGAAAAGGAAAACAAAAAGTCAATTCACAATGTTAAAACAAACCATCCAAGACTTGCAACAACACAATGAAGAGTTAATAGGGAAGATTGTAGCTATGGAGATAGATCAGTTGAATGAAAGAAGAAAAGCTCAAGCCCTGGAAGGAATAGCTTTATTGGCTGAAGCAACTAAGGATTTATGAAAGTTAGTTTTTAGTTAAGATTAAAAGTTATGTTATTTTTCGTAAAAGGTTGTATTGAAATAATTGATAGGTAGCTTTAAAAAACAGTTATAATTCAGTTATCTAACTGATTTTGAAAGCAAGATAAATGTAAGTCTCAAAGAGGACAAGGGGTTCAATTTTTTTTGGCTGGAAAGAGGAGGTCATTAGACTTGTTTATGAGCTAAGTAAAGACTCTTATGTGTATTTTGAGGACTGGATTATGAAATATATGCTCTTTATTCCCTTCAGTTTATTCTCTGGCTTCATTTATAACTTGTTTTAGTTACTCAGCTGGTAATTTCATTGCTTGTTTAAAGTTTTTATGCTTGGAATGCTTGCCATCTGTGGGTGAATCTCAATATTGTTTTATGTTCAATTATGGTTATTATGTTATGCATCTCAGCCCTTCTATAGTCATGATTTAGTGTTTATTTGGATTTATGAATGTATGCCCTCTTGTCTTCAAACTACTCAACCAAAAAACCTTAAAAACCCTAAAAACCCTATTTTGCTTTATTGAGATTATTGAGATTGTGTTGGCTTGTTCTCTTGTAGTCTAGGAACAATTTCTGGCACTAACACTAGGAGAAGCCATGAGCCACAAACCTTGCTTTATATTTCTCTATGCTACCATCTGCAGCATGCTTGATATTGTAGATCCACTTGGAAGTCAGAACAAACTTCCCCTTTGGTCTTGGAACAACATTCTAGACATCATTGTTCATGATCGACTAGTACTCTTCGATCATAGCATCCTTCTAGTCTTTATTGTCTATCGCTTCTTCATAATTTGAAGGTTCTTTATCAATGATGTCACATAATAAGGCTACATAACTGAAGCAGGACCCGGTTCTCTTCTTCTCTCTGTGTATCTCTTCTGGAGCCCCATATCTTTATCCACCTTGGATAGCTTCTCGTACCCATGTTGGTTTCCTCTTGTGAGTATTATTCTCCTGAGGTGGATCTACAGGTTCCTGGTGTTCTTCTATTTCTTGATATTCTTCTTGAGTTGCATCATTCATAGTTGTATCTTGAATTCTGGGTACTTCTGTTTCTTCAGGTTCTTCACCAGGTTTGTTTCTGGATTTGTTGTAAGTTGAGTCTTCGTCAAATGTTACATCCCTACTGATGTCAATTTTCTTGAATCCTGGGAAGTATATTCTATAATCCTTCAATCTTTCACTATATCCCATGAATATACCCTTCTTTCTTGAAGGATCTCAATTTGTCCTCTTTTCTTTTGGAATGTGTATGTACACTAAACAGCTGAATATTTTGAGATGACTGACTTCTAGTTTCTTGTCGAAGAAAAACTCTTCAAGATTTTTGTTCTTGATTACTCTATGAGGAGTACAGTTCTATACATACACAATTGTTCTAGCAGCTTCTGTCCATAGATGCATGGGAAGATATTCATCATGAATAATTTCCCTTGCAACTTCCATAATCGTTCTATTATTCCTTTATGCAACCCAATTTTATTGTGGATTATATGGAGTGGTTAACTCCCTCTTAATCCTTGAATCTCTTCATAATTCTTTGAATTCATTTGATGTGAATTCTCTGCCATTGTCTGATCGAAAGGTCTTGATTTTCTTTTTTGTGTGATTCTCGATCAAGTATTTGAACTCTTTGAAATTGCTGAATACTTTATCCTTGTATTTCATGAAGTATATCCATGTCTTCCTAGAAAAATCATCAATGAAAGAAACATAGTATACATACCCGCTTAATAAGTTGGATGAAATTGGACCACATACATCAGAGTGGATGATTTCCAAGATTCCTCTTGCCTTGCTCTCGCTACTTAAAAATGTCTTCTTTGTGTTCTTTCCTTTTGCACATCCTTTGCAGACACCGTCATGTTTTGTCTGTATTTCTGGAATACCTTCAATAGCTTTGCTTGCAAGTGGTAGTGCTCTATAGTGCACATGAGCAAACCTTCTATGCCAAAGTTCATTTGGCTCTACTAATTTATGGACCAAAGCTTGTTCTGGTTGGCCCTTCAATTTGTATAGTCCTCCTTCTTGTTCCCCAAT
This sequence comes from Pseudotsuga menziesii, assembly GCA_001517045.1. NCBI lineage: Eukaryota > Viridiplantae > Streptophyta > Pinopsida > Pinales > Pinaceae > Pseudotsuga > Pseudotsuga menziesii. Next base: position 415,278 of record LPNX010070142.1, on the reverse strand, counting down.
CATTAATCCATCATCTATAGTCTTTCCCTTTGGCCACATAAGAACTTGGCCATCTACAAATGCAACCCTTATGCCTTTTGCATACAATGCAGATATGGAGAGGAGGTTCTTCTTTAGTCCTAGTACAAACAAGACATCCTTCATATTCATAGACTTTCCAGAGTATAGCTTATAGGAGGATTCACCCCTACCTTTTATTGGATACTAGTAGTCATCCCCAAGTTTCACCTTGTGAGGTGACTCATGTTCAGACAATTTCACAAGGGATTCTTTGAATCCTGTCATATGTTTGGAATCCCCACTATCTATAAGCCAATCATTGCTTCCATATGTGATAGTTCCCACGAGAGCAGAAATCAGAACATATTCTTCATCACTTGAAGAATCATCACTTTCTTGTTTGATTCTCTTTGTGGAAGGTTCATCATCCTTTGCAGCATGAGCATGATGTCTTCTCTTGTTTCCCTTCTTCTTGTGAGAGCCATTTTTATTTCTAGGACAATATCTGGCAAAGTGTCCTCTTCCATCACATGTATAGCATCTGAATTTAGATAAATTTATGTTAGATCTTCTAGGGTTATCTCTCTGGTGGGAGTGCTTACCTTTGTGATAGTCTGTTCTACTTTTCTTGGATTGTACTAGGAGATCTTGATCTTCACTTCCCATATTTTCTTGTCAGGCTATTATTCGAGCTTCTTCTTGTGAGAATTCTTCCCACAACCTACTAAACTTGACTACCTTCTTTCTTGCACAAATCCCATGAATGAAAGAGTCCCATGCCCTAGGGAGACCATTCAAGGTGGTCAACACAATTTCTGCATTCTCTACTTCTTCATCTACTACTTCAATTTTTTCTTTGATCTAGGAGACCCTTGTAAAGTATGACTATATGGTCTCTACATTCTAAATCTTTACATTTTTCAACTAGTTCCTAAAATTAATCTTCCGATTTGTGTTCTTTCCTTCAAACAGCTTGGTCAGGGCATCAAACATTGCTTTAGGTGCCTTTAGGGAGGACACCTGTGGTATGAGGTGATCCCTAATTGAATCAGCAATGATCCTCTTAGCCATGACCAATTTATTTTTGTGTAAGGCCTTAGCCTCATCTCCCTTTGGAACTAGAACCTATTCACTAATGTAAGAGTCTAACCCATTTTCTTCCAGAACCAGGGAGATCCTATACTTTGGGGCTTGAAAGTTATCATCTCCCTCAAGCTTTTCATCAAGCTTGGTGTGATGCAACATCTTGACTAAGAAACTCAAATGGAAATACAAAATATTTAGATCTTACCAATTTGAGAATCTAAAAGCTGGATCTGGAGCTGATCTTCTGCAGTGCTGGTTTGCTGGTTCTGGGGAAAATTAGGGTTTGAATTTCCTGGAGTTCTACCCAACCAAAAACCTTGATTTTTTTCTCTAACTTTGATTTTGAGGAGGAGAGAAATCACAGCCTGGGCTCACTCAAAAATTCCTCTTTAGTGAAAAGCCCTAATTTCTCGATAAAGTGGTAGGTCAAAAACTAAAAGTGCTCAGAATCAATTTCTGCTTCGACAGAAAGATGCACCCTTCAATGGAGGTTCATCCTAGCCTCCTTTTGCTGATGGATTTTGGAGAGAGACCAGAAAAGCAAAAAGACATAGATTCCGTAGTTGTATGGCGTCTTCTTCTTAGGTTAGCTCTGATACCATGTTATATTTTTATCATTTAGACAATATTATCTTAGGATCTTAACTAAGAGAGTAACAAGCACATCAATCAATCACAAGAGACAATGGACACAAAGAGTTTCCTCAAGGAAACCATAAATGAGAAAACCCCGCAAATTCCTCAAAGATAGAATAAGCACCAATGGCAGTAGTAAAACCCAAAGACAATAAGATGATCTCTGACATGTGTTCTCTCTCTTATCCCAGCTCCTCTCTCACTCATGCACTACAACTGAGTGTGAGTGACTGTATGACAAATAGAGATACTCACTCTCTATTTATACTAATTTTTGACTTGACATTAACTCACCAGGGTTGACTTCTCTAGGAGAGTCTAATAACCCTAGTGCCCCACAACTACGGGGACTTTAACCCTTTATCAATAAGGATGGTTACCCTTTATTACTTTACATGACTTGTTTACATTACCGATTCTTTCGATAGGAACATTGGGGTATGAAATGACTCAATTACATTATTAATACTTCTCGATAGGAACATCAGGGTACAATACATAAGATATACTAGTGAATACATTCTGAAGTTACAAATACATCAACACCGGGCAGATTCAAAGTGGCCATCAAAGGAACACCAACATTCCTAGTGAAATTAAAATCACAAGAAGCCCCAGGAAAGGTGGTCTCTTGGTTGGTGTCCATAGGTGTGTTAGCCATAGTTTATGAGTTTAAAAAGTAATAAAAGTCTGAGGTCAACTTGTAACCAACAAAAAAAAGAGCACACCACTAGAAAATAGTCCTAAGTATCAAGACTAGGCACAAAAAGCTACATTTCAAAGGAAATTATGGGATGATGAGGGCCTAGAAGTAACTAGTGAAGGGAGAAGAATAGTTACTTGGGGTCCACAATACATTGCCTTGGGTCCAAGCACTTGAATCACCGAACCAATTTCCCAAATTGTATGTAAGGGATTTCCTACCGAGACTGCCCTAGGTATAGTGGAAATAACCTTCCACCATAACTTGTGTAGATTCCTAGAAGTATAGATACTAAGGATACCAAAATTACAAATAAAGGTTGATAGAACAGTTTTTAGTTCAGTCGATGCACATGGGTAGGGTAACTAACCCCAAAATTCAAATAGTACCAGGCACAACACGGGGCCAAAAGGAGGTACTGAGTATGTCCCCAAACGTGCAACGAATCTAGTGTATGCTCTATTGAGAATAGGAACGGTATCTCCATAGCTCAGTATTGCACAACCTTGTTCTTGACTCCTGTGTTTGAGGATATTTCTAGTATCTTTCTCTACGAAGTTGTATTTCCTGAAGAAATGACGCTATGTTTGATTTTAAATTTTTTGGCAATAAAGATGTCCCTAACCTAAAACACTAGCATAACTAGTGTTTGTCATCCCTAGAAAGAAACATTTACTAATAAATTTTAGATATTAAATGTTTTGTTTAAAGAGTTGTTGATTAATCAAAGGGTGGCAGAGGTGAAACCAATGGTGTTTGAGTTGACAATAGAAATAAGATGACTAAACAAAAGAGAAATTGAAATGAAAAAGAAAACTCCCACTTCTCTTTTTATTTTCAAACTGAAAATTGAAAGCCTTGAAAGATAAACTTCTTTTTATATTTTCAAGAAACAAAGACATGCGATGCATTTAAGAATAAACCCTAATATACATGCATATAAAGAAATAACTTGTTCTTTTTCATTTTTTTCTTTATGAATGCGAAATAAAATACAACCTACAAACTAATGCATACATGTAATACAAACAAAGTAAATATAGTTCTTCTATATACCCCACAAACATGCCCTAGGCTTCCCTAAAGTCGGTAACCTCAATAGGAAGGGAGAATTACAAAGGTAAAAAATCCAACCACTTTGGAATGGATATACTAAACAACAAGAATGAAACAAACGAGGCTCAAGAAGATCCAAGGTTGAGTCTAGACCTGCAAACAAAGGTTGCTCAACACCTTTCCCAAGAAGGTCAAGAAAAAGAAGGAAGTGGGGGGAAAGCAACAAAACAAGTTTAAAGACTTGAAAATGACTTTCAAATTATATAAAGAGAACCCTAAATATGAGACACTACTTCCTTGGGGTCATTCATAGATAGAGGACACATAAAGACCCTTCAGACAACCTTAAAACACCCAAAAAAGAGCCATAAATGATGAGAAAATCACTTATAGGGGTAATTTGTGAGTTTCCTTAGGGAAGATCGCGAGTTTCAACCCGGAAAACACAGGTTTCCTGAAGGAAGGTCACAAATGCACTCAGAACTCGCAATTGTGCAATGTAAAAGCTGACAATGGGTGTTGGAAGGCCAAAAAATGGTCAGAATTGGACCTAAATAGGCAAGGGAGGAGTCATAAAAGGAATAAGGGTTGCAGCTAAGTTGCAAGAAGGACCTGAAACCTTAAATACACTGGAAAATAGAGGCAATGATACCCCAAATAGATAATGCTACCTAGCAGAGTCACTAGTTCTATTGTAGAGGAAAGTGTTACTATGACTGTGGGTTAAGAGGCCACCAAGATACTGGGGTTCAAAGAAAGATGTATAATGTTCTAAAAGCAAAAATAAGTAAGGTTTAAAGATCAGATAGGTTCAAAAATTATCCATTGAAGGTTGATCCAAGCTTTATTTCACTCTTCCTCCCGCTCCTCTTCCTCTAAGAGACCTGTAAAACAAGTATACACTTCCTCAAACAAAATTGACTATATGAAAGGAGATTATTTCTTATAAACCATGAAACCCTAATCTGATAAGAATCATCATATAATCATAAGTAGAGATTCAAAATCAATCATACAATGATTTGGACAGGAAAGAGCATCACATCTTTATAATCAAGTGGAAGAAGTACAAAGTTCACCTTCTCCTCAAGCTAGGCACCTCACGAAACCTTGATATTGTTCTCCCACTTCTCTTCTCCAAGATTCTTAGCCTCCAAGCTCTGCAGCACAAAAATATAGAATATAGGGAAAAGGTATGGGAGGATGAGAGTCCCAATTTCTCCAGCATACAATGAAAAGGTTCAAGTCCCCTTCATGCACCCCTCTCCCTCTCTTATATACTTTCTAAAGAGTAACTGCTGAATAGAGATCAATTACAACTGCATGATCAGTTTCCAAACCACCCCTAATTCTAGAATTGTAATTTTTTAATATTTTTTTGGCCACTTCGGGGGAAATTCATAGGTTTTATGAAGCAGAGTCATGAGTGTCAAGTCAAAGTTATGGTCGTGAATGGGTCAAAAAATATATATTTTTAGGGTATTTACATTCATTTTTAGGGTTTGGTGTCTTCTAGAAAGTTTATTCTTTTTTGTATACCTTTATGATGGTCTAGAGAATAGGTTAAGTAGAATTACGGAACTCTAGATATGGATCCTGCAATCAAGGTGTTTTTTCAGTGACTGACAGTGACTTTTCATGAAGTGTCATCATGGAAGTGTTGACATGAGATGAAAACATGTGAAAGTTGTCACGGGAAGAGATGTTTCAATTTAGACTATAACAAGGATATTGTAGAGAATCAGTTAGAAAATAAAATAAAGGTGTTGAGGACAAATAATGATGGAGAGTTCAATGGGAATGAATTCTAGGAATTTTGGAAGAAGTTTGGCATAGCTAGAGATAAGACTACTCCATACACACCTCAACAAAATGGACTTCTCAAAAGGATGAATAGGACACTGATGGGAAAGAAAAGAAGCATGCTAAGCAATTCTGGGATAGGACAAGAATTATGGGAATAGGAAGTGGATACAATATGTTACTTGGTAAATCGATCACCCACATCAACATTGGTTGAAAAAACTCTACAAGAGGTATGGAATAGTATGAAACCCTCTATTAATCATCTGAGTTTTTTTTGATGTGATGCTTATGTACATGTTCCAAAGGAGAAAAGGAGCAAGCTTGATAAAAATAATGAGAAGTGTATGTTTATTGGGTATAAATATGGTATGTAAGGTTATAATATTTGGAATCCGTAACTAAGAATATGGTTTACAGTCGAAATGTTGTATTTAGAGAGGTCACTATAAGTTCCCAGACATGAAGTGATTCCAATGGAAAAGGAACCAGAGAAGATAGATTTTGAGTTAAAATATGAATCTGACTCAACAGAAGAAGTTGAATTAGAAGAAGAAGAACCTCATACCCCATTTTTGAGGAGATCATATTGAGAAAGAAGGAAACTAGAAATGTATTCCTCTATTGAATTTCGACCTAATTTTTCTTTATTTATTACTAATGATGGTCCTATAGATGTGAAGTAAGCTGTTGATTCGAAGGATAGTGATATCGGGAAGAAGTCCATGGTTGAAGAAATAGATTCCTTGGACAAAAATGAATCCTAGTATCTGGTTGAGTTACCATATGCAATTAAATTTTAGGAAGAAAATGGTTGTTTAAAAAGAAGTTGAATGCAGAAGGTAAAGTGGAGAAGTAGAAATCCAACTTGGTGGCAAAGGGATATTCTCCGTTAGAGGGCATTGGTTTTGGTGAAATATTTTCTCCTATTTCAAAATTAACTTCTATTAGATTTATTCTCTCTATTGTTTTTGTTTTTGTCTTCAAGTATAGAAAATCGATGTGAAGATAATGTTTTTATATGGGGCTCTGTAAGAAGAAATATACATGGAACAACAAAAATGGTTCATAGTAAATGGAAAGAAAGAGATGGTATGTAAACTAAAGAAGTTCCTTTATGGTCTAAAGCAATATACAAGGATTTGATACCAAAATTTTGACACATACGTACTTGGGTTGGAGTTTGTTAGAAGAAAGGTTGATCATTGTGTCTACTCTAAGCAGATTGGTGATCACTTCATTAACATATCACTATATGTTGAGGACATGTTGCTAATTGGAAGAAACAAATATGTTATAAAGGAGTTGTAGTCTAATTTTTTCTCCAAATTTGACATAAAGGATCTCGGTGTTGTAAACATCATTCTCGGAATGGAGATAAAAATATATCACGCAAACAAGAATATCTGGTTAAATCAAAGAAAATATGTTGAGACGATACTACAGATATCTAACATGAAAGAATGTAATCCGATCAAGGTTTCCATTCATGTAGGTGTAAAGTTATATGTATATCACTTTCCCAAGACACAAGATGATGAAGAAGATATGTCATGAGTTCCATATGTTAGTGTAGTTACTATTTTGATGTATGCAATGGTCTATACTAGACCAAACATTTCTCATGTAGTGGGAGTTTTGAGTAGATATATGTCAAATATCGGGAAACAGAATTAGACAACTATAAATAGGGTCTTCATATGCTTGCATGGAACCACAAATTATGCAATATGCTACCAAGGAAGACCTAGACTAGACAGAGTAATAGATGTACATAGAATTGTTTATGTAGACTAGACTACATATGTTGATTGCAAAAGATCTACAAGTGGGTATGTATTTAACCTATTTGGAGGAGCTATAAGTTTGATGAGAAATAAACAGGTTTTAGTTGCACTCTCAACTACATAATATAAATACATGGTAGCCACACATGCTAACAAAGAAGTAGTATAGTTGTAGAGACTGTGTTCAAGTGTTGCGTTTATACAGAAAGTTGTAAGTTATATTGTGATAGACAAAGAAAAATATTCCTTGAAAAGAACCATGTTTATCATGCTAAGAAAAATCATATTGGTGTGCAATATCACTTTGTGAGAGATATAGTGGAAGACAAGAAGATGTTTTTGGAAAATATTGACACCTTGAAGAATCTTGAAGACTCGTTAACAAAATCTGTTAGAGTATATAAGTTCTCTTGGTGAAGAGAATCTATGGGAATTGATTCCCTAAACCTATGAATTTATGAGTACCTGACCCATTTATATGTAAAGGAAACAACAAGTGGGACAATGTTGGGTATATATTATATTATTTGCATGTGTGTGGGAGGTGCATCTATTAGTTGCATGCCTGACGATCCTTTTTAGGACCTTCATGGAAACAAGCATTAGACCATTTATGATGTCAGAATTGGTCGTAAGGCCCTTTCCAACATGTGCGCATCAAGCCAAAAAATTTGGGTGTGTTTTTGGCTATTTTGGAGAATTTTATAAAAATATGTAATTTAATCTTGGTTAAGGGATTTGGGGTCTATTTTCTAATCAGGGTTAATGTATCAAGGTATTGGATGTTGTGGAATACCTATATTGTATTGTGAGTTACTAATAATGATAATGAGAAAATAAGATGTGCGGCTCCAAGGTTTGTGGATCTTCCCGGTTAAGGGTTTCTAGGGTAAAACTATGTGTTTTATGTGTGAATGTTGTGGTTAAATATATGTTTTTCTTTAAATAATTTGTATTCTTTGCTTCTCTGCATAGGTTTAAAAATTACAGGGTTTTAATAGACCAAGGAAAATGGGGTTTGATCAATTCTCAAAGGAATAGCATGAGGGTACTCTCCTGTAGTTGGCCATTTTTTCTTCTCCTATTTCTATTTTGTGTTGATGGCGAGATAGTTAGGAAAGTTGGAGGAATTTAATTATGGGATTGGGATAGTTGGGAACTACCAAAATTAGAGCTTATCCTATAATGTAACCTCATTTTATTTTTTACCCTAGAATAAACACGTACGTGGGATAGTAAAAAACAAGTCGAGTGGAAATGGGATAAATACACATAGGTCTCCTACATCTTGACGAATATAGTTTTTAAGATTTTTGGAAAAAATAATCATTGTTCATACATTATTAGGGAATAAGGGAGTATGCAAAATAGGTAAATTGATAAGATCAACAATCGTAGCATCTATGGGACAAGTGTGACAAAATATTATGTAATAGTGAGCATGAGGATGATGAGACACAATGGTTATGGTGATAATGGGCATGGTGATGGTGAAGCATGATGGTGATTGTGACAATGAGCATAGGAATTATGATGGTGACAATGAGTACGATAAGCATATGCATTATGGACACCTATGAATCCATAATGCAAATGAATGCATTAGATGCAAAGGTTTTCATGTATGCTATGAATTCCATATCACACATCTATTATAACGCATTTGTGTTATAGGTTTCATAGTAGTAATGGAAACCTTTGTATATATTTGAGTATTCATGTGCTTTTCGAATGCATAGACCTATATAACACGTATTTGTTATGGATTTATATGCATCGATATTGAAAATGAATACTTCAATATTCAAATATTTCCATTTCTACTATGAATTCCATAATGCACATGTGTTATGGAATTCATAGTAAAAATGGCTATCTTTGTATCTAGATACCTATGCAGCAAAAGAATGGGAAGGGGAGAAAAGGAGTGGATATGAGAGAGAATGCATAAGAGAGAGAGGGGGGGAGTGTGGAAGGGATTAGAAAAGAGTGAGAAGAGATAAGGGGGGGAGAGGGATATGTATATTTATATGGAGGGAAAGATATAGATGGATAAGGAGAGCGAATGAGAAAAAAAATGAGAAAGATAGAGAAAGAAGGGGAGGGTGGAGAGAGGGGTTATGGGAGACAAGGATTGAGTGAAGGAGGGAGAGAGAGAGAAAGGGTTGGTGGAAGGGATGGGAAAAGAGTGAAGGAGAGAGGGAGAGACACAGGGGATTTAGTGAGTAAGAGAGAGTGGGAGAGAGAGTGAGAGAAAGAGAGAGTAGGACAGAGTGAGTGAGTGAGTGAGAGAGAGAGAGAGAGAGAGAGAGAGAGAGAGAGAGAGAGAGAGAGAGAGATGGAGGAGAAAATGAAAGGGAGGGAGGAACAATGGAAGGATTGTGGGAGAGAGTGAGTGAAGGAGGGAGAGATAGGGAGTGTGAAAGGGATGGGAAAAGAGAGAGAGAGAGATATTGAGAGAGAGAGAGAGAGAGACATAGATATAGAGAGAGAGAGAGGAAGAGAGGGGGGAGAGACATGGATATAAAAAATTATATAGGGGGGAGGATATAGATGTATATGAATGGAGGGTGAGAGAGAGAGAGAGACATAAGATGAGGATGTGGGATAGAGGGACTGAGTAAAGGAGGGAGAGAGCGAGGGAGTGTTGAAGGGATGTGCGAAGAGTGAGGGAGATGTACAAAGAGGGGGGGAGGAAGTGAATGTGTGATATACAAGGGGAGAGTGTCTGTGTGTGAGAGAGAGGGGGGTGGGGGAGATAGTTAGAGATAGGGGGAGAGAACGAATGGGAGTGGGGATAAAGGGAGAGGTCATGGGAGAGAGTGATTAAGTGAAGGAGGAAGATAAAGGGAGTGTGTAAGGGATGGGTAAAGAATGTGTGAGAGTGAGTGGGGAGTGGCAGAAGAGAGAGTGAGAGTAGGGGGGTGGGAGAGATTGTAGGAGAGAGTGAGTGAGTGAAGGAAGGGGAGAGAATGCGTGGAATGGATTTTAAAAGACTAAGACTGAGAGAGAGAGAGAGAGTCAGAAAATAAAGGATAGGGAAGAGAAGGGGAGGGTTTGCTGGAGAGATTAATGAGTGAAGGAGGGATAGAGAGGTATTTTTGAAAGGATGGTAGAAGAGTGTGTATGTGTTTGTGAGAGAGAGAGATAGTTAGTGAGTGAGAGAGAGGGGGAGAGAGAAAGTAAAGGATAAAGGAAGATAGAGAGAGAGAGAGAGAGTGAGATATAGGGGAAGAGAGAGTGAGAAAGATGGGATGTGAATAAAGGAGAGTGGGGATCCTCATAGAAGAGAGTGAATGAGTGAAGTAGGGAGACAAATGGAGTGTGGAAGGTATGGTAAAATATTGAGTGAGAGAGAAAGAGGTGAGGAAGTGAATGAAGGATAGGGGGGAAAGGATGGGTTGTGGGAGAGAGTGACTAAGTGAAGGAGGCATATAGAGGGAATGTGTAAGGGATGGGAAAATAGTGAGAGTGAGAAAGAGGGAGAGTGAATGAAGGAGATGGGGGTGTAAAGGACAAGTTGGAGGATAGAGTTATTAAATGAAGTAGGGATACAAAGGGAATTTGGAAAGGATGGGAAAAGAGTGAGAGAGAGGGATGGAGAGAGAGAGAGAGAGAGAGAGAGAGAGAGAGAGAGAGAGAAAGAGATTGGGGGAGAGAGAGAGGGGGAGAGAGAGGGAGATAGGGAGAGATAGAGAGGGGGAGGAGAAGGATCTAGGGAGACATTAGAGGAATTTTGAGATTATAAAATGGGCTTCCTAAGGAAAATAATAAAATATTATTAATTAATTTTGGAGGAAAAAAGAAAAAAACTACTTTTTGTGTTCGTATTTTCGACATATCTCCTTGAGTTTTTACTCAAATTTTGATCATGAGAGCTCGTTGGATGTAGAATTTGATTCCGCATCCAACGAGTACCCACACTACATACTTTTGGTGGACCCCTCTACACCAAAAATAAGAAATACATGGAACAACATGATGATGACATCATCATCATGTTTTTTCAAGTATTTCTTGTTTTTGGGGTAGCGGGGCCCGCAAAAAGTATGCAGTATGGGTACTCGTTGGATGCAGAATCAAATTCTACATCCAACAAGCTCTCCCAATCGAAATTTGAGTAAAAACATGGGGAGATATGTTGAAAATACGAACAATTTTTTTTTTTTTTTAATGACAAATATGTCAATTCAACCATTATGGTTGACTCATTTTATTGGAATTCTATTTGTTCTTGAATTCCAAGTCACAAGAACTTATTGTTGGTGTGTTTTCTTATAAGGCCCATTTTAGACCCCAAATTTCCTCTAATGGAGANGGGGGAGAGGGATATTGATAGAGATTCAGTGAGTGATAGAAAACGGGAGAGGGACTGAGAGAGATGGGGGGGAGAATGAAGGGGAGGGTGGAAAAAGAGAGGGGTTGTGGGAGAGAGTGATTAAGTGAAGGAGGGAGACAAAGGAAATGTGGAAGGAATGGGAAGAGAGAGACAGAGAGAGAGAGAGAGAGAGAGAGAAAATAAAGGGGATGGGGGATCAAGGGAGGAGTTGTAGGAGATAGTGACAGAGTGTATGAGGGAGATAAAGGGAGTGTGAAATGGATGCAAAAAGAGTTGGAGTGAGAAAGGGTGGGGAGGGAATGAATGAAGGGGAGAGGGAGGAAGGGAGTGGTTGTATAAGAGAGTGAGTGAGTGAAGGAGGAAGAAAAAGGTAGCGTGGAAGGGATTGGAAAATATTTATAGAGAGGTGGTGGATTGAATGGGAGGGGGAGAAATGGAGGGTTTATGGGAAAGAGTGACCGAGTGAAAGAGGGAGACAAAGGGAGTGCAAAAGGGATGGGAAGAGAGAGAGAGAGAGAGATTGTAAGGGATGGGAAAATAGTGAGAGAGAGAGAGGGCGGGGGGGAGTGTGTGTGTGTGTATGTTTGATAGAGAAGGGGGCCACGAAAGAAGGGGGTGGGGGAGAGAGGGAGCGGTTGTGGTTGTCGTAAATATTGATAGAGTGAAGGAGGGAGAGATAATGAATTTAAAAGGGATGGGGAAAAGAGAGGGGGGATAGATAGAGAGGTAAAGGATGAGAGAGAGATATTGAGTGTGATAAAGGGTAATAGAGAGGGAAAAACATAGAGATATGGAGTGAATGATATAGATCCATTCAAGTATATAAATCCATCGATAAATCCTTGAAGCACTACATATTACTTCTTAGGTGTATCCATGGAACTATGTATTAGACTTGGGGATTTGGACCTTTGTTAGGAACCCATTTCAACCCTTATTTTTACTTTGTTACTATATTGTTGTTGGACACATATGCTTTGTAATTCGTCTTGTCAGTATATTGTATTATCCCATGTTCATGGGGGAGTAATAGTTGTTTAGATTAGACTTAGTATATAAGTATGTGTTGAGTTCAATGAATCAATCCATGAGATATTTGTATTGAACTTACTCAAATGAGGTTTCCCCCTTGAAGTGGCCTGCAATCAATAAATCCCTTCTGTGTTATGTTATTTTTGTTATATCATGCATTTTCATTATTTATTGCAAGAGGTTTCTGGCATCTGGTATCAGATCTCTTTCTCAACTTTGTGATTAATCCAGTAGTTCTTCTTATTTTCATCATTATTGTTCATTTAAATTGCAAGTTCAAATAAGGGAATAACCCCTATCCACTTAATTGTGGGAAGTACCTTGGAATAGCCCTAACACTCATTATGAGGATTACCACAGGAACCCCAAAGTAGTTGGCCATTTATAGGAATTTATAGCAAAAATGGAAATGACCCCTATGTGAATAACTAGTTCCCACCCATGAGATAAACCAAGAGTTGTCATTTGTGTCAAAGCAGTTATCAATTTTACCTGAGCCATGGAGTGAGGGGTACTTCCCCAATACGCAAGATGTTAGAAAAAATTGGTGGTCAAGTGAATCCCCTGAAAATTTAGGAATCCCAACATACCTTGGGTCCATATCTATTTTTGGTTGATAAATAAAAAATTGCATCTATCTAGATTTGTCACAGATAAATTCCACGAGAAAAAAAAAGTATAAATTTATGTTTTCCAACATATCTTATTTTCTTTAGCTCTATTTCCATTCAAAATTCACTGGAACCCCTACAATTCAATTCTAGATATTTCCTTCCTTGAGGACCATATCCTGAATTCCACTTTCTGAAGCCATAAATCTCACATTTGTCTATTTCTAGGGTTTGCTAGCGACTTCTTTGATTCTCACCCAATCACCTTCAAATTTTTCCACAGCGTTCATTTCCTATTTTTTCTTCCTTGTCCCTCTTTGACAATTTTTCCCATTCTATCACTATGTTTCTAATGTATTCATTTTATACTTCCTTCATTCTCAGAAAGTGTCCAAAACCTAGTCAAACCTCAATTACTCATTATGGTTTTTTCCCGACTCCGAATTTTCCTTTTCTAAAAAAGAACATCTTTTTGTTTTTCTACCCATCCTCCCCCCCCAAAAAAAAATGCATGGTTATGCTTGCCACCCATGCATCAGAAAAAAAATAAATGGAAGAAGAACTTCTCCCCATCAAGACCAAACTCCAAGAAGTGGATGAAAAAATTATTTGCTTCCATCTTCAATATTCAACCATAAACAATAGACGACATCTAGAGTCTTCTATAGACACTAGGTTCTCTTCTTCCAGCAATTTTGGTGGGTTGAAGGTTGATTTTCCTCACTTCAATGTTTATGATCTTACTAGATGGATATGTAGGGGAAAAAATATTTTAGTATGCATAACACTTTTGATATCAACAATGTACCACTTTCATCTTTTCATTTGGAACATGAACCCATTCAATGGTTCTGTTGCTACATCAAGGCTCATGAAGAGCCCAAATGGACAATTTTTTTCCAACTTCTTTTGCAGTGATTTGGCCCCAGTGCTTTTGACTACTTCACAGAAGCACTCAATAAACTTCAATAAACTGGCATTGTGAGAGAGTATCAAATATAATTTTAGAAACTGGCCAATCACACAGAAGGATTGTTTGATTTATTCTACAAGAGTTGTTTTATCAGTGGTCTAAAGGATGCAATCTGATCTTAGGTTAAGATGTTATGTCCCAACACAATGATGGAATTGATAGGGTTGAATAAGTTGGTGGGGGACAAAATCATAGATAAAAAATATCCAAATCCACCTTTTTCCATTTAGAAATATGGTTTCCCAAAGACCTCCGAGAACGCCAAATCCTAGAGCCACTCCTATCAAGCATTTTTCTGAATTGAGATGCACGCGTGTAGAAACAAAGGGATTTGTTATAATTTTGATGAGAAATTCACCTGGGGACATATATGTGCTGAACAAAATCTCTATCTCTTAGATTTGGATTATCCTCCTACACTTGAAATATGTGAATATGCTCAGGATCCAGTAGACGATTAGGTCGAAATTTAGCAGCCACCTGTTGACAGGCCTTCTCTGGACTACCACCTAGAGACATCTCTCCATTCATTAGCCAAAGCCAACACCCCACAAACCATGTGGTTCAAGGGTTTCTTCAATAATATCCCTCTTACAATACTCATTTATTCTAGTAGCACTCATAACTTCATTAACCCTCGGATCGCCAAACAAGATGATTATTTTTTCCATCCTTGCTTTGACTTTGAATTCATGATTTCCAATGGGGGCACCTTACCTTGCAAGGGTAATTGTCGCAATGTGCATATCTATATTGTAGATTATAACCTGCACTCCAACATGTTTACATTTACCTTAAATGGATGTGATGTGGTTTTGGGTGCTCAATGGTTATGCACACTTGGACCCATGTTATGGGATTTTGTTGAACTTTGGATGTAGTTTTTAGTCAATGGGAAAAAACACACATTGAAGGGATTACAACCAGGTTATCTTAGCATCAATAGTTCACATCACATGGAAAATTTCCTTAAGAATAATTCACATGGTGTCATATCTCAACTCCATTCCATGCATATGAAACCATCATTGGTCTCCACTATTCCCTTGGCTCTACAACAATTTTTTGATCAATATGGATGTGTCTTTGTTGAACCAATGGGATTTCCACCTTCAAGACAAGAGAACTATTGTATTCCACTCCTTCATAGAAGCATCCTTCCCAACATCATGCCTTATTGCTACCTCTTTCACCAAAATAAAGATATATAAATGCGCGTTCGAGACTTATTGAAGCAAGGTATAATTTTCCCTAGCACTAGTTCCTTTTCTTCACTAGTTCTTCTTTTCCAAAAAATTATGGGCATGGCACCTTTGCATTGACTTTAAAGCACTTAATCGCATCATAATCAAGGATAAGTTTCCAATTCCTGTTGTTGATGATGTTCTTAATGAGATTCATGGTGCTCATTTTTTCTCCAAGTTGGATCTGTGTTTTGGGTATCACCAAATTCAGGTTCATGAGGATCATATCGCTAAAATGGATTTCTACGCTCATGATGTCCACTATGAATTTTTGGTAATTCCCTTTGGACTCACTAATGTGCCTTCCACATTCCAGGAATTTATGAATAAAATATTCGGCCCTACTTGTGTAACTTCATTTTGGTCTTCTTTGATGATATCCTCATCTATAGTAAAACATGGGCTAAGCATCTCCAACATCTAGATCTTGTACTATAACATTTCTGTGATCATCATCTTCATGCCAAATATTCTAAATCTATTTCTAGGTAGGAGGAAGTAGAGTATCTTGGGAATATTGTTTCAGCATAAGGGGTTTGCATGGATTCGGCCAAAATAGATTCCATGAAAAATTGACCGTATCCTCAGACACTCAAGATACTTCATGGTTTTTTGGGACTGATTGACTACTACCGTAATTGTTTTAAGGATTATGGGAAGATTGCATCTCCATTAATATCTCTATTGAAAAGGGATGTTTTTACATGGACACATGTTGTTGAGTGTGCATTTGACAAAGTAAAACAAGGTATGTGTACCAAACTTCTTCTAGGTATGCCCAATTTTTCCAATCCCTTCACTATTGAGAGTGATGCTTGCAAAAATGGGCTTGGTGTTATTCTCCTTCAAGATGAACATCCCAATGTGTTCACCATAAAATACCTTCATAGTAATAATTTAGCCACCTCTACAAATGAGAATGAAATGTTGGCTATTTTTCATGTAGTACAGAAGTGGTATCCATACCTATGAGGGAATCATTTATGCATTAAAAATTATCACCAAAGTCTAAAATATTTCCTGGAACAACGGGTCCCATCCCCAACACAAAAAGAATGGGTTAGCAAGCTCATGGGTTATGACTATGAGATCACATACAAGAATGGTAAGGGAAATCTTGCGGTGGATGCTCTTTCTCGCACATTTGATGACCATGTTTGTCTTTCATCTATTTATATGCCTATTTAAAATTGGTTGCAATATGTTAAACAAAGCTATGTAAATCACCCTTGATTATCTGAAATCATCAAAATGTCGGCTAATAACTCTTCATTTGTACTGCATTACTCTTGGGATGGTGCTTCTCTGAGATACAAGGGTTGTCTGGTGCTTTCCTAGAGAATAGATCTTCAACGAGATGTCTTCTATGAATTCCATGCTTCTCCATCGATAAGGCACTATGTTTTCCTCAAAACATATGAGTGTTTGAATTATTGAACCATTGATCCATAAGAAATGAGTGAAATTGAAAGGTATAATTGTGCAGTGGAATGGAATGAACAATGTAAAATGAACAAGATGAATTTCAAAGAAAAATAATAAGAATTTATCAGTAAATTAGAACATTAATATTCGTTAATTCCAATAGTATACAATAGTGTTACAAATAATAAGAATTTGAATCATGTGGATAAGAATTGAATCTACCAACTCAATCCTGACTGTCTAGCTAACTAGTAGTGTCTAAATCATTACATGAGAGCCACTAGTCTAACTCATGATAACTAAATCAGTTTGTCAACCAGTTAAACTAGTTAAACTGACAAGGTAGGTGGAAAAAGGAACCACTTCCCCATGCAGCCATTCATAACTTGCGCTAGATTGTCTGAATGTTATCTAACTAAATGTAACTGGAGATAAACTTAGCATAACTAGTTAACTACCACAACCAACTGATGGAGGATGTTGGTGGCACTCAGAGTGGATCCTAAAATGTAGGGAATAGTCTTAGAGGAACTTAAACTCATGCATGAACATGAAGTAAGTGGAATTTAATCTCTCTATGTGTTCCCCATACTTGAGTACAGTAAATATTTCTCCCTATGCTAGAAAAAATTATCAATAGACTATAAATGGACAATGGTAGATTATAATAATCCTAACCCCCCCCCCCCCTGCCCCTGCCCCCCGTAGTCCTGACTTGGACAACTTTGGGCCATGGAAACTAGGCCAAAGGTCACCCATACAATATATTGAAAAAGAAAGATACTTAATAAACTAAGGAAAATGGGAAAACCTCATGGGAACCCCCACCCCACCTCAAAATAAGCAGGAACATGAAATACAAGTTATTCGTAGGAGAAAAATATTCCTCTTTTGGAAATAACTTGTAAAAGCTCTGCTGCAATTTGCAGCATTGTGCAACAGCATGGTTCTTCTGTGCAGCAACATCTTGGGACAGTGCATGTGAACCTCTCCAAAGTAAAATATTATTTTTGGAGTAATTTTCCTCTTTGGATGGAGAAGAATATGCTCAACTGAATCAGGAACATAGACAGCTACAAGATAAAAAAATGGACCCATGTAGAGAAAATGAGATCAACTGATGAGAGAGAAAACGTACTTGAGAATTCAAACCATGTGAGGAAATCCCAAGAATCTTATAGATTTCATCCTTGAACATCAAACCATGTGAAGTAAAATCAGCTCCAAGTGTTAGGAGCAAGTGTCACAAGTGAATGAAGAATGTCTCCATCTTTACTAGTTTTGTGAGGAGATGAGCATGTGATTAAGTAGAAAGGTAGAGAATCCATAGGAATGTGGAGAGATAATTGTTGAGATAATAATATGATATAGCTTAAAAAATAACCAATTATTCAAAAAATATAATATCAGCAAATCCATCATAGAAAACTGACATCAAATCCCCAACGTCAATTTTGAAAGAGACTTGTGATACTTGACTTTTCACACCCAAATTGGAGAGAACAGCTACAAGCATGAATGGAGGCTCTTGAAACTTAAAAATAAAATAAAATAATGTCATAACATATCCATGAGTGTGGAACAAAGGTTCTAAGTTCCCCATTGAAATGGTAGATGCACAATTTTCTCCTTCTTCAACCAAATTCTGAGTATTGGTGCATGCAATCATGTAGGAATTTGGTGGAAGATATAGATCAAAGAGAGTGAATGGATCACTCCTAAAATATGATATTTTTTCCAAAACATCCAAATTTTTACTTTTTTGCACACCAACAGCAATTTTAGAGATAGAGAAATCAAATTCCTCTTCATTTTCTGAAACAATCAATGGCAAACTTGGCACAAAATTTAAAATAAAAGAATCACTAGAAAATGTTTGCATAGAATGGAAGGAGAGTTTTTCTTCAATAATAGATATTTGGATGTCTTCTTATGGATTATCTATATGAGAATATGAGATATTAGAGATCTCATAAACTTCCAGAGCTGATCCGGATCTTGAGGGCTGAGACCTAAAAGGCTTGTATGTCGAGAGAGGAGGGGATTAAAGCTACAAAATTTTTAACATTTGAAGCATAGAGTAACATACATAGAGTAAATAACCCACATGGAGGGGTGAGGCTCAAAGAGAATTATTTGAGCCTCACCTCTCAAACCATACTAATAAAGACACTCAGAACCAGTAACCCAATAATGCAATAGAATAAGAGAAGTGGAGGATGTCAAAAATCCTTCAATGCTTTATTGAGAAGGCATAGAGCCTTTTTATAACATTATTACAATGTGCCTTGGGGAAATACCATGGGTCAAAACCATGGGTTGTGAAATACCATGGATGAGATAGGTATAATGTGCCTTAAAGCCATACCCTGGAACAAAACCATGAGTTGCCAATTACCATGGATGAGAGAGGGTGGCCTCTCCATTTAATGCTTTTATGATGACTAAGCGCATGTGGCCTATCATTAAATGATTTTATGACTCATACATCAAAATTTATACCATATTCCCCCTGAAATTTGGATCATTCTTCCCCCCTTAGAAAACGATGGTTGCCATCATTTCATACTAAAAAGCGACCTATGATTACAATGTGTCAATTGCCAATGAAGAGAAGGGTTTTCTATGGTTAACCCATAACCATGGGTTTTGTGTGGTTGACCCATATAACCATAATTGTGTGTCTTATGTGGTTGACCCTTAACCATGGGTTTTTATGGTTAACCCATAACCATGATTACAATAGGATTTCATAAAAGTAAAAAAAAATGGTCTTTGGTGAAGTTGATGTCTCGTTGCAAATCCATTCATATATTTTTATGAAGGTGATGAAATTGAATTCAGTTGAAAACCCATTTGAGATATTGAAGAGACCTTTACATCCATATAGCTTACTCTCTCTATGGTGGCGCAAGGAGTGAGAAAATGGTTTTCAAATATCAAGGGACACGCATGCACTAGTTTTCCAGACACATGTTGCTTCAATCGATGATGTCTCTCAAACTATAGATCCAAATAACAAACCACGAAATACCCATTTTTGATAATAGAAATATATTTCCAATTAGATATGGTAGAGCCTCTAATATGCTCTGTGGGGTCTATGGTACTTGTTTTAAGTTGCGGTACATGAGGTCGCACTGTGTACAAACATAGGTTGCTTCAAACAAGCATATCTCACAAACCAGGAAGGTAAATGACAAACTGAAAAATACCCATTTTAGATGATGAAAATATCCTTCCAATGAGCTATGGAAGAGTCTCTAAAAATCTCTGTGCGAGTTTCAGTATTAGTTCAAATTTGTAAATACGTGTTGATCTTCAGTTCGTATATTGCCAAGGGTTTGTAGAGAAAAATCAGATGTTATAGAGACCATGGAACTTCCTCTTGGAACTTAGATATCCTGTATTGTCTGAGGACCAACTGTGATGCTTACAGTGTATGGCCCAACAATGGACTCCAAGTGTTCCAAAAGTAGGTTGGAAATATCTGCAGATCTTTGAACCCGAACTATGCTCAAACCCTCATTCCCATGGAGAGCGTACTTGCTTTGACACCACGGATCTGGATCTTGAGGGCTGAGACCTGAAAGGATTGGATGCCAAGAGAGGAGGGGATTAAAGCTACAAATTTTTTAACATTTGAAGCATATAGTAACATATATAGAGTAAAAATCCCACAAGGAGGAGTGAGGCTCAAAGAGAGTTCTTTGAGCCTCACCTCTAAAACCATACTAAGAAAGACACTCAGAACTAGTAACCCAATAACGCAATAGAATAAGAGAAGTGGAGGATGTCAAAAATCCTTCAATGTTTTATTGAGAAGGCATAGAGCCTTTTTATAACATTATTACAATGTGCCTTGGGGCAATACCATGGGTCAAAACCATGGGTTGTGAAATACCATGGATGAGAGAGGTATAATGTTCCTTGAAGCCATACCCTGGAACAAAACCATGAGTTTTCAATTACCATGGATGAGAGAGGGTGGCCTCTCCATTTAATTCTTTTATGATGGCTAAGAGCATGTGGCCTATCATTAGATTCTTTTATGACTCATACATCTGAATTTAGACCATATTCCCCCTAAAATTTGGATCATTATTTCCCCCTTAGAATATGATGGTCCCCATCATTTCATACTAGAAAGAGACCCATGATTACAATGTGTCAATTGCCCATGAAGAGAAGGGTTTTCTGTGGTTAACCCATAACCGTGTGTTTTGTGTGGTTGACCCATATAACCATAACTATGGGTTTTGTGTGGTTGACGCTTAACCATGGGTTTTGTATGGTTAACCCATAACCATGATTACAATAGAATTTCATAAAAGTAAAAAAAAAATGGTCTTTGGTGAAGTTGATGTATCGCTGCAAATCCATTCATATATTTTGATGCATGTGATGAAATTGAATTCAGTTAAAGACCCATTTGAGATGTTGAAGATACCTTTCCATCCATATAACATACTCTCTCTGTGGTGGCCCAAGGAGTGAAAAAATGGTTGCTGAAGCTCAAGGGACGTGCGCGCACTAGTTTTCTAGACACGTGTTGCTTCAATCGATGATATCTCTCAAACTAGAGATCCAAATGAAAAACCACGAAATACCCATTTTAGAAAATAGAAATATATTTCTAATGAGATATGGTAGAGCCTCTGATATGCTCTACAGATTCCGTGGTACTTTTTTTAAGTTGAAGTATGTGAGGTCGCATTGTGAACAAACATAGCTTGCTTCAAACAAGCATATTTCACAAACCAAGAAGGTAAATGAGAAAGCAAAAAAATACCCATTTTAGATGATGCAAATATATTTCCAATGAGATATGGAAGAGCCTTTGAAATGCTCTGTGCAAGTTTCAGTATTAGTTCAAATTTGTAAATACGTGTTGATCTTCAGTTCATATATTGCCAAGCGTTTGTAAAGAAAAATCGGATGTTGTAGAGATCATGGAACTTCCTCTTGGAACTTAGATATCCTGTATTGTATGAGGACCAACTGTGATGCTTACAGTGTATGGCCCAGCAATGGACTCCAAGTGTGCCAAAAGGAGGCTGGAAATATCTACAGATCTTCGAACCCAAACTATGCTCAAACCCTCATTCCCATGGAGAGTGTACCTGCTCTAATACCACTAATCCGGATCTTGAGGGTTGAGACCTAAAAGGCTTGGATGCCGAGAGAGGAGGGGATTAAAGCTGCAAAATTTTTAACAATTGAAGCATAGAGTAACATACATAGAGTAAATAGCCCACATGGAGGGGTGAGGCTCAAAGATATTTATTTGAGCCTCACCTCTCAAAGAATACTTAGAAAGACACTAAGAACAAGTAACCCAATAATGCAATAGAATAAGAGAAGTGGAGGATGTCAAAAATCATTCAATTCTTTATTGAGAAGGCATAGATCCTTTTTATAAAATTATTACAATGTGCCTTGGGGCAATACCATGGGTTGTGAAATCCCATGGATGAGAGAGGTATAATGTGCCTTGAAGCCATACGTTGGAACAAAACCATGAATTGCCAATTACCATGGATGAAAGAGGGTGGCCTCTCCATTTAATACTTTTATGATGAATGAGACCATGTGGCCTATCATTAAATGATTTTATGACTCATACATCCAAATTTAGACCATATTCCCCTTGAAATTTGGATCAAGAGCATTAGGAGGAGTCACTCCAAGGACAATTTCTTCAATTGAATTGATTGTGTTGAAGATTATGCTTCTTCTTCATCTTGAACAAATTGCTTTGCTACAGGATATGGCACATAGAGTACATTCTTGAAATCATCATGTTGGATTTTAATAGAACCTCTCCCAACAGCTGGGATTTGGGAGTAACCTCCCATATGAGTGCTAGGTCCTCCTGATAGAGTGAGAGTGGTGAAGGTTTCCTTGGAAGAAACCATGTGGTTGGATGCTCCAGAATCTATCAAGTATGACTTTAGTGGAGTGAGGCCTTCTTTCAAAGCAATGCACCTCTCATATTCTTCAATCTACTCTCCATCTTCAGACATCTCTGCACCTTGTGGAATGGAAATATTGTTCTGTTCAATGAATGTTGTCAGCTGGTCGACAGTATTCTTCATGTATTGGATTTCTGGATGAAATCCTTTCATATAGTATGAACACTTATTATTTTCTCGTATGGAACCCAAGGCTCCATCGAACTATATTTGATTCTCTTTTGGCTTCAAATCAATGAATTTGGGCTCCTTCCCTATGGCTTGTGCATTGTTTGATTCTGACATAAGAAGAGCTTGATTCTCGGAGGTTTGAAACACTCCCATTTGAACCAACTTATCCTACTCCTATATTAAGGACTCAACAAAAGCATCTAGAGAAGGCATATTCCAATTGGGGATGAAATCTCTTTCAGGATGGAATGTGGAGACAAAGACTGAGTACTCTGATCCAATATTGCTTAGTACTGATAGAACCACATGCTCATGTTTCCTCTCTATTCCACATTATTTACATTGTAGTTCTAGTGACTTGAATTTTGTAAAAAACTACTGAATAGTTTCGAAACTGTTGGGCCACAATGCAATGAGCTCATTCTCCAATATGTTCCCTCGAAGATCATATTGTTTTCCAAACAAATATTCAACCTTCTCCCAATATTCCTTCATAGTATCTATTCCCTCAAGGTGGAACAAAAGATCCCGGGAGATATGATCAGTGCATAGGAAGCCAAAGGATTCATCCAACCAATTCAAGAACTTGTGTTTCTTAGTAGGGTGATGGTACTTTGTCTCTCTTCCCATTGTCATCCTAAACATGCCAAGATTGCGTAAGGAGACTTGTATATCTTCCCTCCAATTAACATAGTTGAAGGGTTTAAGGATCTGGGGTACAAGGGCTAAAGGATCCATCAATTTCTATGTCGACCAGCCAATTCTTCAACAAGCTACATAGGTACCTATAAGTAACACTACAAAAAACATAATTAATTCACAATAATGTTAGTTTCAATCCTTCCACCTCACATTTGCACTTTCTCAGGGTTCGTCACACCTCAATAGACTTCTCTGAACAAAATTCAGAGGGAGAAAGGCTATCATTCCAAGGTTTATGTGGAAACCAAATGCTTCTGGTGTACAATGGAGGTTTGACATACTTGTTGCTAGCCTGAACAAGGATTTGATACCATGTTATAATTATTTAACCATTGATCTACAAGCAATGAGTGCAATTGAAAGGTATAATTATGTAGTGGAATGGAATGAACAATGTACACTGAACAAGACAAATTTAAGAGAAAACTAATCAGAATTTATCAGTAAATTACAACATTAATCTTCATTAATTCTAGTAGTATACAAAATTGTTACAAATAAAGATAATTTCAATCATGTGGATACGATTCGAATATAACAACTCAATCCTGACTGACTAGATAAATAGGAGTGTTTAAATCATTGCATGGGATCCAATATTCTAACTCATGATAACTAAATCAGTCCCATGATCAGTTAAACCAGTTAAACTGACAAGGTAGTTGGAAAAAGGTGCCACTTTCCCATGCAACCATGCATAATTGGAACTATAATGAACAAAAGTGATCTAACTGAATGTAACTGAAGATAAACTTAGCATAGTTGGTTACCTACCAAAACCAGTTGATGGAGGTTGTTGGTGGCACTTAGAGTGGCTCCTAAAATGTATTGAATGGTCTTATAGGAATTTAAACTCATGAATGAACATGCAATAATTGGTGGTTAACCTCTATATGTGTTCCCCATACTTCATTATAGTAAATATGTCTCCCTGTGCTAGAAACAATTATCAATAGGCTATAAATGGACAAGAGAGGATTATAATAGTCCTAACAATGACTAGGCATGAAATAACTAATTTTGGAAGGGAATGAAAAGGAAAATTCAATAGATGGTGTCTAAATGTGATACCTGACAAAACCACAAGGGTGAAATGAAACACCTTCATAGATTGCTCGAACTCTTGCTCATTCCTATATGGATTTGGATAGATATTTTGATGGATTTCATTGAAGGGATCCCTAAATCTAGAGGGAAGACAATGATATTGGTTGTGGTTGATTGTCTCTCCAAATATAGTCATTTTTTCCCTCAACCATCCATATATCGCCTCCTCATTTGCGCAAATTTTCATGGAACAAATCTTCGTCTTCATGGAATCCCTTCTTTCCTTTTCTCATATCGCAATGCACCTTTCATAAGTAATTTTTGGGCATAACTATTTCACCACACTGGCACCACACTAAAGATGAGTTCAGGGTATCACCCACAAACAAATGGTCATACTCAATTTATCAAAAAATGTTTGGAAACGTATCTTCCTTGCTTCACATATGAACAACAACATCAGTGGGAAAAGTTGCTCCCTCTCATTGAATGGTGGTACAATACCTCCACGGGGTCTTCACTTAGTTAAACGATGTCATAGCTCCTTCATTCATGGTGTTAGCACCTTCTATGCTGAGCGATTGAAGGAAGATAAGACCAAGAAATAATAAGGATAAATAAAAAAAAATTGTAAAAATATGACCAAAAGGTATGCATTTAATCATTGGCAAAAGTTTAATATTCACGAGTTAAATCAAAATGTGCACTTTGGTTATTTTACTGCAGCATCGTAGGGTGTAGATTTGTGATCATGTGGATCTACGATCGTAAAATGACCCGGTAGGAAAAGTTGTACAAGAGCTAAGGTTTTGGCAGATAGTAGAATGAGTTAATGAGTTAACAGGATCGACGGTTAGGAGTTAATAGGGATTAAATCTATGACCATAAGTTAATCCATGGTATAAAGATGAAAGGTTAAACGATGATAAATTTTGGCGTATTGCATAGAAGGGGTTTGATCTAATGATTCAGATGAAAGAGGTAATTTGATCAACGTCCATAATCTAATTCGGAGCCCGAATTTGTGATACAGTTAAAACAGATGAGTGGTAGTGGAATTCAAACCGCTTTCCACATGGCATTCTTTAGTAAGTTCCACTGGGAAAAGTGGTAAAGGAAAAATATCTTATTGGAAGCTCCGGAACCATTATCCATCATATAATAGTGAGTTGACCAAGGTAAAATTTATTTTTTGTGCACGTTGTGGGTGAATAGAAGTAGAGACAGCACGCCATCTTTTCTAAAATTCAATTCCTTTGCATCTACCAGTTACCAAGTAAGCCTGAACTCTGATATTCTTGTTGAATACTTGTTGTCATTGCTTATTATGGAAAAATATCAAAGTTTGGGGGTATTATGCCAGACTTTAGACGAAAGAGAAGAAGTAGTTACTGATAGGGAAGGGAATGTTTTTTATCCAATTATGTCGGTATGCAGTGTCTATGTTTCAAAGGAACTTCTATGGAAATATAATTTATAGGGAAATGATGTGCTAAATGTATGTAATTATTTCTTGTATTACTTTGTTGTCGAACAAACTTTACCCTTCCCAGAGTTCATCGAGTGGTGTGCAAACAACTATTCATCTTCTAAAAGGGTTGTTATGAATTGTGCAACTTTGAAAATTCTCTATAGAGTTGACGCGAAATCTATTCACGAAGTGTTAAGTCTTCCTGATAATTTCCTTGTAAGTCCTGAGTATTTCAATGAACAAGCTCTGATTGAGTTGTACAAAAATTGTGGAACTGAAATTAGATGTCAGTTCTTGTCTAGTATTTTAAAATTCAGTCAGTCATTAGAGGGTTTGTTTTTTCCATACAATGTCAATATTTTCAGAGATGAAGTTCAATTAGTCATGTCATTGGTCAGTCAAGTTTTGGGACTGGATAATGATAAACATGTGAGTGAATTCATTTTGGGTTTTTTGCTGAGTATAGGCTCAACCGAACCTGAATATAATTTAGTTCGTTGTTTCAATTTTGATGAGTTTTTAGCTGAAGCAATCCATACCCAGTTAGTTGAGTTTCCCAAGGTAAGGTTTTTCAAGTACCAGTCTCATTTGTTGAACATGTTATTGTGTTCAAATGTGTCAGAGCTACAGTTTCTATCTACAATGTTTTCTTCAGACCTTCCAAAGCAGATCAACATGTTCGAATTTGTGAATATGATCATGGATGAGGTATATAAAATGATTTGTGATGATGTCTTACCTAGAGTATTGGAAGACATGAGAGTCATGTTGCAATCTTCTTCAGAGGACAGAACAGGGGATTGGTTTTTATACAAGGAATTTATTTTTATAAGAGTATATGGGTTCACTGGAGAACCATACAAGTTACTTGCCTTCTTAACACCAAGAGTGTTTGCATTAGAATTCATTAGACAAAGGTTGTGTGTGGAAGAGGAACGCTTCGGAGCATTCAAGAAATCTTATGATGTAAAATTCCCTTTAAAGGTTGGTCCTTTCATCTTCAAAAATAAAAGTGCTTTGTTGGTTGTTGAAAAATTATTGGAAGTTATGGACTTTTAGAAAGAAGAAAAAATTAATTATGACCCGCATCATATTATTTATCAGAGAAGGAAATTGAACAAAAACAAACCATTTGATCATCAATTCATTGAAGGATTAGATAAAATGGCTAATCTTTTTCATTTTGAAGAAGATCCAGAGTTTATGAAAGAAGAGATGATGGAAGCTGATGAAGATAACAAAGATAAGTGGCTTTAACAGTTCAAATGTCTATTAATTCTGGTGTTATTAATAAAAGGATTCTCTCTGAAATAGGTTGCATGGACATGGATGAAGAAACTTCAAGTAAAAAAATCAAAATGCAACCTCAGAATGAACCCATCAATTCAAAAGAAGTAAGTTCAGAAGACTTAAAGAAAATGGTTTTGTTTCAGAAAAAATCTGTACAAATGAAACAATATTCTTTTGAAGATGAAGGTAAAATAGAATCTAGCTCTCGGTACAAGTCTAAGATAGATATGATGTCAAGTTATGCTAATAAGGTGATGCATTCATTGGATAAAATTAAAAATCTGCTTCCCCGAGTTAGAAAGTTAATTAATAAAAAAAAATCATAGGTTTCTACTTGGTATGTAGAGAGAAATACCTTGAAATTTGCTGTGGTGAGTGACAAAAAGGTGTCTGAGATGGAGGTAAAACTGGATAAAATTAGCGTTTCTAATAAAATACAGCCTCATAAACAAACTAGAGATGTCATATATTCTAATTTGCTACATGCTGCTGTGAAAGTTACCAAATTGCAATCTCCTGTGGATAAAATGGAAGTTCAGTTAAAACATGAAAAGGTTGACAAAAAAACTAATTTGATTCAAATAAAGAAACTACAAGGAGATATCATAAGTTTAGAGACTAAACCAGGGATAATTTTAGGGGCGAATTTTAGCCCAGTGGGCTATTTTTCCATGTTTTTCTCCCAAAAAAGATTCGCCATTTTGCATTTTTTAAAGCCCTGTTTCGCCCAATTTTGATGGGGTAAAATTTTTTCACCCTAAAAATCGCCAAATTATTATATAAATGATATAAAATCCTTGGAAATTAAAATATTTTTTGAAAAATATCGCCAATCATTTTATAGTTCGCGTTTTAAGAATTGGTAATATTCGCCAACATTTATACAATTTTAAATAAGTATGGTTCCTTAAAATCATCCCTGGACTAAACCAAACCATTTTCAAGCAACAAAGAAGCTTCTGGAAGAGAAAGATAATACTATTCAATTGTTGAAAAAGAAGTTCAAGGTCCCTAACAATCAACATGTTAAGTCTTCAGAATTGATTGCACTACAAGAAGAAAAAGAAAAGATTTACCAGGAAATGATGGGATACAAAGGGAAATTATTGAAGATGCAGGAGGAGAAGAACAAATGGGAAACATAAAAAGCTGATTTGATAACTCAGGTTACAAGGTTGAATAAAAGTCAAAATGAAGAAAAGGAGGTTATGGACAAATTAATGAGTCAACCTTTCATTGATATAGAAGAACTCCTTATTAATGTCGAAAAACTAGTAAATGAATTTTCTGCAAATGATTTGCTAGTTCCCATGTCTCAAGTAAGTTTGAAGGAAGTGGAGATTAAAGGGTTAAAGGACAAGAATGAAAAGATTAAGTTGGAATTTGCTAAAAGTATTGAAGAAAAGAATAAAGCTTGGAATGAAAAGAACCAATTGCAGAAAAAATTCAATGAACTGAGAGAGAGAAACACAGGAAAAGTTCATTTGCAGGGAGCTAAGCATTTGATCTGGGATACCTTGTTTGTAGAAATTACCAAATTCAGACATTATTTAAATTTTATCAATGATGAAAGTACATTAGTAAATTTGGCTGCTTAGACATTAAAATTAGTAAATGAAATGATGGAAAAGAAATCTTTGGACACTGCTCATAATGCTATTAATTTTTTAAATTCTCTGACATATCAAGATTTGCAGGATATTGGGATCAAGGACATGGTAGCTATTATATTGTGGGCAAAGAATTTTATTGGTAAACATCAACTTATGAAAGTTGTGTAGGAAAAAGTGCACCAGATGTCTTCTCAAATCAAAGATTTCGAGACGACTTTTCAAAAATTATTTGATGATGGTCTTCCTTCTTTTTGGGATAATGAAGGACAACTATTTTCTCAGGAACAATATCATATCCTGTTGGTACATAATCACATGGATCACTCTAATTTTGATGATTTAGTCAAAGGATTAACTGGAAAAGTCATTGTTGAAAAGTTGACGGAAGATTTTGAATTGTTAGACCAGTTTTTAGTTACTAAAAAAGGATTACCAGCTGTGTCTTATGAATCCTATGTGGATTTAGAGGTGTCTATAAGAGAAATGATGGAGTACGACGTTCCAAATTTGGAACAATGGAAAATTGTGGAGAAATTTGAGAAAATCAAATACAGATTACATTCATAAATACAGGTGTTGCACTCTCAGGAAGCTGTTTGTTCATGGTACGTTGCAGTTGTGGATTTGCTATAATCAAGCAAAACTGTTATTTTAAACAAAAGCATGTAATTATTATTTCTAGTTATTAGGGAAATAGTTACAAGAACTTTTGATTAGTAGTTAGCTGGTTTTTGACATACTAGGAAGAAACTATTGTGTATGTATTTGAATTTTACTTATGTATTAGGGGTTGGAACCTGTAAGATTGGACTTATGTTTTGTGAGAACCTTTTTGAATAAAATTACAGAGTTGAATGTTGGTTTATCTTCAAATATTCATGTGTTGTTTATGTTACAGTCCATACTTTCTTTCCTTGTGAATGTTTTCTAAGTGTTTACCTTCCATTCTGTTTTCTTTCATGTCTGAACTTAGTGTGTAATAGTTACAGAATTCATACATGTTATGATCTGGCTATTGTTTCAGATATCGACAAATCTTTCTTCTAAAGTTGATATGGAATTCATCCCGTGATGCTCTATATTAATGGACTATTCATGTTTCTTTCTTATCACCCGATACTTAATGAATGACTGTAACGAAATAATTATCTTTCCTTTGTTGAAGTTCTAAGTATACAGCTTTGTATTATGAAGCTGTTTTGACTCGATATCCCAATGGTTATATGTTTCATTTCAATGATCTACATAGCTTAAAACTATTGATTCATATATCTAACCTTGTTAAATCTGTATTCGAGAGATCCCTCTCTGGAAAGAAAATCCAGTTTCTTTCTAAAAGTGGTTTTGTTGTTACCTTGAGATTGCCTTCCACGACCTTAGGTATATTTTGAGTGATAACACATGGGATATTAAATAATACCCCTAATTTTACTATATATTGGTTATTAATTACACAAATCATTTTGTTGATCCCCCCTCCCAATACATATTTCCAATTAGAAAAACCATATTTTTACAATATATTCCTTATTTTTACTAGAAACGCCTTTTATACCCCCACAATATCTATAAAACCCCCATACCTTATTCCTTTCCTCCCAATCCCTAAAATATATTGACCTTATTTTTCACAATTAAAAACACCCCTTTATGAATGAACATGATAAGATATTGCTTAACAAGGTGAATCCCCCATTAATACCTCCTACCACAATGCATATAAAATGACTCCATATGAAGCATTCTATGGTCAAGAACTGCCAGTGCTCCTTCCATACACCCATAGAAGTTCACTTATTTAGGAAGTAGACATGGTTCTCCAAAACCGAGATCATATTCTTCACATTTTGCAGGAGAATCTTCACATGGAAAGAAGCTGAATGAAACAACAAGCCGATCAAAATAGTTTTGAGAGCACTTTTCAATTTGGTGATATGTTTTTTCTTCTTCTACATATTTATTAGTAATCCTCCTTGAAACTCAAAGGGAAACATAAGTTGGCTCCAAAGTTCTATGGGACATATAAAATTCTTCAGAAAATTGGGTTCATTTCTTATAAATTGGAACTCCCTCCTTCTTCTCGTTTTCACCCAATATTTCATGTCTCTTGTCTTAAAAAAGTTATTGGAATGAACATCAAGAGCACAAACTATTTTACCAAAAGTTGATAATGAAGGATCCATCATTTTGGAGTTGCAGTCCATCCTCAATAGGAACACTCATCAACTTCACCATCGATCTATCACATAGGTATTAATTTAGTGTCATGACATACAACCAAAGGATGCTACATGGGAATGACTCCTTCAAATTCAACAACAATTTCTGCATCTAAGGATTTGAGGAAAAATATTTTCTAATAGGGAGGGGATGTTAGGAACCCTTTTCAATCCTTCTCTTTACTTTGCTAGTATATTGTTGTTGGATGCGTATTCTTTGTAAGTCATCCGATGAGTATATTGTATTATCCCACAATCATGGGGAGTAATAGTTGTTTACATTAAACGTAATATATAAGTATGTGTTGAGGCCAATGAAGGAATCTATGAGTTATTTGTATTGAGCTTACTCAAAGGAGGTTTCCCCCTCGAAGTGGCCCGCAATCAATAAATTCCTTCTATGTTTTTTTTATTATTTCTATTATATCTATAATTTTCATTATTTATTTCAGAAGGTTTCTCTGAGCCTTAGCTATTTTCTAGGGAGAATACCTAAAGCACAATGCCTAAAGAAATATTCAATATATATCGGGCCAATAATTTTTCCTTGACAAACCACACATGGCCTCATATGAGAGATAATGAGTGTAGGATGGAAAAAGAGAAGATGAGTGAGAGGGGATGGGAGAGGTTGATAGAGGGAGGAAAGGGAGGGAATGTTAGAGAGTGAGAGAGTGAGTGTGGAAGGGATGGGAAGAGAGTGAGGGAGAGATATATTGGGATATGGAAGGAGATAGAGGGAGAAAGAGGGAAATAGAGAATGAGGTAGAGGAGGGAGGGAGGTAGAGTGACGAAGAGATAGTTAGCGAGGAGATAGTGAGTGTGGTTGGGAAGGAGGGATGAAGGGAATGTATAAGAGAGAGGGATATTAACGAAGGAGAGAGGGGGGGGAGATGGAGTGGGAAGAAAATTTAGAGGGAGAGATGAGGGAGGGTGAGAGGGATAACATGGGAGGAATGGATGGTGTGGAATTATGAGTAGTTTCCTACCATTTATTGATATTCATCCCTTCACACATTGGTATAGAGATGAATGATTTTCCAAAGGCCTAGAATGTTGAAATATTGTAACTTCGAAGAATATTCTATATGTATCTTTTTGTGGTCCCCGATGGTCCTACCGGGAGAACCACTTTTATTACATTGTACCTCGATGCTCCTAATCGAAAGAACTAATAAGAGTCATGAGGTAGTCCCCTCTAATTTTAAAGGTGGGTCATCAGCACCCCAGTGTGGTTACTTGAGCCTACATGTGTAACTCGAGCCTACATGATTTAACTCGAGCCTACATGTCAAATGAGTTAACTAAAGTGAACGGATGAATATAAATAGAGGTGTAGTGCTCCTCATTTGAGACACACACACTCTCACTTGTGTATCGCATTAGTGTAGAAGAGAAGTAGCTGGAGAAGGAGGAGGATCAGGCTTTGATCTCCTTGCTGGTTTTATCTTTTATATTTTTGGGGCATCTATATTGAGGAAGATTTTGCTGGGTTTTTCCATTTAGGGTTTTCCCAGGATAAATATTTGTGTTCCTTTTTGATGGTTGTGCTTGTCTATCTTTCAGTGATCCTGTTTATATACTTTTGTCATGAAAATGAACTGAAATACTGATGTCTTAGCTAAGCATATGAAAATTTAACATGGTATCAGAGCTAACCTGAGAAGAAGACATTGTGCAGCTGCAAAAGCTAGGGATTCTTACTTTTTGGGTCTCTCTCCACAATCCATCAGCAAAAGTATGCTAGGATGACTCTCCATTGAAGGGCGCATCTTTCTATCGAAGTGGAATTCAATTCCGAGCATTTTCTGTTTTCGATGTGGAAATTAGGGCTTTCTACAGAAGAGGAATTTTTGAGTGATACCAGCATAGGATTTTGCTCCTCATCAAAACCAAAGTTTAGAGACCTAGATCAAGAAATTTGGTTGGGTGAAACTCTAGGAAAGTCAAACCCTAGTTTGACCCCAAGCTAGAAAAACCCTAAATACTAAAACTGCTACGTTTTGGTACACTCATTATATTCTGATATTGGCAAAGGGTTAGGAGCCAAAAATTGCAGGGGCCAAATATAAAATCCTGATGAAAACTATGTCCAAAATTCATCCTCATATTCGCTGTATTACAGGAGATATGTTCTCTCCAAGTTAGGGTTCCAGCCTCTTCCAGAATTCATCCCTAAACAGGACACCTTGGGAGAATTGCAATATATTGGGCTACAGAGGTCCAAATGGAATTCCTAAATATGTTACAGAAAGGGCACAGACTTTATTTTTGGTGGTCCGAATATCAGACTTAGAAGATGAACCAGTGACACATGGCATGCCGTACAACTTCGCTGTTCTGAACAGTCCTTTAACAGGTCACCTTGGGAAAAGGATCATAAATCCCAAATGGTGAAACCAATTCTGATGAATACTATGGTTTTAGATCAGGGACATGTGAGGTTACCTTATTACACAATTTTAGACACAGAGGAGTTGAAATTTTGGAGATATCACAGAAATAGTAACAGGAATTTCTGTAGAAGAAATTAGAAAATTAGGGCTTCCTGTTCCGGGAGCTTCCCTCCACTGTTTTCAGAAATGGAGTACATTGTACAGCTCCATTTGAAGAGATATATCTATCTATATAATAATATCTAAAAGATTCCAAGATTTGAAATTAGGGTTTCTGTGACAAACCCTAGATCAGCGAGCTTCGGAACTAGGACGGACACCTCAAATCGGTAAGATCTAATCCTTTGCTATGTTCATTTGAGGTTCTCATTTCAAAGTGATCTATCACATTAGCTTGATGATAATCTTGGTGAAGTTGACAACTTCCAAGCCTAGAAGTATATGATCTCTCTAAATAAAATGGATTAGACACCTACATGAGCATAGAGGTTCCAGTTTCAGAGGGAGATGAGGCTAGAAGCCTTTCACTAGAAGAAATTGGTCAAATCCCAGAAGATCATTGATGATTCAGTCACGAATCAACTTGTACTACAAGTGTCTTCCCTAAATACATCGATGATGTTTGATTCCTTGACCAAGCTATTTGAAGGGAAGAACATAGATCGGAATATGACCTTAAGAAACCAGCTAAAGAATGTGAAGATCCAGAATGCAGAGACCATGCAGTCATAAGGATCTCTCAAATCAAAAAACAACTTCAAGTGGGGAAAGAAGAAGTGAAGAATGCAGAAGTGGTGATGGCCACCTTGAATGGCCTCCCAGCATCATGGAATTCATTCATTCAAGGAATGTGTTCCAGAAGGAAGTGATTACTTTCAGCAGACTTTGGGAAGAAGAAGAAGCTCGTCTCTGAAGATCAAGCTCTCACCTTCCAAAGAAGATCCCTCAATCAGTGAGGAATATGAAGATCTCAACTCTTGAAGAACTTCTTATCCACCTCAGCATTTGGATAAGAAGTGATGCTATCATGAATGAAGAAGACGATGAAGCTGAAGACTCAAGAAGGAGTATACCCATGAAACAAATAAAGATAAGTATTCAATTGTCATTTCATGATATTGTTTTGTTATACATTTGATTATATTCAGTTGATGTGTTATGCATGATAGATTGTTTGCATTAATGGATGTATACTACTAATATGCATGTGATGGGTAAGTAGCTCATGGTGCTATACAACCTTCCATTGCTACTTATCAAACCACTTTGCTGAGATATTGGATTAGTGCACAATCTCACTAATGTCATGGTGGAGATGGAAGGCATCTAGAAAGTTTATGTGAGATATGGATGAATGTTGTATTGAATAAATAGTTGCATGATGCACGAGAATTTGTCATTATGCAATAGTTCTAACCATGCAACTGGTGCATTTGAATTGTAGGAAAGGTCATGAAAAAACTCCTACAAGGAA